>JAOWBL010000003.1:7119155-7133618 GCA_028564865.1 Zenarchopterus dispar
AAATATATATTTTCATTACGTGAATCCCTAAGATTTTAACGACTCCAACGTATTTCTGTAGTATATCGAATGTCCATCACTGACTTCCAAGCGTATTACAGTATATACAGGCTGTCGGTATCGATATACAGAGGGGAAAAAAAATTCATGAGAATTTTTAAAATGATCCCACTGATGGAAAGGTGAGAGTCAATTTTACCGGTAGATACCTGTCAAGAGGCGGGTTGACAGCCATATCCATGAGGATGGATCCGGATTCTGTTTCTAGAGACACTCAGAACCAGGATCCGTGTCCGGTCGTCAGTTTCCTCGCTCCCGCCACAGTAACGCTCTCCCTCACTACTTCGTTGAAATGGCGACCAAGAGGCGACACCCGTTTTTTTATAGACCGACCATGCACCTCATTGGATCGAGTACCTCAGTGTGTCTCCGCCCACTTAGCTTTTATTCGCCGTTGAAGATGTCTCTCAAAATCACCACACCCACTAAATGCCGAAGCTCCGCAAACAACCTTCAAAGACAACCTACTCGCCTCTTTAATCTGTCAGTCAAAGATACTGCACAATGCTATTGGTCCGGACGATTCGCTATTACAGATGCGTTGCCTGTAACTGGTTCCGACATAAAATCCGTCACAACGAGGGAGAGATTAGAAGCCGCCCTTCCCTTTATCATATTATATTACGTCAACGTGTGCAAGGCGACTACAGCGATTGGTGAAAACGGTTCGAACGCGGGCTTCCACTCCAAATACCAAGAAGACTATTGGTCCTTACGCTTGGTCACGCGCAACCAGGAAAATCGCCTCTCCCTCACGAGCTGTACTTACAGAACATCCGCATTTCTTTCTTCTAGAAAACGCCACAGCCGCCATCTTTGAGAACTGAGAAAAACTGCGTTATGCTCATATTTTGACCATAAATACATCAAAACATTTAAAAAATGATCAATTTCTGGTTTATACGAACTGTATAAATTAACGCAATCTGTAAAACAGTTAAACTACGTTTTGAAGACACCCATGACTACACAGGCCTCCACAACCCACACACACACTTTACAGTAGTAAAGACAGTTCAAATCTATGGATCCATTAAATGAATTTGAATGTGAGACTAAAAATCACGCGGTTTAAGATATAACTATCATAAACATTAACAACACAACAAAAAGACAAACCTGTAATACTCACACCAGCTAACCATTCACTGAATGACACAGCATTTTGTCACTGGTCACAGCCAACATTCAAAACTGGTCCAAAAAAACATCCAAAATGATTATCAATGACACCATCAAATGTCGATTACAGCAGCCGAAGATTATTTTCTGAAAGTAATAGAAATAAATTATACTATACCTGATTTTAAAGAATTTTAAATACTACACCATGAAGAAATTACTCAGAAACACTCTACATTTTAAAAAGCAAAATCGAACAAAAAGGGCAGAAAACTCAAAACTAACGAGGCACAGTACAGTTACCTAATCACTTGAGCCCATCCCCCACACCAAGGTTACAAATTCCTACAATGTCACCCAAAAACAACGGAAATAAATCACCTAATCCAAACAATGTTAAAAATAAAAACTGTTACATTTATATTTGTGAATTAACACAGTTAAATCGACATTATGCCCAAAAAATTAAATTATCCAAAACAAAAGTAAAACAAAAGTTAGGTATCAAAGTCTTGAATTTAAAATGAATACAAATTTCGACTTGTAAATCCCTCAAGTAATGCGAAACCTTTCTTCCAATATTCTTCTCGTCTTCCACCTCGATACTTTTTAAGCAACACATTTCCCTCAAACATGTCCGCCTTCTTCCCCGACTCCCGGAGCTGGATGGGGGAGGGGAGTCATGTGATGAAATAAGCCTGAGCGCTATGTAATGAAACTCGAACACGTGGCATTTCTCAAAAAGAGCAATAGAACATATCCACAGTTTATCCTTCGTATCAGAAAGCCACGTCTCTATCCATATTTTCAATATGCATACGGTATTGAGTCCATATTTGAGGAACAAAATGGTAAAATATCCGAACAAAGAAAATTGAACTTGGCTGATTCCGATTGGTCAGGTTAGACCACGTGACAAGACGTTTTTTAGTATTATAGATTGTGTTGATTTCCATCCTTCCTTGATTGCCATCCGTTTGTGATCTCTATATTCCCCCTCAGGTCATGTATATTTGATTGTCTCAGGCGACAGAAATGTCAGTTTTCTTCAGGTGAGGACTCCTGTCCAAGTCTCTTCTGTTGCAATACGGACATTGCGCATGCGCTAACTCGATGAAGGCACCGAGAAAGAAAGAGGCAGATCTCAGGACTTTCCTTTCTTTTCAAATAATAGTCTAAATGTCACAGCCTTACCAGGTTCTCTGAAAAGGAGGTGGGATTCAATTACAAGAGAACTGTTAGAGTTTAGTTTCAGATTAAAACAGGAAGCGAAAGAGAGGAGATTTATATTTTTTTTTCTTTTTTGAATATGATCTGTTTTCAGAACATTGCAGTAATGCATTTTAGACTGGCCTCCTACTTACTTTACCAAAAGAAACAGTTGTTCAGCTGTTTTGCATAATTAGATTATACCTGACATTTACCCTAAACAATCAGTGTGCAACCAATTCACTCTAGTTCTACAGATAGTTCAATTATTATTAGTTTTGGCTGTTTTTATATTCAGAATAACATGTATAAAATACAACTGGATGACATTAATATATTATAATATAATAATAATATATTATTTCATGAAAACTCAATTTTAACACAGTGTTGGCCACATAAAACCCAGCCTTTAAGTATAAAGTCAGTCTAGGAGGACATCTGAGAAGATGTTATTCCTTCTGTTATGACTTTACATATTTACCAGTTTTGCTGACTGGGACAGTTCAGTTTTCTGGCTGCTGGGTAATTGTGATGTTACATTATAACTAATCTGCAGATGGGGAACCAAACTACACAAAACAAATGTTTGCTTTATTATAAGATATTTTTGTCGCACAATAGGCTCATTGTGGTTTAAAAATGACTCATCTTTGTTCTTTTTTCACATATTTCATTATAATTTAAAAGAATATGATGATGTTTTACATTAAAACTAGATTATTTAACAGATCTTTTTTATTGGTTTTGTAGCAATGTAAATTTTTGTAAAATACTTGTAAATACTCAGATAATTGTAACTAAACAAAAACATCAGAATTCCAGCTCTATAAAAATTTATATTGAATTGTTTCAGATAAATTTTGAGTTTTCAAAATAAACATTTTACTAGGAACTATCTCCAGATAAATTGTAATATATAGTATATATCTGATGTTTTCACCTTTTTAAATATCGGAAATTAAAATCAAAACCAAGTAATTTTATATCTGCAGTAGTTTTTTCCTGGTTCAGTTTTTTTGTTTTATGTTTATGTTTTGTAGCCACACATAATTACTATTCTAAAAGTAAGGCGAAGTGCAAGATATGAGAGTGCAAAGGAATATAATAGTAAAAGGGAATACATTTGGATATTTCACAATAAACTACAGAAAAGGCAAAGCCACTGACATGTGAAGGGTTAAATTTGACGAGAATGACGAGGAAAAATTGAACATACCGTTTATGTAAGTAGTGAAGGTAAATAATGGTTGCCTTGACAACCATTTTTACCATTCTCGGGACATATCTACACAAGTTATCAAATTTTCTGAAACGTCATCACAGATAAAAGTGGTTCAACTAAACATAATGGGTTGTTTGTTAAAGTTGTTGAATTTCATGGAGAACCAGACTGAAACTGGAGGGAGGGAGGGGTTGGAGGATTACATCAGAATCAGCCTCCTCTGACTCATCAGCAGTCCTCCGTCTCTCTCTCTCTCTTTCTCTCTACCCCCTCCTCTCCTCTTTCTCTTACTGTTGTTTCTCAGCATCTGGATGTATCATCAAGTCACATGATGACAATCAGCCCAGAAGCGGTTGCCAAGGAAGCTCTCTCCTTCACAACGATTCAGTCCTGAGTCATCGGCTGCCAGAGGGGTACAAATCTACAGTAAACCAGTTCTGATTTGACTCCAGTTTCAGATGTTTTCACAGTGATTTTCTAACCCTGCAGCAACAATGAAACTGCAGCAACATCAGTGTGTATTGCTTGCAAGTCTCTTTAAGCACCGCTTCAGTAAATTCAGTTTCTTTTGTTTGGGCGGTGACAAACTTTCCACAGAAACAACAGTCCCTTTGAGTTTTTGGTAATGTTCTTTTGTTGTTTTCTCTTAAATGTTTCTCTCAAGAAAAATATCCCTTAGAATCCCAGTTTCATGTTTGTCACACATGTTTCACAGTTTTTCACACTGCAGTCTGCAGCGCTTTTCATTGAACTGTTTTGCTCATGGAAAGTTTATCACTTTCATCCTGGTTTTTCCATTCCCACCCACATTCATATTCATGATATTGTTATTCTTGATTTTAGGAAGAATATACCCAAGGACACCACTTAATACATTTAGTTTGTAATGCACTTTACATTTCAAGGAAATCTCAAAGTGCTACTGGTAAAAAGAATATTAAAAAAGGTAACAACAAACGTTAGAGTTAAGTATAGATTAAAAACATACAAACACTGCAGTAACAGAGATTAGGAGCATCATGTAAGTCATCAATACTAGTTGGTCCTGTTTAAAAAATGTTTTAAGTCCTTTTTTAGAAGATTCAGTAGGCTGAGGTGCCCTCAGATGGTCAGGAGTTTTCCAAGGACAAGGGGCAGCAGAGCAACATGGCTGATAACCCGTGGGGCTGACCTCAGGCCTGGCGGGGAGGCTTTTGTGTGTCGTACGACTGAAACATGGCATGCTGGGTGAAGTGAGTAGTTCCTTCAGCTACAGACGGGGCCGTTGCCATGAGTGCACAGGTGACCGAGGAGGGGGATCTTGAATCGAGCCCGGATAGAGATGGGAAGCCAGTGAAGTGAGTGGAGAACCGCTGTGATGTGTTCGTGTTTCCGTGTTCTCGTCAGAACTCTTGCAGCGCTGTTCTGGGTGAATTGTTGTCTCTGTTGAGTCTTACCTCGGTTAGGGTTAGTTACATTTTGAGTTATTTTCCTCTCACAGCAGCAGGTCCACGTCTCCCCAACCAGTTGCAGGACAGGTGATGGGAAGTGCTGGCTAAGGTACTGTAGAATCAAAATATATGATACAAACTATAATAACTATATTTATAAAGGATTTTAGTGCTTGAACACAAGATTACTAACAAGAAATGAAATACATATTAATATGCCTTCAGATTCTGTACAAATAATCTTGTTTTTTCTCCCTTGATTTTCTGCATATGTGTCTTGATTTTTTAAAAGAAGCTCTAATGTTATTTTTTATTTCAGGTTAAATTAGATAGAGGATAAAGCAGACATTCAAGCAGTGAGATCTCAAGGGCTAGAGGCACGTTTGTGTGTTTGAGGGTAAAAGTCTGACCTGAATTTCTCCTCAAATCTCGTTAAGTCTGCCAGATGACAAGATACAAGAGAAAAATATACAATTTTATCTAAGAATATTTTTTTCTTTCAATCATTTTTAAAATTATTATTTAGCTTTAATAAACAGAATAGCATTCCCTGAATGTTTAATAGATCTCTATTATTCTGCTTTATAACTTAATTCAGTGAACAGGAGAATATCTGTATTTATTTGAGCATTTCAGTTCTTTTAATTTTTGCAAACGATTTATTCATTTTTTACCTTCTAGTGTTTTAGGTTAGAAATAATGCACAATTATATTAAACAGGAGCACATATAGAATATAACACATAAAGGTGCAATAAAGATTGGTTCTGTAGAGTAGTAATGAATCATTTGTTTATTGTAGATTTTAAACACTGTCATCTTGAGATGACTTAAGATAGTTTTCTGTATTTCTTTTTGTAAAATGAAAAAAGAAAAGCACTGAATGTGATGCAACTGTCCGCTTAGGAAAAACTCTTCAAGCCAGAAATATGAACCACATGCACCAACTGTGCTATGAGAGGTGCTGACTGGATCAGGATTTAGAAGACAGTGTTGGATCCTGCTTCCCAGAAGAAAGATTATCTGAAACCTCATCCTGGAATTAAGATTGCGTTTAATTAAGGATGATCTGAGTGAGTGGGGATTAGTCCCAACTTGTTCCAGTCTAACAAGAGAACAATTGGATGGATGAAATGATGTTATATTTAGTGGGCATCTCAGAACTGTCCAATAAGGATACTGGGAAGAAAGGAAGTTTTCAGGTTCTCAGTGAGATCCAAAAGTCACTCACAAGACAAACAAAATCGACAAGCATTTTAATATGCCATCTGCTGACCGCTGTGGGTCACTACGTTCAAGTGTATTAAAATATGTTGTGTTGAGTCGCCATCTAGTGGCCATGAAATCAAACTGCATAAGAATATAATACACAGGGACAAATGTAAGTAATGAAAATTATTTGTCCAATTATGTCTCAAAATGATATTAAAAGAACTATCAATCAAAAAAAGAAAGATAAAACAAAATAAGGATTACTATCAAGGATCATTCCCAGTTTTGTCTGACTGAAACTGACTGCTGATTACTTAAATTAGCATTAAAAGGGATAATGAGTTGGTGAATGATTGCGTCATGCAAAACTTATGTATGTAAATGTTTTATATGCCAGTATGTCATTATAGCTGTGGTTGTAGTTTATGATGGTTGTTGTCTCTGTTAAACAATATATAATAATCAGCCTGATTATTCATGGTCCTGAAATTTTTCTGTACATTAGATTGAAATAAGTGAATAAATTAATTAATTAAATGAAAAACTGTACAGTAATGTTTGATGGAACAGAAACCATAGCATGTCAAAAGAGGAAAATGGAGATTCACTACATATACGTATATCTGTCAAATGTTATGACTTGATAATTAAACCACATTTATGTGCATTACAATATAGAAAATACAGATAAATTTAAGTTTAGATTTGGACAGTCCCAGCCCACAGACCCCCAGACAGAGAGCCACGCAGGACTTCAGGACCTGCAGATGCTGCAGCCAAACCCGACTCCGTGGAAATGTCTCTCCTGTGATGTGTGATGTGCTGCCCTCTGCCGAGTCAATGACAGGAAATGCTTTTTCATTGGCGCAGGTCGAGGAACCAGGCTACATTTGATTGTAAACGGTTATAAAATTGTATATATAGATAATTACATAGAAATGTATTTTGTTATTGAAAGGTAATATTTTTAAACCTTAACTGCACGTCAATCTAAACTCACACCTCCATTTCCCAACAACCTTTATTGTGTATGGTTACATTTTTTAAAAAGTACATTTTATACATTTGTTTGTATTTTTTATTTGTATTTTTTATTTTTGTACATTTTGCAGCAGTGGCAGCACCGTGACTTAATGTCAGCTCTGTTGCCTCACTGTAAAAAGGTTCCTGGTTCGACTCCTGGGCTCGGCAGGAGTTTTTCTGTGTGGAGTTTGCATGTTCTCCCCGTGTTTCCGTGGATTCTCTGTGGATCCTCTGGTGTCCTCCCACAGTCCGAAAACATGTATGTTAGGTTGATTGACAACTGTAAATCATCCATAGGTGTGAGTGTGAGTGTGCATGGTTGTTTGTCTAAATACCTGGCCCTGTGATGGACTGGTGACCTGTCCAGGTGTACTCCTGCATATCACCTCTAACGAGCTGGGACAAGCTCCAGCAGAGCGCCGTCATCCTGTAAAAAGTGGATATAGAAAATAGATGGATTTTGCAGCATACTATCTATTCAGTGTATATTATGGAAACTAACTATGCGGTCCTATAGGGAAGATTATGCTACAAAAATAAAAATACCAATGTTACTATAGTAAACATAACATTTACTATGAAGTTTTTTGACTATGAAGTCAAAAAAAAAGAGAAAAAAAAGCCATAGGCCTCCAGTAAGGGTCCTGTGTGTTACTTTAACCATTGACCCTTTGCATGACCTGAAGATAAGAACTAGCCTTTTTGCTCATCACCTTCATAGCTGTTTTTACTATGTGCTTAATTTCTGATTTATGCTGGAAGGCAAAAGTGTCGAATCAAACCGGTATACCCATCTAAATAGGCTTTGCTGCACAGCAGAGTGCGACGTAGTCATGAGATCTGAACTGACGCCAAACGCTCAAAGTCTGGGCAGGAAATTCAACACCAGAGATAACTTTAGCATGCTAACTAATGTCTGTGGGGTCCAAGACGCAGATGAACTTAATGGGACGTAAACCTGTGAGGAGATTGTCACTGTAACCATCTTGAATGTTGGTAATATGTTTTCTCACCAGACAAGGATGGGCTTCAAATTGCTTAGATTTGATAAATATATAACCTTATAAACCTTCTCAGACTCATAGGCCCAACACTTGGTTGACAGGTTTTCCTTTGAACGTCGGTCATTTTGCCAATAAAAATCCATCAAACTTCCAAAACATTGTTTTTCTTTTTTAAATAGAGGTGCTGATGTTTGCTGACGATCGATTTATAAAGTGCATTAATGTGCAGCTGTTACTTAACCCCTTCATGCTTCTCACAACTCTCATCTTACTTGTCTTTTCACAGCTTCTGTATTTTGTCTTAGTTTCTGTTTGCGGCATGGTGTAAGCTGCTGCGTGTTGCACATCCGAGGATACGTTTACATAATCTGAAGATGCGATGAGGACCAGCTGGAGTTTCAATGTGTCCTGATACGTTAAACCTTCAAACTCAGAGGGTGCACTTTCTCTTTCTCACACTTATGCTATAATTTTGTGCATTTTTTTTCAAAGTTTATAAATTTTGTTTGCCAAAGTAACCGGAGCAGTTTTATAAAAAGATAGCTTTGCTGTAGTTCAAATTTCTCCTTGTTAGGCATTTAGCAGCTTCCACAGCTACGCTTTGAAATACCTTCCACAAAGCATTAAATCTATACAAGACAAGCTTTTATAACTCTAAAGTCTTATTTAATTTCATAAATCTTCCTTAATTGTCAGTTTAACTTTTCGTTATCAGAGCATCAGAGCAATTTCCTAGTCTGTAAAGCTGTTTACTGGCAATGGCGATAAAGTGATTCTGATTGTTAATGTACAGCCAATCTCTGTTCATTTGCAAAGCTCTTTTTCATGTTCTTATGACTTTCCCAAAGTTCCCAAAAGTAAAATAGTTCAAAACATTAATCTTACATATTGCAATCTATACAAAAAGTTATCCAAAAAATAATAACATTTCTTTATATGCAGTACAGAAGTCTTAAAAACTTCAACTGATTTTTTTTTCTATACTGATCTCATCCTGTTCAAGGCTTTATTCAATAAATTATATTTATGACACCATTTATAATCACCAGTAAATACAACATGCATGTTTTTGATCTGTTGAAGGAAACCCAAGCAGCTATGTAATGGACATACACACTTATCTGAAGCTATAACTGTCCTGTTATGGTTTATGTAGGGTTTGTAGGTAGATTGGCAAAAATACAAAACAAAAGCTGTTTAAAACATCTTTGTACCTCATGAAAATGGGTTTGTGATGTTCATAAGTGTTACAGAGGCTGGCATAAAGATTGTTCTCCAGTACTGTGAAGATAAGATCTCTGGTTGACTGTTCAGGGTTTTTTTATTTTCTTTTATGATTTTATTCCACTTGGGGGCACTCGAGACCTTTTATTAATATATTCTGTGACCATGAAGTCAGTCTGCTGATTCATTTGGATGAGGAAATTACAGGAAATCACGTGGTTGCCCTGTTTTTACAGTGCAAATAGCAAAAAAAAAATACTTGGATTGTTTGGTTTTAATGAGGTGGTTTCCAGGTTTAGGCTGTTTTATTGAGTTATTGTAACCCTTTCTGTTGTTAAAGAAGTGTGTTACAGCATCCTGTAACTGATTTATTCCAGTCTGTTTGTTTTCAGTCCACCTTCAAAAGTCAAAACTTTAATATAATGAAGTTTTTATATTTTAAGCCTCCCCCCGAAGCATACAAATGTAAAATAATTTGTCTTGTGGCTCCAAAATAGCTCACTTTATTGCTTTTTTTGAGCAGAAAAGCAGAACTCTGAATCCACACACCATCTTCAGTTTCAGTGGGTTTTTGGTTTGCCTCCTTGTGGCTTCCTGGGCTTCATGATGTGGAATCAGCTCTGTTTTTTTAAAGTCAGTACGGTTTCCTGTGGATCTGTAAACAAGTCATTCCCAGCACACAAAAAAAGCCTTAGATCTTCAAACCAGCACCACTCAGAACCACCTCGGTTTGTGGTTCTGCTGCTCTGTTTCCTTGTTGTCACTAGATGTCAGCCAAGAGCAGTTATCAGACTGAGATGAGTCTTGAAAATCCCCCTGCCTTCACCAGTCTCCCAGTTTCTGAGAAATCACGTGTTTTTTTTGATAACCTTGCCACAACCAAACAACTGCGTAGCTATGGCAAAAAGGAGAGCAGAGGTATGTCATCTAGCTGGCACAGTATCAGTTCCTGGTTACTTGTGAACTCAGAAACACCCATTAGATAAGGGTTTTAGTGGCAACCTTTTCTCCCCTACCTGGGACGTCTTTTACCTGATTATATCCTGTATGTTTGATATGCTTTTTATTTTTCTTTTATGACGTTAGGACACTATATCAACTGTAATTATTCTGCCCTGATCTGCAGTGGGTGTTGCAATTCTCTCCTCGGGGTAAGTCAGGGGATTCACAAACAGTTACAGGGAGTTTACCTGCCTATAAAAATCACCCCCAAGAAAAACAATACTGAGACTTTTTCATCTGACTAATCAGAAACAACTGATTTATTCAGTTTACAGAGTCTTACTCCATTAAGCTCATTTCAAGTGTGTATATTACACGGCATTGGTATCATTTCTGTTGTGCTCCGTGCTGCATCTTTCCCTTTATTACTTTTGATTCAGAAGCGAGTAGGCTACAGTGTCCCAGTGAAGCTGAAGTGATTCTTTAACTCATCTCCTCCCGAGGATGACTCTGCAGGTTTTTGCTGTATCAAGCAACTGAAGCATTTCTCACTTACAAGAACATAAAGGTTGTAAACGATCAAAATAAGTTTTGGCTCTGCTTGTGTTATACATCGATCCCAACTAGGAGTATGTTTTCATGTCCCATGAAACAGTTGTAAAAGAGGAGATATGTCAGGCCTTTTTGGGAGTGGTACATCCTGAAAGAGCAAACTATTGCAAACGTTTCTCCGTTCGCAGCCAAGAACCAGACTGTTGTTTAAAATAAATCTAAGCTGCAGCTCTTTGTAGGACTGTCAGAGGCATTACTGAGTTTTACAAAACTGCTTCTGAATAAAAGACAAATGTACTGGAAGAGAGTCATATGGATAGATGTTTGGCTTTAGTGCTCAGTAAAGAGTTTAGTAAAAACCAAAGTCTAGACCTCAACACAAGTAAAATACTACAGAGAGACAATGAGAGAGTTGTACATAAATAAACACCCCAAAACATCACTGAGCTGATGCTGTAAAGAAGAAAGGGTCTAAACTCCCCCACCATGATGTGAGAGACAGAAAATGAAAACTTCAAATTACCAGGTGAAGGTGGTTCAAGCTGTCCAATCATAGGGGTGTTTAGTTAGTTATTTATTCATTTTTCCAGCATTTTATTTTAAACTATTCAGTATCACAGTTCATCAATGATACTGTGTGTTGTTATTTGTCTGATCTTGTCTGTGTTAACACTAACACCAACTATGATCAGGTGCTTTTTTAATGTTTTTACACAGAAAGCAAATCATTAAAAATGCAAGTAATAACTATTACAAGTTTTTATATATATATATATGGATGTGTACATGATATGTACACAACAACAGTTGAACTAAATAGAACTAAATAATTGAACTAAATAATTGATTCCTAAAAAGCAGGAATCAATCCAGTCTTTACACTTGCTTTATCTAATTTAAGGTTAAAGTGGACTGAAGGTTGTCCCAGCTGTCATCAGGAAGGTAACAGGATCAATCCTAGAGAGGACGCTTGTCCATCACAGGGCCACAAACAAGATAAAGACCCATACAGGATCACAATTTGGATTTACCCATCAGCCACTTGTGCTCTGGACTGTGAAAGAAAGATGGAGTACCCAGAGAAAGAGGGCTGATGACGACAGTGACCTGAGAAGTATAAACACATGTTCAGATATTAGTGATGTACTGTGAAACATGCTGTGCATCAGATATTCACTCTCAGCACAACAAATGATCACCATGAACATTAACAAATGAAAAACAGCAATACAAAAGTGAAAGAGAGCTGAGCTCTAAGTCATAATGGCTTTTAATCACAAGACTTGGGCTGTGTATGAGGTTTGGTTGAGTTAGGCATTCACTGACAATGCAACAAACTCATACAGAAAGTGAAAGAAAAAGAGGAGTCGGGACTTTCCAGCCTGGCAGCAAGCTTCACCAGTACAGTGCAAAACTGGTTGAGCAAAACCCTCACAGCATGTTTGTGGAAGGAAAGCCACAGACTTGTTTCCCTTTTTTAGTTAAACAAAACCAAACAAGGGCAACTGCAGACATCAGAACCTGTTTTTTATATTATTATTTTTATACTGTGCATGTCTCCACCATTTTTGCGCTGGTTATTTGAGCGTTTGCTGGTCAGACTGGCTTTGAGTCTTCCTGTCTTTGCAGGTCGGTGGCAACAAAGGATTCCCGCTGGAAAGCGGCCAAACTTTAAGATGACTCACTGTGCCTGACAGAACCAAATATGTACAAATAGGCATGTTTTTAACCCTGAACACGGTGTCTGCAACGCATGACCTCAGCCACCATTTTGTGGAGGCACAGAAGTCGTGACAAAATGGCGGCAGAGCTACGCTTGATCAGGTCAATAGAGGGAGTTGGTGTTTTGACTTAGCGCTTTGGACCTTTGGCTTTTGACATCATCAGGAAACTTGCCAAAAAACTCTTCTGATTGTCAGAAACTTTCCAAGTCAAACCATAAAACCCAACCCACAGATAATATTTTTTGATCCATGCCATCAAAAATACTTTCGCTTTTAACGTGCAGCTGGTTTATAACGCATCCAGAAAGAAGCTCCATTACCATTTTAAAAGGAGGAAAAAGGCATTTTCTGTTTTGTCATTTATAAGGCTAACAACTTTATATGATGTACTTTTGCATTAGTGTTTGTTTTTTCCAGTTCTGGTGGTATATAATTATGACCCTCCGTGTTTTGTGTATATTTGATGTGTTTTCTTTCCTCCTTGTCCAGTTTGTCTTCTTTTCCAGAAACAAGTGTGAAAGATTCTCCATCTGTTATCAGTTCAATCAAGGTTATTTATATGCTGTCATTTCACAACAAAAGTCATCTCAGGACACTTTACAAGGAAAGGAAACAGGTTCCGTTCAAGTACAAAGAAATTCAGCCTAATTTTATTCCAAATAAATACTTCTTCTGGATTCTCTTTGTTATGAACTAATTCTTTTAATATAATTCAGTTCTGTTGAATTCTTTACATAGAATTTCAGTTTGTTCTTATTTAAATAGTTCAGGTAAAGAAAGCAAGAGATCTCAACAGCTCGTCAGCCTTCCTGACTCGCCTGAGTGGATGAGGTGGCAGACAACAATGAAAAGGAAAAAAGTCCCTTTTTAGAGGCACCTGCCTCAACCTGTTGGAGGAGGAGAAGTCAGGAGGACAAAGACCAAGAACTGGTCCTGGTGTATTTGGTAGTCAGTTACCTTCCAGCTGGTTGGATCCTCAAGTGCACCTGGAGAGGACACCAAACCCCAGGTTTTTCCAGACATCTGTGAGATGTTTGGTTGTTCTAAACATATTCTTTATGAACTTTTGAGGTCTCCGTTCAGCTGCAGAATAAACCTGGAGCCAGTCAGACATGGAGATGGATAAATATCTGTCTTTATTCTCCAGACTGAGGAAACCATTAATCCTGAACAAACTTTCTGGGTTCAGATGAAGCCCAACGCTTTCAAGGAACCTCCACCATACTTCCTCGGAGCCTGTAGATACTTATTATTGTACAGCCCTTCAACAAACCAAGTGCTTTCTGCTACAAACAAATATTTCAAATTCTGCTTCATCAGTCCAGAACATGTGGTGCCATTTTTTATCTTCTGGCTTTGAAGGGAAGAAGACATGATGTGTCTTTCATGGCACGCGTAACATTTCCTTGGTTGAGCGTCACAGCTCTGGTCCTCTGAACATCGCTGGTTCTTCAGAAAAGCTTGAACAGCACATCTTGACACCTGTTGCTTTGAAATCTTTGCCTGGGAGAAGCTTTGCTCATATATAAGTTTGTGTCTCGCTGCTGTGCTCAGTCTCGTGATCCATGACCTACAACATGAAACGTCTTTCCACCCTATTTTGGAAGCAGTTTGACGGTTCCTCACTTAGTTTTAGGCGTCCTACACATCTGTTTGTGATCCAGTTAATGGTTGTGTTTCAATCTACATATGTAAAATATGTTTATTATAATTTATTATGACCTCAGTGTGATCCCA
>JAOWBL010000003.1:7269327-7282001 GCA_028564865.1 Zenarchopterus dispar
TATATATATATAATGGGTGTCTGTATATATGTGTGTGTGTATATACATATATATATATGTACAAATATATATATATATATATATATATATATAATTACTATTGTTGTTACTGAAAAGATTAACATATAAGGTGTAAAAATTGAAGCATCTTGGAAACATATGACTTTTATTTGTTCACCTGACTAAAATGAATCACTTTTTTAAATAATGTCAAATGAATAATACTTTATTCCTCGTCAAAGGGAGTACTCTAGTCTATTTAAACGGGATGGACCCCCGTAACGCCTCAGTCAGGACTGGTTTCCTCATATACGTCCTGTATTTCCAGGAAATAACCAACACTAAAGATGTTTCCAATCAGCGAGCTTCTCCCCCGCCGCCCTCCCAGTCCGCAGCTTCAAAGATGGAGGTGAGTGGGTGGGGGCTGCAGGATAAAAGCGGGGTGGAAATCCGCCTGACTGAGTACTTGTGTGTCTCTGTCCCTTCCCTCCATCCGTCCTCTCATCCCCAAAAAAAGCATTCTTTCCATCCTTCCAGCTCTCCTTCATCCTCTAATCCCTCGCTACTCCACTGCATATGTTTTCTAATCCGGAGTGTGTGGGAGGCCCACACCACCCTCCTCTGACCCCCCCCACGTCCCCACCCACCCACCTCCACCTCCAGCCTTTCTCTGGGTGGCTATGATGCGGTAACCTGCCTCCGTTCCCCTTTCTCTTCTCCCTGCGGCTCTTATCGTTGGACCCCAGCGCTGGACGGACGATTCTGCAGCTTTTATGCGTTTTTTTTTTCTTTTTCTTTTTTTTTTTACTTCTCACCTTTCTCTCACTTCCCGTTTTTCTCGTGTAGGTCTGTGTTTGTTTTCTCCTCTCTTTCCCAGCCTGCTCTCTGGGGAAATTCACTTGCCATGCTTAAACATGAAAGATTACACAATTTGTGGATTCCAACGAAGTAATAAGGAATAAAAAAAAAAAATCTTGATATCATTTATGCTAACATAAAAGACACAGGCAAAATGTGATGACTCTAAAAAAAAAAAAAAAAATAAAAATAAAAACATGAATACTTTTAACCACCTCCTGCAGGAAGTTTTAATGTTTTTGCAGGATATGAAATGAGTCGATTGTTTTCCACTCGTTCGCCCTCTCTTGCTTCCACTAGTCGGGTGATTTCTTCTTTCTTATTCCCCTCTATTTCAGCTGCACACACACACACACATGCACGCACACACACACGTGCACACAGGCTTTTTGTCCTGTTTCTTCTCTTGCTTTACCCCATTACTGAATGGTATTCCTGCAGTCTTTTGTGGAGCCTTGTATAGGCACATGCCAAGTCAAGTTATTTCAGAGAGGTCTGAATGGAATTACCCCCCAAAATAATCTCCCTTTGCTTCCTCTTAAAGAAGTAGAAAAGGGGCCAAAGAAAAGAGGAGAATAATATAAAATGAACCAGCAGCCAGAACATGAAAGAACATGAAAAAAATGGTAATAATTGCACTAAAGAATTTAGATGGAAACTATGAATAAAAGCAGATGGAGTGAATCCACGTGAACTTTTTATTTTTAGGGTGTCGCTTTTATAAGTTCACAGAAAAATATCAGCACTTAAACTCGAGTTTTTAGTTAAAAAAAAAAAAAAAAAAAAGTGTTCCAGCGGGGCAAGTTAAGAAAACATATTGATCTTCATCAGAGGAGCAGAATAAGGATTTGTTTGTTTGAGTTTTTTGGTGGACGGTGATGGAGGTCTGTTAGCTGGGTGGAGGTCGACGCTGAAAGCGTGATGAAGCTGAAGGACAGCTGTCAGTGGTGAATGACGCGCGTGTCAGGAGGGTCTGCCGAGGTTTTTACCCTCAATGTTCGAGTCCTTGAGTTTAAAATCCTCGTCTTGTTCTTGAACAGGAAGTCACGTTTTAGACGGTTTGGTTGCGTTAAAATAGTCTTAAATCTGAAAACGCTTTGATGAGATGGACGTTGGATTTTTTTTTTTTTTTCATTTATTTGCAGATATTATTGTTTCATCTGGGTCTCCATGATTCTGGGAAAAAAAATAGAATTTTTTTATTTTATTTCATAATCGATATCACGATTCTCTGCAACAATTTTTTTCACAAATTGAAATATTTATTGTGACATCACATCCGTGGACATTACAATAAATCCACCCATCATCCACCCACCCACCCACCCATCCATCCATCCATCCATCCACTCATGCATCCACCCATTCAATTATGAATAAAATTGTTAAAACATCTCACAAAAGTGGCAGCTGTAGCTCATATCTGGATTTAAAGTATTTTTTCACTGAAACCTGTTAAAGATATTTTCTCAGCTTGTGGTGAAACAAAAGGAGCATTTTTTAATTTTTCTTTCCTTTCGTCTTCACTCGTTTAGCTCTTATTTCACATTAGTTTCCACCTGTGTCTTTGTTTGTGTGTTTAGACAGAGAGATTTGTGATAAAACTGGACATCTTTATACTTGAGTTCTTACCGTGGGATTTTAAAAAAGAAAACATGTAAATGTTGACCTCCACAGACGCTCCTGTGTGTCTGTGTGCATGTGCAGGTATGTCTGCAGGTGTGTGTCGGTGCCAGGTGACGTATCGACGGGTTCGTCGCCCCGGTGTCAGATCCAGGAACTCTCTGATTAGTTGACAGTTCACTAATCCACACTTGGTCCTGAGTTATCGGCCCGGCTCATTGATTTCCAGCCAGCCGGCCGAGCCAGGAGGAGCTCCGGGGTCGTAGGAGAGCCCGCCGCCATCGATCGGGCCCCAGATCAACCCCCCCACCCCGTAACGCACACACGAAACCCAGCCGCCACGGTCTTCTTTGGTCTTCTGGTGTCCCACAGGGCGAGCTTCTTCTCTTCATCTTTCAGAGGCATTTTCATAAAGGAGGACCAGAACTGCTCCTCTCACCGTCACCTGCCAGGACTCACCTGTCCTTTCCCCTCCGTCAGCATGTTTAAGTAGCTCCAAACCTCGAGAACCCAAAAACTCTCCCCCTCGGCAGACCTGAAGAGATGCTCTGAAACATCAGGATCATCAGGATCCAGGTTATTCTCCAGGTTTCTGGAAACAAACGATGGATTTGATTCCATTTCCCTCAAAATCCAGTAAAAACTCAGATAAAAGCTGCTGAAGAAACTGATGCGTGGTTCTGGTGCACAAGACGTTTGTGACCAAGGTGTGACGGGTCTGCAGAGGTGTTCCTCACCCGTTTCCTCCCCCCTCGAGGGCAGGAGGGTTACCTCCAGACCCTCCAGTCTGCTGGAGTCTGTACCGGTCCTGTTTGGTCCGATCCAAACCGGACGGTGATGGAGGACAGAGTGGATGATGGGAGAGGAGAAGGTGATCGGGACCTCCCGATGGAGGTCAGACTTCTCCCTCGCTGTACCGTGGGACCAGTACACCTGGGACAGGTCGCCGCCACATGAAAACGGCCACGCCCACTCGCTCATTTAGTGTGTTCTTCCATCGGTCCTCCCACTGGACCTCCTGTGACCCACCGTTGAGACAGGAGTGACTCTTCCCCACACCTGTCAGCCCACCTGTCTGTCCCACTCCTCATGATGGCTGGGTTTCGGGTCCTGGACCTGGTCTGACTCAGTCATGTGACATAAAGTGGTTCTGGACCCCCGAAGCCCACCAGGGGTCAGCTGGGAATGTGGGGCCGGTCTTCTTGGTCCTGGTGATGAGATGGTGGGTTTGGGACGGGAGGACAGGAGATCACTGGATCCCCTTGTGATATTTGAGCAGATCTGAATCTTCTTTTCAGACTAGATCAGATTTGCTGCTGAAAGCGTTTTTCCTTTTGTGACGGATAAACGGATTTGAAAGTGTGCTGGAGTGACACGAGGCGCTGACCTGGAATCAGCCCCGTAACTTTTCAGGCCGTTTACTCGGTAAACACTTTTAACCCGGTTGATCCGCGGCGGATCCACGCCCGGCTCTGATCCTCCTCTCAACATTCCCAGCATCCCCGGCGTGACTCCGGCCCCTCCTCCTCCCCGTATCCTTCCTCGGCTCCCGCGTACGCATCGGGGTGGGTGGGTGGGGGGCTGAGGGGGTCGTTAAACATTTTTCTTCCCTCTTAATTGTTTTGACTTGTGCCATTGGCATCCCGATTAGGCGCCATCGATTTCCCACCGCTAAGTGCATTGATTTCTACATTTCTCATTGATCCCCACTTCTAAATCTACCCACACACACGGAGACACACTCTGTTTGTCTCCGCTCCTCTCCGTGGACGCCAGGCGGGCCGTGCACGAGTGTGTGTGCACGTGTGTGTGTGTGTGTGTGATTATGAGGGTTATGTCAGCTGTGTTTTTGTTAAAGAAAAAAAAAAGATGTTTTCATGAATGAAGAGTAAGAGTCTGGACTCTGGAGGGTGTTTATCACGATCTTCTCTGTTTCCCCGTCTCTACCTTCACAGCTGACTGGGAACAACCAGCACCTGAGCTACTTCCTGAAGGTCGTCCTATAAACCTTTACATCTTTTCATCTTCCTCTTCAGCTCATTTAGGAAACAATCCAGAAACCGAAACAGCCTTTGAGTTCTTGTGGGATGGAGAGGAGGGTAGTCGGTGGAAATGGAGGACGTTTTGAGCTCAAATAGATTATTAGTTAATGTTAGCTGCGGGGGAGGGGGTCAGAGTTCAACGTCAAAATTAAACAGCAGCTTAAACATCTGAGGAGACTCGGTGACGGTGTGGTTTGGGTCCATCCAGGCAAACAGAGGTCACTTTTCACGCGTATCGAAGGTGTAGCGGCGCCTCCGTCCGGTCGCCGCCCCCTCGTCAGAAGTTCGTACGAGTCGACTCCCGACTTCTCCTAAACGTCTAGTGTTAGCTAGCTCGAGTGTGAAGCAGAAGCAGAACTCTCTGATAAAGTTTAAAACGACGCTAATGCAGATTTATGACCAGACAGAGATTCCTTCACAAACTTTGTTTTTATACTGTTGTTGAAAATGACCTCTAATGACCTCTAATGACCTCTAATGACCTCTAATGACCCCTAACTTCTTTGATCTACACCATTTTGGCTCCTGACAAGTTTTTCCTCCTTGTACTAACTAAATGAAAGTTGTTTTAACACCAGAATGCTGCTTTAAGCTCATTAAGCGCTTCTTTTTTACTTAATATGTAGATTTATTTGTTTTTATTTTACGTGTAAATTAAACTGTGATTCCATCATTTTATTCCTTCACTTCACTAAATTTAACAAACGATCTTAGTTATGCTTTAACGTAGCTTTTAACTGTTTTTTTTTCATACAGAATAAAACAGCTGAATTAACGTGCATGAACGTGCACGTCTCAGCGTGTTTGTGAATCAACAGGAAATTGAAAACCTTTTTGAAGGTTTTAGCAGGTTTGGTTTCTCTCTCGTTCTGGGTGGAGTTATAAATGTATCTGGATGTGTTTGATGCCGTCAGATCTGCTGTTTCAGCACCTCAGTACTTTTTTTTTTTTTCTCTTTTTAACGTTTAAACGCCTTTTAAAGCTGCATCTTGGTATCGTTCTGCACACATGCATCGTCTTCCCTCTTGATCGTATTCCATGGTGTCCAGGAGAGCTGGGTCTGATCCTCTCTGAGTTTAAGGCTCTCATCCCACCCACCCACCCCCACACGAGCGCACACACACACACACACACACACACACACACACGTGCATGGGCTGGAAAGCTCCATCCATGTCATGGGCATTACCTCGAGCCTTGATGCTGCGTTTGTGCTAAGCTAAGCTGTTTGGGTTCAAGAATCAGCGGCGAGAGTGAGTGTTTGTTACGTGTCCGAGTCTGCTGTTTTTGTGCCTTTTTCTCTCTTTTTTTTATTTATTTATTTATTTATTTATTTTCCCACATCTTTGCATGTGTGTGATGCTGAGAGTATATTTACATTTCTGTCCACGAGCTGTGCGTTTGGGGGATTGTCTGTAAACTTGATAAAGAATGAAAGCAGGAAAAAAAAAAAAAAAAGGTCGATACTGCCCCCCCACCCCCACCCTCACCCCACCCCCCCTCCAACCTTCCCTTCACTTCCTCCCTCTCCTCAGACCTGGCCCTGCATTTTACATCTTAAATCCATTACAACCAATCCCGGATGAAACGGGAAGCAGAACACGTGTGAAATACAAATACTGACAGATTCGGAGGAGATTAAAAATTATATATTTATATTTATATATATATATATTGTCAAAAGCTGGAATAACACTCCACGTGAAATCAAATAGAATATACATGAGAGAAATCCCCAGAAACGGGGAAAATGTGTATTCACACGCTGATTTTTCACGCTTACTGCCATTTCCAGCGCTGCAGGTCGGGGAGAGCTGGCGAGCTGTAAGCAAGAGCATCGATCCGGCTCAGTGATCGTATCAAGGTGGCGTATCGACGGCATCGTGTTTTACTCTTTTGTTTGTCCTCGGCGGCCGGAGAGAGGAATAATGGATACATGGGAGAAGTATCGGCAGGGCCGAGACGGGCCTATTGACAATCTGTCACCATTGATTACTTAGTCAGAGCCTGAGAGGAAAAGGAGAGACAAAAGAAGAAGATTTGATTTTTATTTGTTATTATTAGTGGTCAAATAATCCTGAGTGGATTTAAATATTTATAACCATTCCTTCAGTCACATACATCCACTCTCATCTCTTGCCAGGTGTGTGTGTGTGTGTGTGGTTACATCAGCAGAGGGCTATGAGGTGATATAATTGTAAGCCGGTATTGATTGGCCCCCCCTTGTTATTGATGAGGGAGAATTTAATTCAACCAACTCGTTTGTCAACATGACACCGCCATTTAACAATGAACTCTCTCTTACACACACACGCACACACACACACACACAGAAACAGACCAATAAGACCTTCCTGCAGCCGCGGACCTTCCAGGTGTTTCTCCTCCACCATGAAGGATGTATAATTGATCCCGTTTCCAGCTAAAACCCGGGTCATTTTGGACCTCTGTTTGTAGTGCTTCCTGCGCACTGGTTTTCTGTCGGTCTGGATTCAGAAACAACCAATTCTCTTTAAAAGCTAGCAGAGAGTGGGCTGTGAGCTCCTTTTATGCAGCTGCCTCTTTGTGAGGAGCTGATCAGAAGTCCACTCGGGCCTGTGAGCCCACGACGTCAGACAAAGCCGCCGCCGCAGCAGGTTGCAGAGTACTTAGAAAGGGATGGATATTACAGGAGGGGAAAAGAACATATTGCTATTGATGAAGCCCGCCGTGCGCCATATTCTTCACCTCTCCTTCGAGTCCACACACTCCTCCCTCCCCTCCCCTGCCCTCCCCTCCCCTTCCCCGCGATGGACGCACAAAACACACTATATTCTGCAAGAAATAATTGCTTTTGTCTGGAAGGAGTTTGGATCGGGGCTCCTCTGCGCTAGCCCTCTCCAGGAGCAGGGGGGCTCTTGAGGGACAACCGGTCGCTTCTTTATTTAGCCTCTCCCTCCTCCCTAATCCCCCCACCTCCTCCTCCAGCTCCTTTTCTTTTTTGCTCCCCGTGTCCCTCGTTGGCCACGCGGATGTCATCTGTCAATGGGAAGTGGGGAGTGGGCTTTTTTTTTTTTTTTCTTCCTTTGTGATCTGACGTGTGTCCGTGCATAGATGACATCAAAAGCTGCAGCTTGTAACGGAAATGCTCTGAATTGACACGTTTGTGATCAAGAGTAAATGCTGTAGTATTTAAGGTGTATAAAGTACTCACAGTACTACGACAAGGAGAAAAGTAGTGGCCACGACAGTAGTACTAGATGAAGTATAATAATAAAAGCATGTTTGGGAAATAAAGACTTGAAGCCACAGCAGCAGAAGCGTGACAGTATTTTTACTAAATAATTCATGTAAGTGGTTTTATTATACTAGAAGTAGTAGTTTTAGTGTCAGCTGTACAAGAGCAAACAGAAGCAGGATTTTTATTTATTAAACCAGATAGTTTCCTGGAGGCACCGAGCGTCTCTGTTTTGTTTCAAGTAAGGATGAACTTTTATTTATTTATTTATTTTGGTAGATATTTTTGCTTGTGATACCAGTAGCTGCAGAGCACGCAGTACTTGTAGTACCAGTACTACTAGGGGGCTCCTGATGAAGTTGCATCTGTGTAGCAGGTGGTTTCTGGGCTTTTCTTCCACTCCCTTCGTGGACATTAGACTCGGCAAAGAGCCGGAGGCCTTTCTAACGATGAGGGCCATAATTGATCGATAACTTATTAACAGCTCAGTCTCACCTCGGAGTGTATACAGGCGGGGGGAGGCGGGGAGGTGTGCGCGCACGTCGGTCGATTCTCCCGTATCGACTGCGATATTTAGCGCATGGATTTTTCTATTTAAAAAATCCATGTCGGTGATAATCTGGATTGTAAACGCTCGGTGCGTCAGAGGGGGCGAGGAGGCGCGCGCGCGCGTAACCCGAGACGCCCAATCCCCCCCAAAAAAACACGCAATTTGAATTCCACTCACCTGGCTTTTTACGCACGTTTTACGCATGCACGCACGTGGCCTTCTCAGGCCGAAGTGATTACTGATTTAACAGCCGTGCGTGACTCTGCAGGCTTTGATTATACATCACCGTGGAAAAGAAATGCATCAGAGGACTGCTGCGGGTGACCTTGTGTGGGCCAGAGCCACGCAAATCTATATAAGGTAGAGGGAGAAGTCCACCTGCTGAAATATGCATCAAAGCCCCTCCACCGCCCAAATCTGAATTCCTGTCCGTGGGTTGGGGGGAGGCGATCGATGGGTTTTCGGAGGCCAGAGATGATGTGCTTATTGGCTTCATTATAATGAAATAATCACAAGATCAATCGGCTCAATCTGTATTCTCTTATACGGGATCACGGTGTGTGCGCGCCGGGAGTTGGGGGGGGGGGGGGGGTTTACAATTTGGGGAGGAAAAAAAAAAAAAAAAAATGTTGCCAAGTGTTTACCAGCGGATGGGGCTGTGAGTTCGTGTTACATCTGCGTGTATATTTGAGTGTGTGTTGGGGTGAGGGGGGTCGAGGTAGACAAGGGAGGGAATAAGGGTAAAAAAAAAAAGAGAAAAAAAACCGGGAGGGGGTGTATCCCACAGTCTGTCTCCCGGTCAGAGCGCTGCGCCGTGCCAGAGCGCGTCCAGTTCCGCGCCGCGTCGGACCGAAACACCGGGGTTCCCAAAATACACCGAAGCCACGCTCATCAGCGCGCGCACGCACGGCACACACGCGGGATCCACGCAGCGCAGAGAGACCGAGCGGAAAACGGGAAAAAAAAAAAAAAGTGAGAGAGAGAAGGAGAAAGAGAGAGAGCGACCGGCCGATGGAGGAGCGGAGACAACGGGGAGACACGACGGCGTGAGAGAACCGGAGCGCCGCTTCTCCTCCTCTTCCTCCCGGGCATCACTTCAGGAGGAAGCCGCGGGACTGCCGTTCGGACTGATATGGATTCTCTCCTTTATTTTCTATCGATTGCTTTAATTAGTGACCCCCGCTAGAGAAAGAGGGAGAGAAGACACGGCGAGGGGAGGAGAGGGAGGAGCGAAAGTCCGGCCAGGGGAGCCTGCGTAGCCTTACTTGATCATTTCATTAATCCCGACTTTAACCAAATCAGGATTTTACTTGTTAATATCGTGTCAGCGTGCGTGCGCGTGTTCTTCAGCAGGCCAGCTAGCTACTAACCAAATCTTTAGTCGAACCAAAAAAAACCACCACCAACTCCACTCTTTCACGGACGGTTTTCCTGCCTTTTCCCCTATTTTCCAAATTTATTTCTCTTTTTATTCTTCGTCGAGAATTCACGGGTGGAAAGAGTTCGAGACTTTTATTGATATTTCAGGGGGAGAAATCAAACTTTACCAAAACAAAAACCAAAGCAGAAACGGAATTTTAGAAGAAACTGGAGAAGCGAGCCTCTGCGGTCTTTACGCGCATCTTTCCGGACACAAAAAAGAGTCCAGCTGACGATTTTTACATCCAGGGTGTCCCGCTGATCCAGGACCGGTGGATCCCCATGGTTGCCGGGATAAGACATCCTCCATCGACCGGTCGCCCTGCAGCTGGGTCCGTCTGTTTGGATAAACACAAGTAGCTTCATTTATTCACCAAACCTGCCCGCGTCTGCAAGGACCCCAACACCCGGGAGCTGTGACCCCCAACACCCGAGAGCTGTGACCCCCCAACACCACGGAGCTGTGACCCCCAACACCAGGGAGATGTGAGTCTGTTCGGGCGGAGGCTCGATCCAAACCCAGAAACTCCAGCTCTTCCTGCCTGACCATCCCAGCATCCTCACCGGCGGCTGTCCACAAACCCGGGACAGGCCGAAGACCCACGGCAGGACCGCAGACGGGAGGAGAGGAAAAAGTGAGAGTAGAATTTTAAAAAAAAAAGAAGAAGAAAGGAAAAACAAGCCGCGGCCACCAGGTCGACAGAGGACCATGTTTGTCCCCCTGCCGGTCCCCTTCGTCTTTCAGAGAACAGCGTCCGACTTCAGCGCCTGGAGACTCAAGTCCTCGCTGGCTCCGCGGTCCAGTCCCGGTAAGCTGCCCGCCCGCCCTCGACCCTCCACCGACACACACCCACGGGGACATGTCTCCACTCCTGAAATGTACAGGCAGCATCCGTTTCTCGGCTCGAGTAAACACGAAGGTTAAATCTAAAAGATGACGTTTAATTTCATGGAAATATTTTTAATCATTTAAAATTCAAATCTCAACAAGATTCTGTTTTATATCTTCACGAACGTGAAGCCAAATTAAAATTCGCCCTGAGTATGTTTAAGGGCTTTAAATGTCATTTCATAAAGAAAGAAAAATATTTGCAGGTGTGTTTAGTTTATTTGTTTACAACTCCAATTCTTTTCTTTAGATATTTTTTATTTCAGAGATGCCAATTTTTAAAAATTGGTTAAAATAACAAAACTGATATTTTTCTTCTTTTTTTTGAATTAGCATTAAGTTCTAAAACTAAATGCCTCAAACTTATGTATTTTTCCATTTTTAAAATGTCCTTGAAATAGAAAATAATATATTTGATCAGCCAGCATTTGTTTGACTTGACTGAGTTTAAAAAAGAAGAAAAAAGAAACAAGTGAAGAAAACTGGATGCAAAGATATTTGTGTTTTTAGCATCCTGTCCTCTTTCTTTCATGTGGCGGTCCATCCATCTGCTCCTGTACCCCCCCCCCATCCTTCGCTCTTTCTCCACCAGCTTCGGGTTGATAGTCATGCTCGTCTATCGATCAGAATGTATCGATCACTGACTTGGGGCCACGATTAGAAAACAAGAGGTTGGTTAACGGAGAAAAGTTTGGTGACACAGGAAGGAAGGAATATTTTCAAAGACACCATAATTAATATACTTTTTTTTAACTTTAAAAAATATATATTGTTTTCTAGCAGGAATTGATTGAGAAATCACAGAAGGGACTTGGGATCAATACTTACACATGACCCGTCTTTAATGGCTCCTGATCACTGTTATATTGCTTTAGTGAGTTGAGTGTGTTCAGTAACGAGTTTCAGCTGCTCTGATGTTTTCATCGAATCCTTAAAGAGAAAAACCTAAAAATATCCAAAGTTTATAGATCTAAATGGAAAACGAACGATCGCTGAGAGTTTTAAGTCTGTGTGGCCCGAAGCTCAGTATTTCAACAGAACCCACCCAACCAGCAGCGCTGGTGCCCCCACCAGCTCCATCCACCCGTGCAGAAACCTCGACAGAGATCACTGCTGTGTGTGTGTGTGTGTGTGTGTGTGTGTGTGCGCTGAGGTGACGCTGGCCATCGCCTTAAGTAGATGTCAGGAGAAGAAAAACGGTTGAAATTTTAATGGGGGGCTCTGACAGGCCTGTTTTGGGGGGGATGAGGGTCAGTTTTCTCTGCTGGTCCTCTAAGAAATTAAAGTAAAGGAGCTGATGGGACAGCGGGGAGGAGTGGGCCCACTCTGAGTGGGAAGGTCTGAATGAACAACATAATGAGTGGGCGCATATATGAATGATGAATGAATGAAAGGGTTAAAGTGTCAGCAAATTAATAGGATCTGTGAGCTGAATGGATGAAAGCGGGGACGGAGAGCAGAGAGGCGATAATCGAACAGGAATAAAAACTCGTTTCACAGTAAAATAGAGACCCAAGTAAAAGTGTTGTGTGTAAAGTGAAGGAGGAAGTGGCCACTGGTGGACGTGCTTCGTTCAGCAAACGAGAGAATAGTGAAATGTGTGAGACAGGAGTCAGAATGCCTTCTTTTTAAAAATTAAATACATCAGTTTGATTAGCAGCCAACACACAAAAGAAACGCTCTGTATTTCTCTGTCTTCTCTCCATCTTTTCACCAATGCGCTCTGAAAAACCAGAAACTTCAAACCCCCGGTTTCCTGTCGCCTCTCCCGTCTCCGTGACAATAAAATACAAACACTCCCGTCCTTCTCCCTGCATCTCATTCTCCACTCGCTCTCAGGTCTGAATTGGATTTGCTTGTGCAGTTTGGCCGGGCCTCATAAGCCACTTTAGCGAAGTCTGTTACCCACAATCCCCCACGCCTCTGTCTGATCACCTGTGCGATTCCCTGCACCTGTAAACGTGTGTTTGCGTTAGGGCAGGAGGTGAGGTGAGGTTTGGTGGAGTGTGTGTGTGTGTGTGTGTGTGTGTGTGTGTGTGTGTGTGTGTGTGTGTGTGTGTGTGTGTGTGTGTGTGT
>JAOWBL010000003.1:7282101-7292447 GCA_028564865.1 Zenarchopterus dispar
TATATATATATATATATATATATATTCTTTTTATGGTCTTTGAGAAATGTTGTCATACAGTTTTAGAATCTCCCTCTTTTAAAAATGAAATAAGTCGCCACTTGTGTGCAAGTCCTGACTTTAGAGGAAACAATCTCATGAGGTTTTACAGAAATATAAATGTCACGCTTTGTCAAAATGGCAGAGACACAGTACAGCAGCCTTCGTTAACACGTTTTTACTTAACATTGATTTGGGGGCTTGGCTCCACCCTTCTAGACTTGACTCCACCCCTCTAGACTTGACCCCACCCTCTCGACTTGGCTCCACCCCTCTATGCTTGATTCCACCCCTCTAGACGTGGCTCCGCCCCTCGGTGCTTGACCCCCACCCCTCTCGACTTGGCTCCACCCCTCTGTGCTTAACCCCACCCTTCTAGACTTGGCCCCACCCTCCTCCCCAGTGGGAGGGGCATCTTTTGAAACATCTTTTGGACCATGTCTCAGTACCCTTCAAACCTGAACAGCTCCCTGCCAGAAACTAAGAAATAAGGTTGAATTATGCTGGAGTTTTTGATTTGGGAATCATTTCAGACACCTAAACATATATTTGTAAGAACAGAAAAGATATAAATATATATATTAATATTCCCTATAACTCATGAGCATCCTCAGAGTCATCGCTCAAATGTGAAGCAGTCTCGTTTATTTCAGTATTTTCTATTTGACACACATTGACATCACAACTATAAAATCAGGTTTTTTGCATTTATTAACACATTCCCGCTGATATTTGGATTATTTTAATAGTTTTAGTGAGCTGAATAAAATATCACGTGTGATCACTGCAGCTGCTGTGCTTTTGTTTGTTTGTTTGTTTGTTTGTTTTGATTTTTGCGTTGAAGCGTGTGAGCGGTAGCTCCGAGGGCAGAGACGAGGACGAACCCTGGCGTCTCGTCGGGTCCTCTGATGTCCGCCTGTCACTAATACGCCCCGCCCACTGAACTTTGAGACCAGCAGCTCATTTTCAGCGTCACGTCGTTTCTGCTGGCAGATAAAGGCCTCCGTACGTTTTTGAGATGGGTTTTGCCGTGGAGTTTTCACCGGAGACGGACGTGGAGCTGCCTCCGCTCTGTCCCCGCTCTCCACCACAACAAAGAAAATCTAAATGATCTTTTATTTTATGTACACTGCTGTAAAATCCTCCAGGGTCCCCGTGGCCCATAAAAAGAGAAAAGCTTCGGGCCGTCCAAGTGTGGATGGAGAGAGATGCTTCACTTACGGTGCCCACTCCACCAGGCCTCTCCTCCGAGGTGGACTCCAGATTCGTTTTAGCCTCTGGTCCACTCCCACCAGCCGCTCGTCTGCAAAGTTGTGGAAGACGAGTGATGAAAAGTCACGATGATGCGCGATCAACAGCTGTCTAAAAATATCTGTTTCAAGCAGACGTTAAAAATGCAACAAAGAAGAAGAAACTCAAACCTCGCCGAGGTGAGAAACGAGCAGCCAAGCGCTCAGGTAGCACGGCGGGAGCTGCTTTTGTTTAACCGCTCAGAAACTTTTATTACAGCGTTCAGAAGCTCGGACCTCCTGCACACACTCGTGCACAAACGTACACACACACACACACACACGTGCGCAGTGTTGTGTGCTCCCTCGTAACTAGCTCCACTCCCACCCAGGATCTTCACCTCGCAGAGCCTGGGAGGGCGGGTGTGGGCTATCTGGGCCGCACTAAACCGAGCCCGAGCAGAGGCCACCGTGCCTGGATTAATTGGCTGCCAGAGTGTGTGTGTGTGTGTGTGTGAGTGTGTGTGTGAGTGTGTGTGCACGTGAAAACCCACTTCCTGTGCAATTGTGTCTGCAGGGGGAAGTGTCCATGTTTGTGAGAGGAAGACGGATTTTTGCTCAGGTGGAGGAGCAGGTTCATCAGTGTGTGAGTGTGTGTGTGTGTGTGTGTGTGTGTGTGTGTGTTTTCCACGTGAAGAGACAAACGTTGTGCGTCCTCAGAAGTGTTTGTTATTAATTATTGTGTCTATTGAGAGAAAATAATTTTTTTGCATGTATGTGTGTGTGAGAAACCGCCCGTCTTGTGTGTGTGTATGTGTGTGTGTGAGATACCGCCCGTCTTGTGTGTGTGTGTGTGTGTGTGTGTGTGAGCAGCCAGATAGATAAATGATTCAATAATTGCACGTTGAGGTCAGTTATGGATCTTTCCGGCATGTGCGGTAAACCACAAGCAGCTCGTAGCTGCGCACGGTGTGTGAGTGGTTTTAACCTTCCACCAGTATTGATTAGGCAGCATTGACTTCTCTCCTGGCACCCCAGATGTGTGTGTGTGTGTGTGAGTGTGTGTGTGAGTGTGTTTGTGTGTGTGAGTGTGTGTGTGCGGTTCTGCATGGATTGCAGGGGTGGGAACGTTTGTGGCGACATAAACAAACCGCCACGAACGTGTAGCATTGCAAGAAACGGTGTGAGTGTGTGAGTGTGTGTGTGTGTGTGTGTGTGTCTGTGTGTGAGTGTGTGTGTGTGTGTGAGTGGATGGATCCGGTTTTTAAAGCGGCGAGCCCCGGTGTTAACGTGATTGTGAATGACAAAGCGTCCAGGCGGGTTTGTTAGCTCCATAATGGGGAATCAATGGACACAACACAGATGTCAATACAACATGCTTTATTGCGTTAAACCGCCCCACTCCCACCCAGGGCTGTGGAAACGCACACGCTGACACACAACTGCCGCCTGACGGGGCATGTGCAGCCGCGGCGCCACGTGCACGTCCGTGGGTATTTAAGTAAAGTTGTGCTCGGCCTGTCTCAGCTGTGAAAAACCTGTTTTAAAGAACGTGTTTTTCTTTGCTTTTAAATCTGAAATCTGCTCCAAAACTCATGAATCCAAACAGAAGGTGAAGTCCAGCCTCACCTGTCCTCAACCAGTTAGAGCGGCAGGTGGTGGACGCATGCGTCATGCATGTGCAATAACACACACACACACACGTGCAGACCTTTTTATGTTTGTTGTGGGTAATAAAAGTCATCTCGCCTCGTGGGTGCTACCTGCTGTGCAGGTATGAAGGAGAAGCCCCCCTCCCCCCTCCACGGCCGTCTGAACTCTGGTTCCCCTCGCCGCTGGCTCAAACTCCCCTCGTTACCGTGGTAACGTCCATAGGCCATTACACACACACACACACACACACACACACACACACACAGCAGAAGAGTCCAGGTGAGCGCGCCCCTCCGACACGCGTGCACGCTGCCGCGGACAGCTCGATGGCCGGCCTTAATGGTCCCGGGGACCATTAGGAGGTAAATTGGCTGTACTCAGGGTCTGTGCGCCGCGCGCGCGTGCGCGCGTGTCCGGCCCTCTCCGGGTACGTAATCAGCGTGAATTTACTGCAATTTGCGAGCACATCGGTGGCGTGTGTGTCCGTGGGAACACGAGTACCCGCTGTACTTCTTAAGTACTTTTATTCTGTGTGAAATTGTCCGTCCCTGATGGTTCGTGCTCGTGTCCACGAGGCCCGTGTCCGTGTCAGACTTCTGCTAAATAATGAATAGTGGACGCAGCGGGGACGTTTTTTGCTGTAACACCCTTAATCGAACCCACTCAGCGTCCCCCCCCGTGTTTATATTTATTTATTTATTTCATTTTTGTCTGACAAGGTTTTTCTTCACGAAAAAGCCCACGCATGCCCAAGCGCAGCGAGGTGAATATTAATTTACACGAGAGTAAAAATCACGCACGGAGATCAGATCAGCCAATCCTAAAATTATTCCTATTAAACACATAAATACAGCTGCACAGATGGAGAACTGGTGCGTGGGTTGTTCTCCGCGCTGTCGTGTCCCTTCAACTTTAGAGGAGTTCATTCATGCGGGGACAAATGTGATTTTTATATTTTTTATTTTTTTACAGCTGTAAGTTTCTTCCTGTTGTGGATCTGATGCAGCGTGTATTTTGTGTTGGTAAACCTCGCAGTCATCCACGTGGATTTGTTAGAATCCTCCATCCTGCTCCTAGAGCAGGATTTTAAGTTTTCAACATTTATTTTGTTTTATTTTGTTTTATTTTGTTTTATTTTAGTTGGGTCACCTCTCTCCAGGAAAGACTGAACTTATCTTTGGAAAGTAAGACGTCTTTAATCCTTCATTTCAAGGATTAAAGACACGGTGATTTCTGTAGAAATCGAGTGACTCCAGAGATGAGTGTTTTTCCCAGACCACCCACTCAAAAACCTCCACTCATGACGGGAGTTGGTTTGTGACATGAAGTCCACTTAAGAAGAAGAAGAAGAAACCTCCACCCAGGAAACGGGTGGGTTCATGTGTCGTAGTAGGAGAAGTGAACCTGCTGAGTCAGCGTTCAGAGAAGGTGTGTCCGTGACCTGAACGTGCACGCAGCAGGTGTGGGAGTCTGGTGCGTGTCAGCGAGTGTCGCTCGAGTGTGTAATACAGACGTGCTGGTCTTTTGTGTACGTGTGAAGGCGGCGATCGCGCTGCGTGGCCCGCGTGAATGGAGGGAGTGGGGCTGCGGGGCGGCTTCCTGACATAATCACGCCGCCGTGTCATCTCCCACAATGCCCTTCTGTGGAGGCGCGAGCCAGCTCGTCTCCATGCAGCGCTTCCGCCGTGTCAAAGGTGTGGGACTTCCACGGAGATTAAAACGAGTGTGTCTGTGTGTGTGTGTGTGTGTGTGTGTGTGCACGTGCACGCTCCCAAACAGCATGAATCCTGCAGCTTGTACATTTAGCTAATCAGGTGGGATGATGAAAGCGGTTCCTCCTCTTTTGTCTCCTCCCCCGACCCGTCCGTCCCTCGGCTGGTGGTCCGCGCTGTCGTGGGGGAGGAGGGAGTGGGGTGGAGTGGAGTGGGGTGGGGAGGAGGGGCAGATTCGGACCTCCACAATTTAATTTAGTAGCCAGGAGTTATGATAATGAACTTGGGCCAGTGAGAAGAGGGGCTTAAGATTAGAGGGGAGGGTGGATGGGTGAGGGTGGGGTGGGGATGAGGGTGGGGGTGGGGATGAGGGTGGGGGTGGGGGTCCCACCCAGTTACCTCAGGAACACCTCGTCCTTCCTGTCACCAACACCACCCACCATCACTGGGCTGCTAGTGACCGACCCGGGTTTTCAGTGAAACCAGTAATATTGTGAGTGTGTGTGTGTGTGTGTGTATGTGCACGTGTGTGTGTGTGTGTGTGTGCACGTATGAAAGAGGACAGAAGTAAAGTGACAACAATGGAGTGAAAGGAGTTGTTGTGGAGGCAGACGGGCGGTGGGGTCCGGGCCTTTTTTAATAAATCTGAGTGCTCTGGTTAGTGCTTCAATCTCCTGTACTCAACTAACCCCTCGCCCACATTACACACCAGCACACGCACGTGCACGCACACACACACACACACACGCTTGCTCTCTGCGACTCATTTTCACCCACAGATATTGTCTCCAGACTGCGAGCTCAAGGGCTTTTAGACGGCGTTTTTACCAGATTGTGCAGCTGATGCCGCTCCGGGTCCAACGGTTCTGCAGATGTGCTCAAAAAACTAAAAATATTTAAATAAAAAGCGTTTTTAATGTTTGGTGTTTTGACGCTAACTTGGACTTTTTCTATTTTCTTGAACATTTGTTGAGAGTCTTCCAGACTCGCCTCACCTGTCAACACGCTCCCGGACAGGTAAAAACAGCCGCGAGGATGTATCGCCTTAACAAGCAGCGCCCGTGAGCCGTGCACGCCCGCGAGCGCCCGTCAGCGCTGTGCACGTGGCGTCCAGTTTGGAGCGCCTGTTAAATTAAAGCAGAAAACGCTTCTGGCTCTGGAGCTGTAATTCTGTAACTCGTCAAAGACGCCAGAGTGAAGTTTAATCGTAGAAAGTCTTTCAGCGGGCAAACTCGACGGTCAACCGCTAACGGCAAAAACAAAAACAAAACAATCCCAGAGCGAAACTGGAAAAACCACTCCCCATAAAGACGCCATGATGAGCGGTTACGTTGGGTTTCTCTCATAAAAGTCCTCGGTACCGCCGCTGCTTCTGGACCGCGCTCACCTGACAGCTCAAACCCGACAAGGTGAAAGCGTTGCAGCAGAGCTGCAGCTAAGAGATCACAGTCACAGGTGAATCACCTGAGTGTTTTTACTCTTCTGTGGGTGTAAATACCAACAAATATTGAGAAAATACTGAAGGATCTGAGTCAGCTTTAAAAGACGTGACATCATCAGCTGGTCCAGGTACCGAGATCGAACCTCAGCAGCTTTAGAGCTGAGAGGGGAACTAGAACTAGTACCGGTACCAGAACTAATACCAGTACTAGTTCTAGTTCCAGTACTAGAACCAGTACCAGAACTGGCACTAGTACCAGTACTAGAACTAGTACCGGTACCAGTACCAGAACTAGTACCGGTACTAGAACTAGTACCAGTACTAGAACCAGAACTAGTTCCAGTACTAGAACTAGTACCAGTACCAGAACTAGTACCGGTACTAGAACTAGTACCAGTACTAGAACCAGTACCAGAACTGGCACTAGTACCGGTACTAGAACTAGTACCGGTACCAGAACTAGTACCAGAACTAGAACTAGTACCAGAATTAGAACTAGTACCAGAACCAGTACCAGAACCATCATCAGTCAGAGGTTTAGACCGGAGTCACTACCTGGAAGTGAAACCTGGAGTGAAGTTCAGGAAGTTTTCCTGTTGTTGTTGTTGTTGTTGTTTGTTTGTTTGTTTTTCATGTTAGTAACAAAGTTATTTTAGCAAAAACCAGAAGTTGTTTCCGTCTCAAATCTGAAATTAAAAAAAAAACATTTCTACGAGACTCGATTTGTTTTTTTTTCTAATTTTCCAGATGCCATCTAATGACTTAAAAATAAATAAATAAGAATAAAAGGCCTCTGGTCCTAACGTCTGGCTGGGATCCGCGCTCGTTTATGGAAACGTGGCGGTTGTTTGTTTGTTTGTTTGTTTGTTGGTGTTTAGGAGATTTACATGATTTAAGGCGTTTTGGTTGGAGTTGACTTTTCTGTATTTCTGCTCAGAACTCAGACACACTTACTCTCCCTTTTGAGCGTATAATCGTCTTCACCCACTGTGGATCCAATCTCTCTCCCATACGGTACACACTCGTTTACTCCATCAGATAAAAGGGTTAAAAAAAGACTTTTTTCTTTGCTCTCTTTTCTCACCTCCTTATCGCTGCCCCCTCTCTTCTTCTTTATCCTCTTTTATTATCCTGCACTTTTTCCCTTCAGCAGAGGAGCGCAGAAATGAAATTAATCTGTTGTACTACACCTCCCTCCCTCCTCCCTCCCTCCCTCCCTCGCTCGTCCTCTTCTTCCTCCCTCCCTCTCTCCCTCCCCCCTCATCTCAATCTCATCCTCCCTTTGCTCTGTGGGGAGGGTTGGACTCGTCACTTTAACCTCTTCATATTGGATATGAATCTGTTAGCCCGCTTGGCCTGCTCGCTAACACCCCCCCCCACACACACACACACACACACCCACTCCCACTCCCACACACACACATAAGGAAGTCTATTTACACACACACACTCAAAGGTTTCACACTTATTTACACACTTGCATGCACACACTGTGGCGAAAGCGGCACTCAAACACACTCGGCTCCACGCAGGTATCTAAACAAATCTTTCACCGAGTCGTGAAGCCGCGTGCGTGCACGCGCGCACGTGATTGTTGACATGGCTGACGGAGCGTCCTCCGGCGGGTTTCTCCCGGCGCTTCAATCAAAGCCGCTGATATGAATCTGAGCTGTTTTCTCCGAGCTGCCGGCAGCGATGCAGCAGCTGTACTTTTTAGCAGCGACACATCTTTCATCGGGGCTCGTGTCTGGGAAGTCGCCGCTCACAGGCCCCGCCCCCTTTGACTCTGGGCTCTTCCACGCAGAGGCAGGTGATATTGGCAGGTTTTAGCTCTGGCCTTGCTTGAACCGTCCTGCCTTATTAGTGGAGATGTGGGATGAATGAGAGAGGCCTCATGCTTCATATGAAAGTGGAAGGTAGAGAGAAATGGAGGGGGGGTGGGGCGGGGAGTGGGGTGGGGTGGGAGGGGGGACTGGGGGGGGGTGAGTGAGGTTCTCCTTAATGGTTCCCTCTAGGGGTTTTCACAGCAATACCAGCTCGTGAATCCACATCCAGTCATAGCAGCGAAACGGTGAAGATGCTCCCCTCCTCTTCCTCCTCACCCCCTCCCTCCCCCCTCCCTCCCCTCCTCCGTGGAGCGGTATGAATATGGTAAATCCACTGTCCGCTTGGCAGCACGATTCCATCCCAGAAAATGGCTCTGTGTCTGCTTCCCTTGGGGGTAGAAGCTGAGGAGATCTGCATTTAGGCCCAGCACTCACTCCCTTTCTGCTCTCCTGGGGGTCCGGAAGGACCTTGACCAGCCCAGATCCTCCAAACTACATCGCCACGGCGACAGGAGTGATGGCACACGGCTTAAAGAAGCCGGCTGGAGTTACACAACCGTCGCAGTCTGAACGCGGGGCTTTTACGCTCCCACGGATGCGGAGGCATCCAGCTGTGGCGCCGAGCGGGTGAGGTCCATTTGTCCGCCTCCGGCACGGAGGAGTCGCCCGAGACCATCACATGCACAAACGGGTCCGGGTCAGAGAACATGGCTGGGTAGTAAACTGTCAATCATCCATCACCGCGGGAGACAACACAATCGGTTTATTTACACATAAAAGTTTCACTTTTTACTCAAACATTTCTAATTATTGTCTGTTGCTGATGAAGTTTGTCGTGCAGCCGTCTAACGAGCTTTACTATTTAAAAAAGTACACGTCAGAAGATGGGACACATCTGGCGACCCTAAAACTCCTTCAAGAACGAAGTTCAACACGGATTTTGTTGGCTGTTTCAGTCAAACTCATCTGGGGCTAAAAAAAGTTTTAAATGATTCAGGATAAAGTTGTTTGTTGTTTACACGGGTCTAAAGTCAGACCTCGACCCTAAACGTGAAGTTTTATTGATCCGCCTCACTAAATCTGTCCACCCACTTCTCCGTTTGATTTGACCCCAGTCGACGTTTAACTTCATGATCACCAAAATAAAAGTTTAATTGGTTCACTTTTGACTCAAAGACTGAGTTTGTCTAAATGGGAGGAATCTGCTCCCTCTTATGGTCAGTAAACAATAAAAATCAGGTGTAACTGTTTATCTTTTATTAAAAAAGATGGCTCCTGACAGTTTAATGATTCTATAGTAATCACCATAGCAACAGTAAATAAATAAATCTACACAAATGTCTGATTGTGTCGACACTCATGTTTCCATTACCTCCAGATTTACATAAAACCTGTAAAGGAAACGGCTCTTAAATATATATTTAAGTGGCTCTTATGTGTGTGTGTATATATATACATATATATATATATATATATATGTATATATATATATGTATATATATATATATATATATATATACATATATATATATATATGTATATATATATATGTATATATATATATATATATCGCGATAACCTTTTTATGCTTTCGTGAGGTTTTTTTTGTTTTTAGGTGTTTCAATAATCCAGTTTATCACAAAAGTTTCATAAGGGTTTTAACTCTGAATAATCATTTAAATAATCAAATAATTCTTTTTCATTGTTTTGAAGAGACGAGATACGGAGAGTTATGCTCATTAAAAAGGAAAAAAAAAACAGATCCCTGCAAATTATCGTGAATTTTAAGTTTTGCTTTTCTTTTGCAGAAAAGTGACGATTGTTTGTCTGCAAGTTTACTGATGAGTTTGTGCATAAATATAAAGGTGGGCAGTTTATTTCCTCTGTCCGAGTTTATGTCATTAACAGTGATACTAATAAAATCTAAAAACAGGAAACCTCAAAATAGACCAAGAAAGACATCTCAGCAAAGTTCAATTAAAAGTGTTTAAAGTCAACGTCAGATATCTAAAGTACTTTTACCTTCATTTTGCACCATCACACCTCCAAACAGTTTTAATTACTTTCAAATCATGAAGACAAATATCACCAACAGTAATAATCCTGTAAACTAAATGAATTCAGCAACACTACAGATACGTCTGTAAACACATAATAATAATCTGTCCGTGAAGTCTAAAAAGTGAAAGTCAGTTTCAACACTTTGAAAGGTTTTTAGACTTTAAAAAAGTTAAATTTGTTCTTGTTTTTGGTCAAAATAACAACGATCAGCCAACATGATCTGGTCCTAAAAAGATGTCAGTGTTCATCTGATGTTTCATCATCTAAACGAAGGAAAACCAGGTTAAAATGGGTTAAAATCGTGGATTATTGGGTGAAAGTGATGACGGATTTTGAGGGTTGGATGATGACGGAGGTTTGAGGGTTGGATGATGACGGAGGTTTG
>JAOWBL010000003.1:7295525-7307013 GCA_028564865.1 Zenarchopterus dispar
CACACACACACACACACACACACACACACACACACCCTCTGTCAGTCATCTGTGGTTAGGAGTCTCATCCACATTGTGGCTGGATGTCCTCCACCTTTCTCCTCAGCTGACGTTGGCATGTCATTGTGGACATAAAGGACAACAAAGGCGGCGTGCACGCACACGTGCACCCCTTCCTTGCACACAAACACAAATGCACATGCACAACATGCTCATTCAGACTCGAGGTGAGATGGAAAGTGCAGGAATCTCGACAAGACGGTGAAACATCACCTGAAACTTTTAAAATCAACACTGATGAGATGCAGATGTGTTATTACCACATCACAAATACTAATATTCAAACATGTTGCCATGGAAACGGCTTTGTGACTAGCCTGGCTTTGATAAGTAAATTTAATAAAATATCTGCTCCAGCTGACTTGATGAAATTTGGAAAGCAAACAAACACTAAGTATGTTTTCTGGGGTGGGGGGGCTGCAGGTTCGTCTGCCTGTATGAGGGGTGGGGGGGTGGAGGTTGGGGGGGTGGGGGGGTCTGGAGAGATCGTCCTTATGAAAAATAAATTTCAAAAAGCAAGCATTACCTTTGCTCGGGCCAGAGCTTCAGCCTTTGCATTTCAATGCGAGGTGCAGCCTCCATTATTTATGGCGCTTTACACCTCAAAACCACACTCCCTCACTCCCGCTCTCTCCACCGCCTCGTCCCCATGGTAACCGCTCACCCCGGGCCTCCAGCAGCACCACAGAGGGAGCCCGGCGCCGGCCCGGCGGACGGTTCGGTACCGGCACGCATCATCCGGGAAGTTCAGAATAAACACCTCAGGAGACAGGAGGAGGGGTTCCTGACAACGAGCACTCAAACGTGTGCACGTGACGCCTAAAGCTCCGTTCCTCAACTCCGGTTAAGTTTGACGATGATGAAATCGTGTGTTTGTGTTTTTACCTGAAACAGCTGCTGACAGACGTACGTGCATGTTTTTTGGACTTCAGCACGTGAGAACACAGACAGTCGTCTGCCGGGAATCGAACCCTCAACCTTCCTGCTGTGAGGCAGCAGTAACTACATCACTACGCCGCCACCGCGCCGCGCCGCCAAACGGCTCCGAACCTGAAACTGGGTCTGACATGATTTCATTTTGAGAAACCAAACATCAACGTTTCCTCAGGTGGGAACGGAGGGATCATCTCCACACGTGTGAGGTCATCGGTGACGTCATGTGACGTCATGTGTGAGGTCATCGGTGACGTCATGTGTGAGGTCATCGGTGACGTCATGTGATGTCATGTGTGAGGTCATTGGTGACATCATGTGTGAGGTCATCGGTTTGATTGATTTGAGGTCATCATACAGGAGTCTTTAGGTTATTATGAAGCTTTGCTAAACCTTGAAAATAAAGATCTAAAACGGCGTTCAGATGAGCAGCAACTGTTGTTGTCATTAAAAAGTTGATTTAACGCGTTATTGTGGTCGTCTTGAATTAGAACAGACATAATCCAGATTTAATCCTTATTTATCATTTCATGTTTGATTTTGTGACATCCCGTCTTCTTGCCTCTCTGTTTTTCTTCCTGTGATTAACTAGTTAAAAATCAAATATTTTAGTTGACAGGTCTAGTTCTTACAAGGTACATCATATATATATATATATATATATATATATATATATATACATATATATATATATATATATACACACACATACATACACACCTTCCTGTTCTTTAATATTCCTTTTTTTCTGCCACTCTTTCATGCCAACCTCCTTTTTCTGCCATTCATTTATTCTATTGTTTCACTTTAAAGCTCAACCAAAATAATGTTTGTCTTAAAGTCTAATCTTATAAAAATAACTCCTAATTACTCCCTCGATTTTCTTATTAGTGTCTAAGTGCTGATTTCAGGATAATTTGCTCTTATTGATATAAATGTTGTTATAAAAGCTGTGACAGATCCTGAATATTAGCTGGAGAACCTTGAAAAAGCATGTAAAAAAAAAAAGAGTCAAACTTGTCGTTAATAAGACAGAAGAGCATATCTTTCTTTTGATTTTTTACTTTCCAACTTTAATAGTGACTGAATGCATTTTGCAGACTTCTCAGGAAGAAAGAAGAAGAAAGCAACAATGCCCTTGAGGATCATCTTTACTGTGTTTCTGGTCTCTTCTGTGACACAGTTATAATCAAAAATACAAGAAAACAGAATAAAAAGAAGCATTATGAGGGAAGAGTGAACTTTAGTGGCCTTTTTTTTGTTTTTTTTCCCCTGAAGTTTGAATCTGGCCCAACTCCTGAAGAACTTTACATTGTTGAGAAACGCACAGAGCGGTCCTAGCGTCCGGCTAAATTGTAAAAATGAAAGTAATGTAATAACCGCGGAGCCGAGGAGGGACGAGTCTTTTCATGGTGGAAGATTTATAGGTTCTGGGCACACAAGGATTTCCATTTCCTGAATTAGAGGAGGACTGACCCCGGCCCGGCGACAATGGCTGGTGTGTGGCGTTGGAGCATCTGCCAGACATTAGTCAAGCTCACCATCGCCTAAATGATGGAGCTTCTGAGGGGATTGTAAATTACAATGAGAACGAGGGGTAGCATCCATCAGTCCATCCATCTGTGTGTGTGTGTGTGTGTATGTGCGTGCGTGCACGTCCAGACCAGCGGACAAAAGGGCCGGCTGCTGCTATTCGCTGACCAAAAGCTCTGCTGGTCAGACTTAATGAACCTTACCCATCCCTCCACGACCATCACACACACACTGATAGATAGACATATAAACACACCGCCCATCCCCCACACCCCCCCACCTTGGCCTGCAGTAGCTGTGTCACTGCTAATATTGACGACCCCCCCCCCCCCTTCCATCCCCCTCCCCCCCGCTTTGGCCGGCAACCGCTGTTGTCCACATCTCACCTCATCCATAGTAGACAGTATTGATTTTCAGCACAGAAAATAAAAAAGACCATGAATTTTAATGCCTCTCAGTCTGTCTGTCTGTCTGTCTGTCGGTCGCCCTCCTACTCTCTTAGTCCTCATCTTTACCTCCTCTCCTTTTATTCAAAGAGCCATTTCTTTCTCTGCCTTCCTCTGATGTGCCCCTTCCCTCCTACTTTCTTTCTTCTCTGACCGCCGGTCTCCCGGTTCTTTTTCTTTTTCTTTTTTTTATCCTGACCAAACCCGTCCACCAGTGTTCTCCCACTCAGCTCTTCCTTCCAATTGTTTTCCCGGTGGAAAGAAAGGAGAGACAAGAAAGTGGGGAGGCAGGTGTGGGGGATGAAGCGGCGTTTGGACGGATGCTTTAGTCATCGGGCATTTCCAGGAGCGTTGCTACTCGGTTAACCAATATTTGTAATAAAGAGATGGAAATTCAGGCTGTTTAAGCCCTGTTTTTGATCTTTTATTTCCTGAGACACACCTGAGACGACTGGGGCTTTTTCTGGATCACAAGGTCTCACCTTTGATGACGACGGCCGCAGAGCTCGGCTGGATTTTTTTTCTTTTTTTTTTTAAAGGGTTATTAAACCTGAGTGCAGGAACATTAGACGCCAACAAAGATACAAAAAAACAACAAACAAACAAACAAAAAAAACCTGGAGCACGTCCGTCTGAAATCATCCGTCAACTTAACTGCATTTTTTCATTTTAAGGAAAATAATATACGTTGTGTGTAATTTCATCAAAGCGGAGGGAAAACAGAGCTGGAGGCAGGACAGTGACGAGCTGAAGTACAGTGATTTTCCCACTCAGGTGTGGAAGACGACGGTGTCCATTCCCCTCAATGACAGGCTGCATGTTTCCGTCAGGTCTGATTACACCGAACTGATGTCAGACAAAAAGCTTCGACTCGGGCACGGAGGACAGATTTAACTCTTTATTTCATTTATCTACATTTAAACGAGCGTCTGAAGTTATTACGACTGAGCTGATTCAGCTTTGCAGTCCTGAAGTGGGCAGTCCAGCGACCCACTAGTGTTTTCACGGTCACGCCGGTCTTTTATGTAGTTATAATTACAGCGCTTTATAAAAACAATTATATATTTATGAAAAAATACTATCAATTATTTACGACATTTCACAAAATGCTGATGTAATTTTTATCAAAATGAGAAGAAATTTCATCTTATTTTCTAGTTGTGAAACTCTTTTGAATCTTTTTGTCTCAGAAAGTGAATTTGGGTGTGAAGCCACACGTCAGAGTGTAAACTAGATCATTTGATCATTTTTATGTCTTTAACTGATGAAAAATCTTGTTTTTCTTTCTCGATGAAAAAAACAAGGGAGACGTCGTCGTTAACGGACTTTTCAGGCTGAGCGATGGACGACGAAGAGCAGCAGCTCACAGCAGCCGCTTTTAATTTCATCTGGATTTCTTTTGCTTTATTCTCATTTTATTTAGTTTTATTCTATTTTTACTTTTTCCATTAGTTTATGTTATATCTGCACCGTTACGTCAGAGCAATTTCCTCGTCTGTGAACCGGTTTTACTGTCAATAAAGTGATTCAGATTCGGATGTTTCAGGCCCCGAACGACAGACTGAGTCGACTCAACTCTAACCCCCTCCTCCTCTTCTTTATGAAGTTTATGCTCATCGATGTTTAAAGTTGAATCTAAGTTTAAAATAAATAAATAAAAATACATGAGGTGAAGTGGCCATGATTGTTAAAAAACAAAAACACCCCCCAGGACTGTGGTCACGTGACCCTGGACTTGACTGAGTCCAGTATTAAGATCTGCTGTTTTTATTTTCCCCTCAACAGTGTTTCTGATGCTCCATTTTTAATGAATTAAAAAAAAAAAAAAAATCAAAATTTTCAACTTGTGGAAATGTTCAAAAACATCAGCCAGAAGTTGGATTTTCTCACGGTGATGTGAAAGATTTGTCAAACCGGCGGTGAAGCATTTTAGCTTCTTTTTCTCCAGTTATCTCCAGACGTCTTTTCAGATCTGGACGGACCAAAACAAAAGTCGGGCTCGTGTTTTAGTTGCCTTGAACTCCTTTAAGCATCTCGTTGTGATGAATCAGAAACAGTCCGGTTCCGTCTGTAACCTGCGAGGTGGGTCGAGGTCAGAACTTACTCTCATAAACGTACCGATTCGTCCGAGTCGGCTTCGCTCCAGCTACGAGTCGGTTCTGGTTAAGAAAATCTCAAAACTAATCAACAAGAACTCAGTTTATCAATGAGAAGTGGGTGAGGTTTTGGTCCAGCTGACCCGGTTGATGACCCGGATGATCAATAAATAAATGTTGTTCTTCACAATAAATGTGAAAATGATACATTTTCACATTTATTGAAACATTGGAACTTTCAACACTGACTTTTATGACTTTTGAATGATAAATTCAGATACAGTTTGGTCCTGAAGTATTTGGACAACAACAGGGTTTCTTTTTTTTTTTTTTCTTTAAATGATGACGAAGATTCTGTTTCTATAAAAACACATCATTGGGTTTAAAATAAAAACAATTAAGATTAAAGTGTAGACTTTTAGCTTTGATTTCAGTGAGTTAAAGTTCTGTTTTCTCTTCACTTTGAAGGTTTGGAGTTGATAGTGTTTGATTGGAGCTACAAATATAACGAATCAGGAGATGCTGGAACACAAAAGAGCCAAAAGAGGAGGAGAAGTCATCATCAGGTAACACACACACGTATATATATATATATTTATATATATATACACATACATATATATATGTATGTATATATATATACATACATATATATATATATATGTATGTATATATATATACATACATATATATATGTATGTGTATATATATATAAATATATATATATATACGTGTGTGTGTTACCTGATGATGACTTCTCCTCCTCTTTTGGCTCTTTTGTGTTCCAGCATCTCCTGATTCGTTATATTTGTAGCTCCAATCAAACACTATCAACTCCAAACCTTCAAAGTGAAGAGAAAACAGAACTTTAACTCACTGAAATCAAAGCTAAAAGTCTACACTTTAATCTTAATTGTTTTTATTTTAAACCCAATGATGTGTTTTTATAGAAACAGAATCTTCGTCATCATTTAAAGAAAAAAAAAAAAAAGAAACCCTGTTGTTGTCCAAATACTTCAGGACCAAACTGTATCTGAATTTATCATTCAAAAGTCATAAAAGTCAGTGTTGAAAGTTCCAATGTTTCAATAAATGTGAAAATGTATCATTTTCACATTTATTGTGAAGAACAACATTTATTTATTGATCATCCGGGTCATCAACCGGGTCAGCTGGACCAAAACCTCACCCACTTCTCATTGATAAACTGAGTTCTTGTTGATTAGTTTTGAGATTTTCTTAACCAGAACCGACTCGTAGCTGGAGCGAAGCCGACTCGGACGAATCGGTACGTTTATGAGAGTAAGTTCTGACCTCGACCCACCTCGCAGGTTACAGACGGAACCGGACTGTTTCTGATTCATCACAACGAGATGCTTAAAGGAGTTCAAGGCAACTAAAACACGAGCCCGACTTTTGTTTTGGTCCGTCCAGATCTGAAAAGACGTCTGGAGATAACTGGAGAAAAAGAAGCTAAAATGCTTCACCGCCGGTTTGACAAATCTTTCACATCACCGTGAGAAAATCCAACTTCTGGCTGATGTTTTTGAACATTTCCACAAGTTGAAAATTTTGATTTTTTTTTTTTTTTTAATTCATTAAAAATGGAGCATCAGAAACACTGTTGAGGGGAAAATAAAAACAGCAGATCTTAATACTGGACTCAGTCAAGTCCAGGGTCACGTGACCACAGTCCTGGGGGGTGTTTTTGTTTTTTAACAATCATGGCCACTTCACCTCATGTATTTTTATTTATTTATTTTAAACTTAGATTCAACTTTAAACATCGATGAGCATAAACTTCATAAAGAAGAGGAGGAGGGGGTTAGAGTTGAGTCGACTCAGTCTGTCGTTCGGGGCCTGAAACATCCGAATCTGAATCACTTTATTGACAGTAAAACCGGTTCACAGACGAGGAAATTGCTCTGACGTAACGGTGCAGATATAACATAAACTAATGGAAAAAGTAAAAATAGAATAAAACTAAATAAAATGAGAATAAAGCAAAAGAAATCCAGATGAAATTAAAAGCGGCTGCTGTGAGCTGCTGCTCTTCGTCGTCCATCGCTCAGCCTGAAAAGTCCGTTAACGACGACGTCTCCCTTGTTTTTTTCATCGAGAAAGAAAAACAAGATTTTTCATCAGTTAAAGACATAAAAATGATCAAATGATCTAGTTTACACTCTGACGTGTGGCTTCACACCCAAATTCACTTTCTGAGACAAAAAGATTCAAAAGAGTTTCACAACTAGAAAATAAGATGAAATTTCTTCTCATTTTGATAAAAATTACATCAGCATTTTGTGAAATGTCGTAAATAATTGATAGTATTTTTTCATAAATATATAATTGTTTTTATAAAGCGCTGTAATTATAACTACATAAAAGACCGGCGTGACCGTGAAAACACTAGTGGGTCGCTGGACTGCCCACTTCAGGACTGCAAAGCTGAATCAGCTCAGTCGTAATAACTTCAGACGCTCGTTTAAATGTAGATAAATGAAATAAAGAGTTAAATCTGTCCTCCGTGCCCGAGTCGAAGCTTTTTGTCTGACATCAGTTCGGTGTAATCAGACCTGACGGAAACATGCAGCCTGTCATTGAGGGGAATGGACACCGTCGTCTTCCACACCTGAGTGGGAAAATCACTGTACTTCAGCTCGTCACTGTCCTGCCTCCAGCTCTGTTTTCCCTCCGCTTTGATGAAATTACACACAACGTATATTATTTTCCTTAAAATGAAAAAATGCAGTTAAGTTGACGGATGATTTCAGACGGACGTGCTCCAGGTTTTTTTTGTTTGTTTGTTTGTTGTTTTTTTGTATCTTTGTTGGCGTCTAATGTTCCTGCACTCAGGTTTAATAACCCTTTAAAAAAAAAAAGAAAAAAAATCCAGCCGAGCTCTGCGGCCGTCGTCATCAAAGGTGAGACCTTGTGATCCAGAAAAAGCCCCAGTCGTCTCAGGTGTGTCTCAGGAAATAAAAGATCAAAAACAGGGCTTAAACAGCCTGAATTTCCATCTCTTTATTACAAATATTGGTTAACCGAGTAGCAACGCTCCTGGAAATGCCCGATGACTAAAGCATCCGTCCAAACGCCGCTTCATCCCCCACACCTGCCTCCCCACTTTCTTGTCTCTCCTTTCTTTCCACCGGGAAAACAATTGGAAGGAAGAGCTGAGTGGGAGAACACTGGTGGACGGGTTTGGTCAGGATAAAAAAAAGAAAAAGAAAAAGAACCGGGAGACCGGCGGTCAGAGAAGAAAGAAAGTAGGAGGGAAGGGGCACATCAGAGGAAGGCAGAGAAAGAAATGGCTCTTTGAATAAAAGGAGAGGAGGTAAAGATGAGGACTAAGAGAGTAGGAGGGCGACCGACAGACAGACAGACAGACAGACTGAGAGGCATTAAAATTCATGGTCTTTTTTATTTTCTGTGCTGAAAATCAATACTGTCTACTATGGATGAGGTGAGATGTGGACAACAGCGGTTGCCGGCCAAAGCGGGGGGGAGGGGGATGGAAGGGGGGGGGGGGGTCGTCAATATTAGCAGTGACACAGCTACTGCAGGCCAAGGTGGGGGGGTGTGGGGGATGGGCGGTGTGTTTATATGTCTATCTATCAGTGTGTGTGTGATGGTCGTGGAGGGATGGGTAAGGTTCATTAAGTCTGACCAGCAGAGCTTTTGGTCAGCGAATAGCAGCAGCCGGCCCTTTTGTCCGCTGGTCTGGACGTGCACGCACGCACATACACACACACACACACACAGATGGATGGACTGATGGATGCTACCCCTCGTTCTCATTGTAATTTACAATCCCCTCAGAAGCTCCATCATTTAGGCGATGGTGAGCTTGACTAATGTCTGGCAGATGCTCCAACGCCACACACCAGCCATTGTCGCCGGGCCGGGGTCAGTCCTCCTCTAATTCAGGAAATGGAAATCCTTGTGTGCCCAGAACCTATAAATCTTCCACCATGAAAAGACTCGTCCCTCCTCGGCTCCGCGGTTATTACATTACTTTCATTTTTACAATTTAGCCGGACGCTAGGACCGCTCTGTGCGTTTCTCAACAATGTAAAGTTCTTCAGGAGTTGGGCCAGATTCAAACTTCAGGGGAAAAAAAACAAAAAAAAGGCCACTAAAGTTCACTCTTCCCTCATAATGCTTCTTTTTATTCTGTTTTCTTGTATTTTTGATTATAACTGTGTCACAGAAGAGACCAGAAACACAGTAAAGATGATCCTCAAGGGCATTGTTGCTTTCTTCTTCTTTCTTCCTGAGAAGTCTGCAAAATGCATTCAGTCACTATTAAAGTTGGAAAGTAAAAAATCAAAAGAAAGATATGCTCTTCTGTCTTATTAACGACAAGTTTGACTCTTTTTTTTTTTACATGCTTTTTCAAGGTTCTCCAGCTAATATTCAGGATCTGTCACAGCTTTTATAACAACATTTATATCAATAAGAGCAAATTATCCTGAAATCAGCACTTAGACACTAATAAGAAAATCGAGGGAGTAATTAGGAGTTATTTTTATAAGATTAGACTTTAAGACAAACATTATTTTGGTTGAGCTTTAAAGTGAAACAATAGAATAAATGAATGGCAGAAAAAGGAGGTTGGCATGAAAGAGTGGCAGAAAAAAAGGAATATTAAAGAACAGGAAGGTGTGTATGTATGTGTGTGTATATATATATATATATATATGTATATATATATATATATATATATATATATATATATATGATGTACCTTGTAAGAACTAGACCTGTCAACTAAAATATTTGATTTTTAACTAGTTAATCACAGGAAGAAAAACAGAGAGGCAAGAAGACGGGATGTCACAAAATCAAACATGAAATGATAAATAAGGATTAAATCTGGATTATGTCTGTTCTAATTCAAGACGACCACAATAACGCGTTAAATCAACTTTTTAATGACAACAACAGTTGCTGCTCATCTGAACGCCGTTTTAGATCTTTATTTTCAAGGTTTAGCAAAGCTTCATAATAACCTAAAGACTCCTGTATGATGACCTCAAATCAATCAAACCGATGACCTCACACATGATGTCACCAATGACCTCACACATGACATCACATGACGTCACCGATGACCTCACACATGACGTCACCGATGACCTCACACATGACGTCACATGACGTCACCGATGACCTCACACGTGTGGAGATGATCCCTCCGTTCCCACCTGAGGAAACGTTGATGTTTGGTTTCTCAAAATGAAATCATGTCAGACCCAGTTTCAGGTTCGGAGCCGTTTGGCGGCGCGGCGCGGTGGCGGCGTAGTGATGTAGTTACTGCTGCCTCACAGCAGGAAGGTTGAGGGTTCGATTCCCGGCAGACGACTGTCTGTGTTCTCACGTGCTGAAGTCCAAAAAACATGCACGTACGTCTGTCAGCAGCTGTTTCAGGTAAAAACACAAACACACGATTTCATCATCGTCAAACTTAACCGGAGTTGAGGAACGGAGCTTTAGGCGTCACGTGCACACGTTTGAGTGCTCGTTGTCAGGAACCCCTCCTCCTGTCTCCTGAGGTGTTTATTCTGAACTTCCCGGATGATGCGTGCCGGTACCGAACCGTCCGCCGGGCCGGCGCCGGGCTCCCTCTGTGGTGCTGCTGGAGGCCCGGGGTGAGCGGTTACCATGGGGACGAGGCGGTGGAGAGAGCGGGAGTGAGGGAGTGTGGTTTTGAGGTGTAAAGCGCCATAAATAATGGAGGCTGCACCTCGCATTGAAATGCAAAGGCTGAAGCTCTGGCCCGAGCAAAGGTAATGCTTGCTTTTTGAAATTTATTTTTCATAAGGACGATCTCTCCAGACCCCCCCACCCCCCCAACCTCCACCCCCCCACCCCTCATACAGGCAGACGAACCTGCAGCCCCCCCACCCCAGAAAACATACTTAGTGTTTGTTTGCTTTCCAAATTTCATCAAGTCAGCTGGAGCAGATATTTTATTAAATTTACTTATCAAAGCCAGGCTAGTCACAAAGCCGTTTCCATGGCAACATGTTTGAATATTAGTATTTGTGATGTGGTAATAACACATCTGCATCTCATCAGTGTTGATTTTAAAAGTTTCAGGTGATGTTTCACCGTCTTGTCGAGATTCCTGCACTTTCCATCTCACCTCGAGTCTGAATGAGCATGTTGTGCATGTGCATTTGTGTTTGTGTGCAAGGAAGGGGTGCACGTGTGCGTGCACGCCGCCTTTGTTGTCCTTTATGTCCACAATGACATGCCAACGTCAGCTGAGGAGAAAGGTGGAGGACATCCAGCCACAATGTGGATGAGACTCCTAACCACAGATGACTGACAGAGGGTGTGTGTGTGTGTGTGTGTGTGTGTGTGTGTGTGGTTCTTTTGTACAGTTTCTTTTACACCAACACACATTTATAA
>JAOWBL010000003.1:7310548-7327477 GCA_028564865.1 Zenarchopterus dispar
TGAGACGCCTCTCCGTTAAACCCTCCGCCCTCATCCCTCGCTCCCACGTTTCTCGCCAGTCATCTTCTCTTCGCCTCCCTCGTCCTGCTTAAATTCATTTTCTCTTTTTTATCCGTCCGTAATACTCGCCCCTCTTCTTCATGTGTCCCGACTCTGCCGTTCCCATCTGTCTGCAGCTATCCCTCTTTCCTGTGCCCCCCCTCCCTCCACCCCCCCCTCCATCCCTGGTTATTGATCCAGCCATAGTTTTCTGTCTTCTCCGCGCTGGCTGGCTGGCTTTAATCAATAGAGATAATTGTCTGCTTTCTCTTCATGCCAAACACGCTGGCTTTTTTCTCAATGAATCCAGGTCTTTCCCCGCCGGCCCCTCCCCCCCTCCCCCCCACGCGGGAATCCCTCCGTTAATGACAGGAGATAACCTGCTTTCCTTAACGATTTTTTCCTTCTGCCCCCCTCCCCCCCTCGTTCTCTTGTTCATTGATTACCGTGAGACATCACCCGGTGTGCCCCTGTCAACAAATGTAAACACTACAGGCCGCATGGCTCGCCTCCGTGTGTAAACACAAACGCACACACACACACCTTTACAAATATTCAGATGTGCACAAACACACAACGCCTGGATCTGGACTTGTAGTACATGAAGCAAGTTTTATATACTTTTCCATTTCATCAGATCGGACGCAGAAGCTAAAATAAAAAACAACTTTTACTGCAAAAAAACAAACAAAAACAAACTCTTTCTAGGAAAGATCCGGCCTTAAAAATCCCGACTTTAAAAAAATCCAGACACAACTACAGTAGAAGCACGCTAACAAAAAGATTTAGGCCTCGTTGATGGTGTTTAGAGGATGAATGGGATCAACTGATTTTGGTGTCAATAACAGAGACTTGAGCTGAAATAAACGCTGGTTTTAGCGAGCTGAAGCGATTCTTTTCTCTGTCTGATGCCGTTTATATCTTGATTTAACGCGCGCTCGGTGTTCACTTTCATCTGCTGAACTAAAAATGTTGAAACCAGGAGGATGAATAAATCTCCTGGTTCCACCCAGACCCACTGACCTTTCCACCGATCCGAATGTGCCGAGACACAACGGGTCAGAAACGGGTTTTATCTGAAGTCTGCTGAAGGGGTCGTTCACGTCCGCCGAGCGTCATTTACGTTGTCGACGCTCGGACCGCTCCGGAGACGGGTTCTCCTGCATCTGTTTGGTTCTGCTACCTGGATCCAGATGACCCGGACCGAGGAAAGGTTCTGGGCATCTGATCGGTTCTGACTCAGTGGGTCACGACATCTTAACTTTACAGTGAAACTTCCTGCAAATGAACAAGTGGCAGAAATAGTTTACAATTTTAAAAAAGAAAATCAAAGCAAGACTTTTCCCACTTCCTGTAAATAAAAGAACCCGGACTCAGCTGATCCACCATAGTTGGGTTTGTTTCGTTTTTATGTCAAGTTGTGTAAATTTTACTTTTCCATTTTCTACTTTGATTTCTTTATTTACACAGAAAGATTAAGAGACCTGTTACACGACGAATTTGAAATTATTCAGGCACAAAAACAAATGAAATCATAATAATAATACAAAGATTTGCTTTTATAAAAATTTAAAAAATGAGTGTGGATCTGAAAATGAACAAAAGCAGAAATACGGCCCGGTGGCGCCAGTGAATCATTCATATTGATTAAAAGATATTTGCTTTTCTGGTTTCGAGTTAAAAGCTGACGTCTGACATCTGAAGCCGCTTCGACCAATAAAACACACTTTAAGATGATAATCTTCAGCTTTTGTCCCCGTTCTTCTTTTATTTGATTTAATTTTGCTCCAATTTACGCAGAATTACAGCTGTTTACAGCAACAAAAGGAGCCAAAAAAACGTTAAAAAGATGTGACAGTTTAAAAAGAAAAAACAGTTGTAATCGTTAGTACATTCATTTTGTTGCGTCTGAAGAATTAGCTGGAAAAAAAAAAGATCTTGTCAGATGTGCTTTTCACTTCCTGCAGAGCTGCTGCAGAGACACAAGACGTGCACATGAAAGCAAACAGCCGTGCACGGCTACGTACACGCCGGCATCCCAGCAATTACACACCGTAGGGGGTCCGAGGAGGCTGGGGGGAGGGGGGTGGGGGGGGTGACCAAAAGAGGTGTGAAGACAGCAGTGATATCATTATGACACCAGAGGTTTCTTTTTTCTTTTTCTTTTTTTACTGCAGAAATATGCAAGATTTGATTGGCTGATCATAAAATAATAAAATAGTTTTCTTTTTTTTAAAAAAACATATAAACATGACAACTAATAAAGAACAGGAAGAGATGTGAGCAGCAGCTAAAGATTTGAAAAAGAAAAAGCAAAAGGACGAAACACGCAGGAGCACAAACGAGACAGGAAGCTGCAGCAGGAAGAGTCCTTCAACAATAAAAGCATGCACGTCGAGGCCTGGGTGTGTGTGTGTCAGCGTGCACGGCTGTGCGCTGGTGCACGCTCTCTGTCGTCCTCAGAGGATTTTAACCTTTTAACTGGAAGCTGAAACGTCTTCAAGAACAAGAAAAGGAGGTCCAGGTTCAGAGATTTAAACTTCTGAGAACTGCTGCAAGATGAAGGAACGTTTCCGAGTTAAAACATCTACTATTAGAAATGTAAATAGGGACAAATGTGTTTTTGCAGCAAAATGACAACATCAGCACAGGGGAAAGATAAATTACTATTTAAAGTCTTTTAAGAGTAATTTTTTTGTCTTGTCTGGGTGGACGGGTCCTTCTGGACCAAACATGGGAATTCTGACTATTTTACATCTGTTTGCACCACGTTCACTCAACAAACAAAGTGGTTATTGACCAGAAGAAGATCTGCCTGCACAAACAAACTTCCTGTCCACTGACATGGTCATTATTCCCCCAGTTTTGTCTGTAAGGAGTCTGTTCCCTCTACCCACCTGAAAGGAATTATATTTTTGACTCTTTCAGTCTTAAATAGCAATTTATTTTGCCCCAAGTCTCTTTCCCCAAGTTCTAACATTAAATGTCAGCACAAGCTCCGTTCTCACTCAGAACTACCTCGTCTTTTTGTCGTTTATGCTTCTTCCGTCTCCTGTTTGAGCGAAGGTCCAATTCCAGGATGTTCCTTTAAATCAGACACTTAACTTTTCCTCCTACCGTCTCCTTTTTTTTTCTTTGATTTAACATAAAGGCATATTTTTATCTAATTCTAAAAATGCAACGAGGAAGAGGCCTGACACACACACACACACACACACACACACACATATACACACACCTTCCTCACTTTACACACCACAGCCCAGCTCTCACCGCTGCATTTCGGCCATTTTGAGCTTGTTGTGGCGAACATGTTTGTGTGCCTTTGTGTGTGTGTGCATACATGTGCGCTTGTGCACGTAGTGTGTGTGTGTGTGTGTAAGCGTGCTGGTGCAGAGAGAATGGACCCCTTATCCAATTTGTACTGGTCAGTAGTGTGAAATGGTGGTGGGTCAGTCAGCCAGCCAGGGTGTGTGTGTGTGTGTGTGTGTGTGTGTGTGTGTGTGTGGGTGTGTGTGTAGTCCACGGTGGTCCGGCGTGCTTTCATCTGCAGCATGGAAAGATCAGTTCCCGAACACACACACACACACATCAAAATGAAAGAGTCGACTGTAGTGCAAATGACAACACATATAGGGTGTATTGTTGTTGTATAACGACGTCACGCTGACACCCCCGTCGTGTGTTCCTGAACACACACAAACACATTTTCCACCCTGAATAAAAATATACGTTTTTGTTTTTTTCATTAAATTGCTCATTATTGTGTAGTCTACCCCCCACAGAGCCAATCCATACAATGACACACACACACACCTATTTTCTCTGTGGTGGTGTTTTGTTTTTTTTTAAGCTTTATCTTACTTTTGTGATAATTTCAGTGCATTTATTTGTTGATGTGTGCATTTTTAGGCTTGGCAGTAAATGATTCAAGGAAGCTCCTTCAAAAATAAAATAAAGTAGTGAAAAAGCTCTGAAAGGGAGAAAAACAACTTGGACGAAGCAGCCGAAGCTATCATTTTTGTTGTTGTTTTTCCAGAAGATTCTCTGATGCTGGAGTCAAATGTAATACATATAATATGTCCTCCAAAATAAATAAATAAAAGCAAAGTGAACATTTCAGAGAGCCGCTTCTAAAACGTTAATGTCAAAGAAAAATCACTGCTGATCAAACGGCGAAAGGTGGAAACGGGCATCGGCGTGGTCGTCCACATCCGTGATTGTGAGTGTTTGTGTGAGTGAACATAAGTGGGTCTGGGGCGGTCCGTTGATGGGAAGAGTGTAAAAATAGAGAGATAACAGCCACTCTGGAGGGAGAGGAGAGGAGGGGTGAGGAGGACGCCGCAGCCTTGAGCAGCAATTCCTGCCTTCAGCCGTCCGTCTGTCCGCCTCATCTTCTCCCGTCTGACCGTCGTCGTGGTGACGTGGTGATTCACCCCTTCATCAACGTTTAAGTGGAGACTTAAAGACTCTAAAACGCTTTGTCTCCATGTGCGTCCTCACCTTCCTGTCACATGACCGCTCCTCAAGGTTCTGGTCGGTGTTCGGCGCGACAGGAAACGGATTCTGGCGACGTCGTTTTAAAAAATAAAACCGAGAAATGTTTGATTAAAAAAAAAATGTTTCTCCAAATAAACCAAAAAAAGAAAACAAAAACGGGAGAGAAGTGAGGCTTTGAGGTGAAGAGATCCACTATGACCCGTGATGGAGATCAGGGGATCCAGGTTGATCCCTGTTGAAATCTTAAAATAAGATAAAATAAAAAGAATCATCCCTTTTTATTTTCAACATATAATCTAATATCTAAGCTTTACATACCAGTTTGAATTTTATTATCAAATCAAACTTTATGTAGCACCTTTCGTACAATAAAAAGTGCTTTAACAGTAACCCCCCCCCCCATCACTATCAATGATAAATAAATATGTGAAACATTGTTGGGCCCAGAACAACCAGTGAACAAACATAAACACTTATTTCACTTATCTGGATTATTTCAAACAAAGTGACACGTCTGTCTTCAGCATTTAAGGTCCGGCTGTTTCAGACGGACTGGGTGCAACTGTATTTCTGAGTATTTCATCCGCCGCTCCTCTGCCTCCTAAAAATGACCAGAAGTTTACAGAAGCGGGGACACGGAGGGGCAAATCCCACCACATCCTGCCCTCCACCCCTCCATCCCTCCACCCGTCCATCCCTCCGTCCCCCGGGCGGTCTCAGGACCTGCATCCCCATCCCGTCTTAATTTCGGCGTCTGCCCGGAGCGTCCTCATCCCCGCCTGCTGGAGCTCAGGACAGTCACGCTCCCAGATTGGGGATTTGGGATGCAGCTGTGGTCAGGACGGCGGCTCAGCCCTGCAGCCGGGGGATTGTGCTTGTCCGGCGAGTTTATGTAGCTCGTCATGTGAGCATATTCACGCGCTCCCGGGAAATGCGTTTGACCTCTGCGTGCGTGTGTGTTTTCCTTCGCTCTCGTTCAGACGCTGCTCTTGATTTCTCAGATTTTCCGTGTCGAAGTCGCACGTGGGTGCATAAAAGCCGCCGCGACCTCTCGGAAGACAGAAAGGGAGGCGGCGGCGGTTTCAAACGAAAAGGAAAAAGAGAGAGGCCGGCGCGAGGTGGGGGCTGCAGGCAGCCGTCGGCGGCCTTTGCGAAGGGGCCTCCGGTGCACGGGTCTGGCTACCCCCTCTGTGGGGCCCCGATCGATACAAACTCAGAGCAATAAAGCTTTCCCCCTGTCATCTCCACAGAATACAAAGCAGAGAGGGGAGGGAGGGAGGGAGGGAGGGGGAGGCTGGGTGAGAGATGGGGGGGGGGGCTGTTCCGCTAGCCACACCAATTTCCTAACCTCCCTTTTACCTCCCTCTTCTTTTCTCTCTTCAGCTTCCAACCAAATCTCCTCACCCTCAACCCCGTCTTCTTCTTCTTCTTCTTCTTCTTCTTCTCTTTCTCCCTCAATTCAACTGACAAGCTGCTTGTATTTTATAATTAATGCCGTTTGAATAAATACGCTTAATAATTCATCCTTGTTATTTAAGGAGAGATTGATGGATTGACTGAGGGGAAAGTGTGAGAGAGAAACGGAGCAAAGATCAGATCTGCAGGAAGGACGGAGGAGTGGGGGTGGGGGGTGAATGCAGCACTGTGGAGAGACGGAGGGGTTGAAATAGAAAGATGGGGGTGCTCTAACAGAGAGTGGGGATGGGGTGATGGCCGTGGACGATGGGGGAAGGGAGTGGAGGTATTACTCTGAGCGAGAGATGGATGTGTCGATGGAGAGAGGGAGGTGGGGAAAATAAAGAAGAGTGGGGGGTGGGGGGGGTTTTAACAGGACAGGAAAGGAGAGGACAGGAAAGGGGTAAAGAGGTCAAATAAGTGCTCTGTTTAATTGGGAGCCAATTTAAGTCGGGGCCAATCGATAAACCTGTAAACCCAGCCGTCTAGTGGCTCGCAGCACCCACGGTAGATCACCCCACGTCCACGGCCGGAGGAGAGGACGGCGGGGCTCCACACCTTTATTCACTCCTTCATCTTCCCCGAGAGCAAGTCATCAAAGCCGACGGTTTCTTGTGCTCAAGGAGAAAAGAAAGAGATCCTGAATCAGAGTAGAGATATCTGTGGGGGTGGGGGTGGGGGTGGGGGTGGGGGGGTCAGTCCTGGGATTTTCAGCCCGGATCCATAAACATCCCTGCGGTCACATGACAGCCTCATAACTCCAGATGGAGGTAATATGAGAACTTCTCTCATTGGTCCTCGTCAGGACCTGGAGGACTTCCTGATGCTCATCTCCATCTTCAGAACTTTTGGGGTTTTTGTGTTTTCTACTCTTAAACCCTAAAACTGAGGTGAAATTGAACCTGTTTGTGAGGCAGGACTTTTTATTTGATTTTTGGAGGAATTATAATAATTCTTTAGTTAAATTTTCTTGAGGAATAGAAGCACCCCCCCCCCACACACACACACACACACACACACACACACACACACACAGAGACCATCAAGGTGATGCTGTGTGTCTTTGTTAGTCCCCCCTCCTCCCCCCAGGATGCTGGTCTCACTCCCACTTCATTCATTTTTCCCTCTTTTTTCAGTCTAATTGCCTTTTCTCCTTGTGTGTTTAATATCGGTCTGTTTTTGTTTTTGGTTGTTCATTTATTTCTTTCCCACCTCCGCTTTGTGCCAGCATCCCTCCACTTATCCTTTCACTCACTCCTCTGTTCTCCATCCACGCTGCCCTCTGGTTTTGTGCTCTAATTCTCTCTTCGGCAGGCCTCATTATTTCCTCCACCTTCCTCCATCATCCCCACATCCCATTTTCTTTGCTTGCTTGTTTATGGTGTTATTTTTCTGATCTTCTTTTCTCATTGTTTTTGCACCTTCGTCTCACGAGTCTTCTCCACCGTCCCACCACCATCATTGCCTCTGTTTTCTCCGTCACCCCCCACCCCTGCGATTTCCTGCCCCTTCCCTCCCCTCATTTTCTCTCTTTAAAACCCCCTCTGCTATGTCTCTTTTCCTCCATTATCCTCCAAATTCCCAAAATTTTCAGCCTCTTGTTTCCATCCCAACACCCCCCACCCCCCTCCTCACCCACACACTTCACTCCTCCATCTTTTAACTCCAACAAGCGGGGGATTCTGGAAAAGGAAGTAACGCAGTGGCCATTTCCTCCTTCCCCTTGTCCACCTTCCCTCCGTTTCTCTGTTTCCATCCCTCCATCCCTGTGTTGTGCTCCTTGGGGAGGGCGGTAATAATGGTGGAGGGAAGGAGAGAAGGAGGGCGATGCGATTATTGTCTTGTCGGGAGTCAGAGGAATCGATCGGCACAGAAATATGTGGTGCGAGAAAGAGGTACTGTATCGGATATAATAAACACTCTGGAGACACATTCGGAAAGCGCTCACCCCGGTGCGCGCTCACGCTCGCGCATTCACATGCAACGTGCACGAAACATCACAACAGCTGTGCATAAACTTAAAGGAGAGCAAATCAGGGCGGATGTGCAGCGTTACTCATGGAGGAGCGGCGTGCAGGTATCCTGGAGACGCATATCCCGAGGAGGTGTGAGGAGTCGATATCCATGTATAAAAAGCGTCCTCAACTCCTCAGCAAGGCTCTCACAGATACGCATCAGCAGAGCCTGAGTGGGAGTCCTGGAGAGGAGTTTTTGGATGTGATGGTCATATAGATCCAGAATATATTAAAAAAATAGTAAAAGACTGCATTGTCTGAGGAAGAACTTGTAAAAATGTCTGTTTTGTCGATTTTTTTTTGACAGTCTTCCCAAGGTGCAGCTCTGAAATCACTCATTATGATGTTATTTAGAATAAATGTCAGATTTGTTTTATTGTTTTACCCTTTCCTGGTCTGACAATGAACATCACCTGAGAAAAAAAAAAAAGGAAAAATCCTTTAACGCTCAGCGGTCAGAGGAGGAGAGCAGCGCCGACATCAGCATGCAGCACTTTGTTTACCTCACACCGACAGCTACAGGCAGGGAAACATGTTTATTCTTAATGATTAACGCTCTCACAGGTACACACAAAGAATGTGAGCGGCAGCCCGCATAGACACGCATGGAGACGCGCACACACACACACACACGTTTACACACACACTGATCTTTCATTGCTGTTGCCTGGCAACGGGGCTGTGTGTCCTGTGTTAGCAGAGCGCTGTCCAGCGGCGCCCTGACCGCTGAGGCTGACCACTGCTGGGGGAGGAGGGGTGGGGGCTGGGGGAGGGTGGGAGGTGGGGGGTGATGGAGAGATTGAGTTTGAAACAAAAAAAAAAAGTAAAAGCGAGAAGACAGAGGAGCTGTAGAGGGAGACGCAAACTCCACTTTTAATGATACAAACGTTTCCCCGAGACAGAAATAATCCGGTTCGGTCCGACTCTGAAGCTTAACGGCCAAACGGCAGAAAATCTGTCAAAAGTACGGAAAAGGCCCGCGGTCAGACAAATACCAGGAAAATATCATGTAAAAGAAGACCAAATATCCACGTGGCTGCAGAAACTGTCCACAAATCAGTGAAAATCCCTTTAATTTGCTGCAGACTTTCAAAATCAAATACACCCAAGTGTGCGACTAAAAGCTCAGTACAAAGATTCCTCTAAAATATGTTTTTATAAATCTATTTAATTGATAACTCATGCTCAAATTTTTTAATTTTTTTTACCTTAAATGACATCGTGAGAACTTGTGAACTCTGAAACAGTGTGGAGACTTTTATTTTTGTACCAGCTCACCAAGCAAACAAGTGAAAGTCTCTGATTGTTATTGTTGATTGTTGCTGTTATTAGTTCGTTTTGTTTATTTTATTATTTAAACCTCTAACTGATGCAGTGAGAAGTGGATCTGACATGTTCTGTTCGTGTTCACACCTGGCGCCGTCCGGTTAGCTTACCTGGTGACGTGAGTGATGGACAGACTCCAGCAGATCCCTGAGCAGCAAGAGGTCAGACAATGGATCACATCCGGTGGTCTTGGGAAAAAAAAAAGATGTTATTCAGAAACCTTTGTCTGCCTCAAGCCCAGAATAAAAAGTACACATGGATTATTGAAACGATGCATCAGGATGGTGAAGAACCATCTTCTTCTGTCATCTTCCCGGGATTCTTGGATGATTATCTCCAATCATCCAAGAATCCACTTCAATATTTAAAATCTACTCCAAGAAAATCAATAGTTGAACTCCCACAATCGTGTCTGAAAGTCCACTCACACGAGCTGAAGAAAAAGCAAAATACAAGCTTTAAGGAAAGCGGGAGGATAACGAGGAACAAAATGCTTCCTTTTTCTGGGATCTGGATGATTTGGACTCGAGAGTCCGGAAAAAAAGGTCTGATTGGTTCTGATAAACCCTGGTCCAGAGCGGCGGGGTAAAAAGAGCGACGGGAGGGGGCTGAATCATGATCTGGGCTTGTTTCAGTTCATCAGGCTTTTTTAAAAAGATCAGGTGAGCTGATTACCTGAAGATACGGACCGAGCGGGTCTTTTTGGGACCATCAAAAGGAAGGTCCAGTAAAACGTTAACAGCTCACATGAGAACAGACAGATGTTTGCTCTCAGGAACCACAGCTGGACCGAAGGGCCCATAATTATCCGGTCAGCCGACCTTTAAAGTCACATCATGGCAAGATTTAGAGGATAAAACGAACAAAATCCTCCTCGCCAGAAACAGTTTTCCCAGCATGCAAAATTCAGCTCGTTAAATGTTTAAGTCTTGTAAAGGTGATGGAGAGTGACGGGGTGGGGGGTGTGGGGGGGCTCATATATGAGCTTTATTTACTTCAGTTCGGGTGATACCGTCTGTACCTACGCAGGAAGTGAGATCATTAAAATCAACAAACATGATCACATGATCTTCTCCACTCCAAAAACAAGTCTGTCAGAAAAGAGAAAATATTCCTAAATCTAATAATTGTCTCATTTTAAGTTAAATATCTCTTCCAATGAGAAAATAAATTACTAGAATTCTTCAATCTAACAAATTAATCTAAAAGTCTTCTATTTTACTTGAAACAAGGTTTTTTATACCTTCTTTGAGATTCGAGCGATTAAAGTGCATTTGTTTTCCTTCCGCAATTAAATGAGACAAAAAAGTACAAATTTTTCTTAAATGACTTAAACACTTTACAACAAAAGGAAAAAGTCAGCTGAAAGAAAAATAATTTGAATCAGAGTCCTTCTTTTATCAAATATGTTATTGAAAAGTCGGGCCAGTTGTTTTATGGTTAAAGTTTAACGGAGACCCCACAGACACCTGATTCCACTTCTCTGGGGCTTTTTCCACACTTTGATTTAGTCTAAGTTTTTACATCTGATGCCACAACTGTTCTCATTTATTCGGACTCAGGACTGTTGCCACGACGACGCTGGATCGTGACCCCTGAGCGGCTGGGTTTTGTAATGTGGGGTTCAGTGGGTGTGTGTTTCCACACATGACAGGGTTAGTGGGTGATCCGGAGACCTTCCACGTGTTTTTTTGTTGTTTTTTGTTTTTTTTCTTGCAGTGAGTTTCCTCCTCGTGTGGCAGCTGGCGGGTGGTCGCAGCATCTCAAACGTCTCGTGGGGATAAACCGACCAGAACATCTTAAATCAGTTCATTTTAAAATCATAAATTCACAGCAGCAAATCATTCAGTTCACTGATTAATCAAATTCAATAAAAAAAGCCATTTTTATTTAGCCCAATTATATTCCAGCAAAATCAAATTTGCTATTAAGTTTTGATATGGAAAATAAAAGTCTTATGTTCAATTCATGCAAATGAGCGATCATGACTATTATTATTATTTTAAAGTAAACATTAAGAACAAGATTAAGATAAATTTGGAAACTCAATGAAAATAAATGTTATTATTATGGTTCATAAAAGGGTCTTAAACTTCTTCAGAATTATTCCTTCATTAAACATTTGCAGATGAAATAACTCAGTGAGGAGGCGGGGCCAGGATGTGTCATCTCTGAGTGGGCGGAGACAAGTCTGCATCTCTGCAGCAATTAAACCAGTAAAAAGCTGTAAGTGTCATAGTGACCGTTTTTTTTAATAAAGTTTAAATTTTATATCCACAGACGGGTTTTTAGAGAGTTTATAACTGCTGGAGTGGGACATCAACTCGATTTTTAATTGATTTATTTTCTAAATGTGAGTCAACATGCTGACCTGTTTTTATTATTATTATTATTATTATTTTCACACTGTCACAGGCCAAAGGTTAGAAAACACAAAAATAACAGTTAAATAAATATTCGAAACGACTGAATCATTTCCATTCACAAGACTTTTTTTTCCATCTCAAATTTGCAGTTTATTAATTTTATTTTGGCTCCAACTAATAATTTTGGCAAAACAATAAATCTTCAATTCCAAGATAAAAGGAGCTGTCTTTCTTTCAGTTTTGAGGTGATTTTCAGTTTTATGTTTTTTTAATTCAGCCTTTATTTAAGCAGGTTAACCTCAGTAAGAGCAAAAATGATCTGCTACAAAAGAAAACACAGAAATTATCATCTTCTACACTATTATTGTAAATTTTATGTTTTGTTTTTGTTTGTTTGTTTGTTTATTTGGTGGTCAGATGCTCAAAAAGTCGGACTTCAGAGATTTCAATTGTTTTTATTTTTAATTCAAACCAAAAGGAGCGAATAAATGGATAAAAAGCAGAACAAAGACGAGTTTTAAGTTCAAATGTACAAACGTGGTTTTACACACTTTTGTCTCCACATGAGTGGGTGCTGCGGGTGTTTGTGACAGGTGGAAAACGTGGCCAGCGTCTGTGTGTGTGTGTGTGTGTGTGTGATAGCGACGTGGCTGGGACCATGTGCCTGACCTTTGACATCCACGCGCCACACAGCACCAAACCCCACCCCATCGAACACACACACATGTAAACCCACGCGCCGTCTGTCACGGGCCCCTGACAGGCGTGACCAAGGCGGGGTGGGTGGGCAAAAACCAGGGGGGGAGTTTAGGACCCCTCCGGCCACTCCACCCCCCCTTTTTCACCCTTCCTCACTTATTCCACATTTTGTAATTCTCTAACAGCCCAGCCCACCCCCCGCCCCTCCAACACGCAGCCCCGCTGGCCATGTCAGCGCCACAAGACAGATACATCATCTGCCCAGTGGCCTCACTCGCCGTTTTGGCGTGGGTGGAGGGGCGGGTGGGGGTTCATGCGTGGGGCAGCTACAGTTTGGGTGGAGGAGCGCTGTAACCCGTGGGCTCGGTTAACGAAACGGGACCATATTTGCCTGTGAAGCTGGAACACGAAGCCAAGTTCACCGACGTCTGCTGGATGGACATCTGTGACATTTTTGGATGCAGCGTGGTGGATGAGGTGGATGCTATGGTTGGAGGGGGCGGGGTCTGAAAGGCTCCATGGCCAGAGGGGTTAGGGCGAGTTAAGGCATTATGAGGGGGGAGAAATAGAAGAGGGGAGGATGATAAAAGGAATATATCTGGTTCATTTCTGGGGATGAAGGAGCTTGAAATAGCAAAGTGTGTGTGTGTTTTAAATGAATCAAACTTCATTTAACCCCAAGTCTGAAAGACTGAGCATCTTGGTGAATTTGATTTTCAAATCGTGAAGGTTCCTGAAGATTCTTGTAATTTCTGTCATACAACACTGGTAACTATGACGACAGTAAGCATATTCTTCATAATACCACCAGAAGTATAAAACTGGCTGTAAAATAGTTTTATCTGCTTGATAAAACACAAAACGGCTGATTAAAAATGTGGATGTGTGTAAGAAAAGCTTAATTTATAAAATATAGAGGGCTGCCTTCAGTTTCTGGTTGTTTCTCCCTCTCATTTCAAATATTTAAATTCCAGTCTAGTCTTCTAATTAAAGCTGTGCACATGTTTCAAACTCCTCATTTACTTTTAAATTAACCTTTGAATTAAATTCCTCTCTTTTTAGAAGCCTTATTCTCTGGATGCAGCTGAACAGAACTCAGGGGTCTTGTGAGAGAGTGCTGCCCCCACCTGGTTAAAGAGTGTAACTGCAGACTCGCTCCTCACATTTGACCTCAGAGCAAAAATGATTTCAACTTCTACTGGCAGAAAAAAATAACATGCTTTACACTACTTGTGGAAGACACATCTTAACTGTACATTTTAACTTTTTTTTTCTAATTTTCTAATTTTTGATCTTTCTGTCTATAGCTGACTCAGATTTCTCTGTGTCCTCTGTCTTTCTGAGCCGACACCACCTCCTGATGAGGATACAACCACGCACACAAACGCACTAAACTCACCCTAGGTTTACATTACTATTCACATATTCAGCCCTTCCTGCAGGATGGAGGATGGTCACTAGGGTCCTTTCATTATTTTCACTCGGGAACCTCGCACCAAAGACCGAATGAGTCCAGTAATTTAAACTGAACACAAATCTGAAGCCGTGTCCGCTCCGGTCGAGTTTGTGTCTTACACTAAATTATCCTTTAATTGAAAAAGTCCTGCGTGTGCGATGATGGGAATGAGCTTCAGAAGAGCAAAGAGGTGAAGCCGGGGAGGAGGAGGAGGTGTTTCATCCACCATGCTGCTGCTGCTGACTAATGTCTGGTGCTCGGGTAAGCAGTTCCTGGACGTCGTTCCTCCAGGACCAATTACTGCTGCAGTCCCAGATGTGACCACGAACTCCAGGAACACTGAGGGTTGCTAGGTGGCCACGTGATCCTTCTCTCAGCTTCATAAACTCCACAAAGTTCACACCTGAATTAGTTCAGCTGCTCAGCTGTAAATGTGGATTTTTGCATCTCGTGTTTAATGAAAATGGGAAGGAAATGATCCCATCAAAACAAGTAATGTGTTTTGTGTTTCCTGCAGATATCAAGATGTCCAAAGCATCAGGGGAGGAGAAGCCTGCCGCTTCCTACCCCGGGGACAGTTCAGGTGCTTAAATTCAAATGATCTTTACTGTTTTTGTCTTAATCAGTCATGAATGAATCTGTCTCTGAGAGAAACGATCGTTCTTGAAAGTGTAACTGAACAACATTCATACAAATCGTTTATTTGTGCCCCTGTTTTTCAGACTCTGACAGAAACAGTCCTGATGAGCAGGTTAGTAAAAATAAAGAAAACAAATGTAAACATAGCTCTTTTTTTTCTCAGGTTTTACATATAAAAATTAATGTTTAAGACAAGATAGCTCTTTAAACTAAGTAAATATATGACCTTATCGGTCTCTTATCAATGGTGCATTAAAGTCGGTTTGTTGAGAGGATTTTAGAGGTCCAGACTTTGACTTGATCCGCATTCACTCTGATTTATTTATTGTTTAAGATCTTCTGTGTTTGGGATCATTCCCATTTGGAGCCTCAAGTCTGAATGTAGAGTACTGAGGAGTTCATTTTAGACTCAAAAACTCTAAAACATTGAGGTGCTGAAGCTGCGAAGCACATCCCAAATGATCACACTCCCACCACCGTGCTTGACAGCTGGGATTAGCAGCAGAGAAATTTTAGCTCCAGTAAGATACAAGAAGAGATGTGATGTGTAACATAGTGGTCGTCATGGCTACAAACAGCCAGCTGTTTATGGTGCTGAGAGCTGTGAGGCTGGTTGCCATGGTTACTCACCCTAACAGATGCTGAAGAGCACAAAAATAATGTTCCAGAGGAGGTGAGCGTCCAAAGCCACCAAACAAAACAAATACAGAAATGTAGCGCTGTTGTTATGTAGGTTGTGTGACAGCTTTGTATACGTTTGGAAAAATACGACGATCTCTGGGAAGAGATCTTTCTAGCCCCCAAATCTGAATGATTATAAATGATGGATTAAAGGCAGGGATGGAAAGTCAGAGGTAGGTCGCAGCACATCAGCTGAAAGTTGACAAAAAAAACAAAATCGGCTTTTTGATGGACTGAAGAACCTTTGTGGACATGAAATATGTTTAAAACAATGTTTTAGACTATTTCAGATACATCCAGAGGTACTCTGAATTTCAGTGGTTTTATTTAACTTTTTTTTGTGAACTCCATAAACACACAACACCTCGTGTATTTTTTGTTGTGTTTTTCTTAAATTATAAGTTGTAAAAAAAAAATGCTCAAATTTATCACAGAAAAGAAAAGAAACAGAAGAATAATTAGATTCACATCATTTTGGTTCATTACGTCTTCTGAATATTTCTTCAAACCTCAAACCTGAAGGAGTGTGTGGTTTTGCTTGCCAGGTGTGTTTGTAATTAAGTGATTATGAGATGGTTTCGTCTGAAAAACGGTCTGCAGACTCGGAGACGACCAGAACACGCGGACCTGCTGCTTGATCTGAATCTGCCGTCGCGGGTTATGACACATGTGATTTAGTCTCTTTTGTGTTTTAAACTCTCTGCAGGTTCAGACAATGAAAACCAGTCCCTACAGCCTCTCGCCCACGCCGGCTGGCAGCAAGGTGAGGAAGTTCAGACACACACCTGCGTGTGTTGTTGATTTCCACTTCAAACTTAAATAAACATTTCCTGAAACGTTTCTTCAGTCGACGCTTCGTTTCAAAAAGCTATAACGTGATATATTAAATGTTCCTACTTTACAACCGTTTGTCAGCTGGTTTTTGATTTTCTTTTTCTTCCTCCTACCTGTTCTAATAATGTTTTAATAAACAAAACCGCTGTTTTTATTTGGTTGTTTGTGGGTCACACCTGAAGGAAAAAAAAGGAAACTGACATGTCTGCAGTGACAGTGATTGACAGGTCTAAAAAGCCCTCTGCAGCCGTGACGGGCAGGTAATGACGGGGATGTTAGCAGGTAACGACAGCTGCGGGTCAAAGGTCACACCTTCTGGAGGTTTCTACTCTATAAAAGCCGGAAAGATCGTCTCATCCCTTTACAAACGTTTTAGTCTGTAAAACAGGAAGTATTCTTCTTCTCTTGCTCCAGTGGTTCAGAGTGGATCTCAAAAAAGCTTCTTAAGTGTGATCAAGTATGAGTCTTCATTTTCATGTAAAAATGACAAAATATAAATAAATAGTCCAGTTGAAGTCTTTTAAATTTAACCTGAGTTGCTGAACCATGTTAGAAGAATGATTTCAGGATTTCTTGGAAGTTTGGTGAATTTAAAGATTATAAATCCATCTGACCTTGAACGACTGCAGGTTTGACCTTGAGTCTCTGTCGTTCTGCCGTTAACCGCGAGGTTATGAGACATTTGGACGGGGGTGAAACATGGAAGAAAGTCCGGTTGTCGGTGACAGACGACAGCAGCTCTGAGTGACAGGCGGCTCGGTGATTCAACTCTAACGATGAATTTGTCTGGACTTTCAGGGAAAGAGTGAAGATAACTCAGAGATGACGCACACCTCTGCTCATCCTCCTCCTCCTCCTCCTCCCTCCCAGCAGCAGCAGACTCAACACCATCACACACAGCTGATGCTCGCTGGCAGTC
>JAOWBL010000003.1:7367404-7382238 GCA_028564865.1 Zenarchopterus dispar
GATGGATGGATGGATGGATGGATGGATGGATGGATGGATGGATGGATGGATGGATGGATGGATGGATGGATGGTGAAACAGGGACAGACAGGCAGCCCGTCACTGACGAGCAGACATGCCTGGTGGTTGATAGACGTCGAAACCGAACACTCTGACAGCGAATATCAAAGCAGGAGTGAGGCGTTTGGGAAAAAAAAAAAAAAAAGATGAAAAAGCAACAGGGGCTGTCTTGATTCTCCCTCCTATAAGCATGTTAACATCTTTCCGTCTCTGTATTCGAAGAAAACGAGGCTGCATTTACAGCAGCTCTGACCCGAGGCGACTTCTGCATGCATTAGCCACCCTCCAAACAAACAAACAAACAAACAAACAAACAAAAACAGTTAAATAACACGAGCTCAACAAGTCAGGCAAAAAAAAAAAAAAAAAAAATCAATCTGTTTTACTCGATCTGTGAATGAGTCCGGAGCAGAATAAGTCGCTTTTCTGGGTGATTGCAGCGCAAAAACGGGGATAGAGACTCGAGTGCAAAGTGAGATAAAGAAGTTAAAAAAAAAAAAAAATCAATATTAGGGAGTTTAGAAGAAAAAAGTGTAATAGCTGCAAAGAGAGAGAGAGAGAGAGAGAGGAATAAAAATAACGGGTAGTTAGGTAATGGTCTTCCACAGGAAATGGAGTTCGTAGGGGCGGGTTGACTCCGCTTTGAAATACTCAGATAAAGGTCGCCGGAGAGCGAAAGGGAGGGTTTCAGTATGCGAACGAAGAAGGAATTCCCCCGCCTCTACCGCCTCGGCCAAGAAGTAGTGTGTGAGAGAGGAGAGCATGCAGAGAGGCTTGTCTGGGCAAATTGCAACGCTCTCCTCACTATTTCCATGCTGTGTTGTTTCCACGCCTGCATTGTGTTTACGCTACAACATGGCCTCCTGTTTTCTGGGTGTACCTGCTATGGATGCAGGCCTTGCGTAACGTGAGTAGGACCTGTTAGCGCCTGAGATTATTCATGGTGCAGTATTTAGCAGCGAGCGTTTTTACTTTGCTTGACAAGTCGCCTTTTTTTTGTTGTTGTTGTTGTTGTTGTTGCGTACGTCTGGATGCGAGACGGGAGTAACTCACCATGCCTGTTCGATTTCTTTCAGAGTCTCTGGAATAAAGTGGGCAAGTGGTGAAGTCGCGCAACAACAGACAAGACAGGATGAAAGAGGGAGGCCCTGGCTGAGGAGAGAAAAAGAGAGAAAGGAAAAGAGGGGGAAGCAGGGGAAAAGAAAAGAAAAGGAAAAGACCAAGCAGAATCTCTGGGATAGATAAATAAATAAATAAAAGAGTTGTTTGGAGAAAACTCAAACTAGATGAAAAGATGAAGCCGATAAAGAAGCAGGGCCGGCGCTCTCCTCCCTCCACCCGGGCCAAGGGGGGGAAGCGTCGAGGAGTCGGGGATGCATCAGAAGGAGGAGAGAAGAGAGATTCGGACGAGAACAGAGACAGAAGCAGATCCCCTCCAAACCAAACTCCCTCTTCCTCTTTTTCCTCCAGTTCACACTCGGAGTCCTTTCAGGTCGACCCCACGAGGGGGAGGGACGGGTCGGAGGGGGAGGGGCTGTCAGACGCAGCGATGTCGGTCGTGATGGATACGGGGAAGCTGCTGGCGTCCTCGGATGAGAGGTCTGTGAGGTCGGGCCTGAGCGGCGGCAGCCACTGCGACAGCGGCGGCAGCAGTTGTAGTAACAGCAGCACGCCCAGCGCCAACAGCAGTCCAAACCCCGCCTCCAGCAGGAAAACCGCCACCTTCAAGGCCCGCGTTCCCAAGAAGAAGTACACCTCCGAACACTACTCCTCTTCTACTGCCAGTAACCACAGCAACCCTGCCTCCTTAACGCCACCTCCTCCTCAATGCGGCGGGGTCCTTAATCAGCATCCAACAGGTCCGGGCGTCCACATCAACGTCTCGCACCCTGATGGGAGTGGCCAGAGTAGGAGCCAGGTGGAGGATTTCCACAGCAGGACAACGGGCAGGGAGGATCCCCGGGACTCTCCAGGACCTCCCACCCTGTCGCTTGGTGAGAGGGAGGCGCCTGGTGGAGGCGAAAGGGGGACCGATTCAGAGCGAGCGTGCCCGAGCCCCCCACCTCGCTGTTCTTCAACCGACACGGCCAGCGAGCACTCGGCTGACCTGGAAGTGGTTGAGGACATCGCACACATTTCTGCACACTCAGCACCCAGCCTCCCCGACGCGCTGTCGGACGCCTTGGCCAAAGGGTTGAAAAACCAGCGCATCCTCGCACGCCAGCTCAGGAAAAGAAGTGACGAAGATGGAGGAGGCGAACCCAGGAACGAGGGAAGGGGTTCGGACTTGGTGTTCCGGGCCGGAGTGGTCCGCAAGGTCAGCGGCGAATCCGGAAGCCTCGAGGTGCAACTCAACGGGGAGAAAACACTGTGCCGCTATCCGTACCGACGTGACGGCCCACCGGGGGTGGTGGACATCATCCTCGACGCTCCACCACCTGGTATCCACGCGATACCAGTCGGGACCCGTGTCTGTGTGCCGTTCGGCAATGAAGAGGGAAACGAGGGCCAGTGGCAGTGGTACAGAGAGGGCGTGGTGACCCGGGTGGACACCCACCCTGCCGTCGCCAACCGCTACCGTGTCCTGCTATCGGAGGAAAGGACTCATTCTGTAGACGAAGAAGACAGCAGAGGTGCCACGCAGGCAGTATGGGTGTCTCGCCAAACACTCCGGCTTCTGGTGCCACCGTGGGACCTCGATTTTCCTTCTGGTGGGGGCCGCGAAGGAGAAGAGAGCGTCAGGGATGAGAAAGAAAATCGAGAAGAAAGGGAAGAGATGGATGTGGAGCAGGAGATGTATCATCTTAGCCGAGGACTGACCCCTAGCATGGGTCCGATGTTGGGGAGGGCAATGTCCTACCCGGGTTTAGTCCCGGTTTCCTCAACATCTGGTCACAACATAACCTCCCCAGTAACTCCGGCGTCGGTCCTCAGCCTGGCTCCTGGGCGAGAGTGGGGCATCGAGAAGGACTTGGAAAGGGAGAGGGAGCTTCTGAGGAAACAGGGGAGAGACAGAGAAAGGGAGAACAATGCTAAGCAACAACAGCAACAACACCACCCATACATGCCACTCACCCCTGAAGAAGACATGGAGGTGTCCCACTTCAACATGGTCCCTATGGGGGCAATCATGCCGGGGGCCAAACCCATGGCAGTTCCTCAGCACCGCCACATTGTCTCTAAGCCCCCGTCTGGCTACCTCAATTCCCACCCAATGCCGTCAATGGTGCAGAGCATTGGAATTCCCCCCACCCACTTGGCCTTGAACCCCCACCCACCTCCATCATCTGTCCTGCTAGGCCTCGACCCAGCTAGTGCAGCAGCTGCAGCAGCCGGTGCGGTCATTACCACCCCCCAGCTCCCTCCTCTCCCACCCATCTCTTCGTCCTCCACTACATCCTCCTCCAGAGTAGAAAAAGCCTCAGGGGGGGTTTCTGCCAGCGGAGGAGGAGGAGGGGGATCCGGATCGACCTCCTCTTCCTCCTCACGTTCACGCACGCCGCTTACAGCTGCCCAGCAAAAGTACAAGAAGGGAGATGTGGTGTGCACGCCGACAGGTATCCGCAAGAAGTTCAACGGGAAGCAGTGGAGGAGACTGTGCTCGCGGGAGGGATGCTCTAAGGAGTCCCAGCGACGAGGATACTGTTCAAGACACCTTTCAATGAGGACCAAGGAGATGGAGGCCGGCGGAGGCGGTCGGGAGCGGAGCGGAGCCAGCAGCACAGGGACTCTGACGCCATCGGACCTGCGACTGAGCGGTGGGCGGGCCAGCTCAGAGTTTGAGTGGGACGAGACGTCCCGGGAAAGCAGCGAGGCCAGCAGCCGTGGAGGAGACTCCCGCCCCCGCTTGGTCCTTCCCTCCCTTCTACCCCAGGACCTCTCGCGCTTTGACTTTGATGAGTGCGAGGCGGCGACCATGCTGGTCTCCCTTGGGGGGTCCCGTTCGGGCACGCCCTCATTTTCCCCCATTTCAAACCAGTCACCCTTCTCTCCAACCCCATCGCCCTCGCCCTCCCCACTCTTTGGTTTCCGCCCTCACAACTTCAGCCCCATCACTGCTTCTGCCTCGCTCAACACACGCCGCCATCGACAGCTTAGCGGCACGAAGATGGGTACGCCAGGTGCTGAAAGAGAGCGTCACATGTCGGGGATAATGCCCACCTTTCAGACCAACCTCACCTTCACAGTTCCCATGAGTCCCAGCAAGAGGAAGCTGGACACCCACCCACCCCCTCCACTGCCTGCAGTCCAAGACTACCAGACCAAACCGGAGCAACAGCAGCTCATGGGTGTAGGGGGTGGCGTGGCGGGTGATCCGGGCCTGGGCCACAGCCCTGCTGCCTTCAGGGTCCTCTCCCCTCAAAGTCAGTCCACAACTCCTTCTTCGCTTTCTTTCACCCGTTCTCGCAGCGCCACCAGCAGGCCGCCATCTTCAGCCGCGTCCACACCTCCGCCTATGCTGGTTTCTCCCACTCCCCCGTCCCCACTGCCCCAGGAACCCTCCCCACGCCGCATTGTGCCCCTCCGTGATTCCCCGGTCATTGTTCGGAACCCGGACGTTCCCCTGACCAAGTTCTCCGACGGCCCGCTGGCGAGAAGAGAAAGAAGCAGGTCAAGGGAGCGCAACCAGCCACAACACACGACCCCCCCAGGCCTGCAGGCCCCCGTCCCCATCAACGGCGCCACCACCAATGGAGCAGTTCTGCTACGCAATCCCACATCCACCCTGGTCCTGGTTACCTCTAGTTCGGTAAGTTGATTTGGACATACATTATGAGTAATTTCATGAGCTGAACGGTGTTGGGTTCCTATGCCAAACCTGTGACCATCCTTGCGAAGAAGTCGTGTTGTGAATAATCACAATTTTTATTTAATACCGTAAATATCTTTGTCGTTCCCTAGTCCCTGACTCCAGGCACAGCGGGCCATGCTGCCCTCTCCAGTCCCTCTGCTCCGGGGTCCATATCTGCCCTGTCAGGCTCGGCGCTGTCTTCGTCTGGATCTGGAGGCAAGGAGAGGAAACCCGAGGGCCACCAGGACGCCTCAGGGGGGGCGCTGCCTCAGCCGGTGGCCTGTCATCCCACCCCAACGGCGCTGCTGCCTCTCATACTGCCAGCTGAGTCCTCTCACCCTGCACCGCGCAAGCAAATCATCATGGGACGCCCAGGAACCGGTAAGCTTCTGTCCTTGACCTTTATGAAGTCCAGACTCGTGCACTACGGTAAAGCAGGAAGGGATTTGCGGGGAGTACCCCTCACTTTCATCACCTCACTAGTGTCATCGAAGTGCTGTGGCTATGACTCATGTATAATTTACTACTACTCGCTTGTAATGTAATAAGAAACAATTCAGGTTGGTTGTTTTGTCCCTCAGCTGCTTTGGGCTGCAAACAGAACTCAGTTGTTTTCTAAGAAAAGACCCGTTTTTGTTTTTTTTTTTCCTCCCAAATGGTCACAGAAAAGCTCTGCCCGAAGCCTCCATAATATCTGCTGCAGTAGGCGTAAAGGAAAAGTAATCACATTCGTACTTATTACACAGACATAAAAGGCAAAGAGGCATAAATGCATGGGAGATATAGTTGAAAGTGTTTTATGAATATTCATTTTGATTTAAGCTTTCATGCAGAGGACGTGTGTTGCATTTATTTTTTCTTTGCAGTTATTATTATTATTTTATTTCTCTGTAATGTACATCAGGTGCGAATGGAAGACTGTTTTCATGCTGATAAATATGATGAAGTTTGGTTAATTTTAGTAAGATGAGAGTAGTTTAAAAACAGCTGTCATGTGTGGTTTTTTACATTAAGTCATGCAGTTATTTAAAAGTTACTAGGACCCGTGGCTACTCTGAGGCTTTTATGACATTTATAAATCATAGCACATTGCTATTAAAATCCTGTAAAACATCATTTAAAGGAATAAAGAAAGTATTTAGACCAAACTATTTAGATGTATTGTTCGATCCATAAGTATGAACTTAAAGCTTAAATGACTACTGGTCTTTGTCAAAATACAAAAAATATAAAATAAGAGGTTGATCGATTAATTGTTTGGCCACTCTTTTTAGGAGGTTGTCCCATCCAGATGTTTGTCATGACATCAGTTCAGATTATCGTCATATTTACGTTTAAGAGACCTACGTTTCTATAGTTTCCATATCTGTCTTAAAGGGATTGGAAAATAAATATGGATATTATTAAAACTTTGGTTAAACTAACGGACTACATCTGTCTTGGTAAATGGACCCAGTTCCAGGAAGTACCAGAAGATGAGGTTCCTTGAATGACCACTAGGGGCAAGGTCCTAAAAGGCACTAAGCTTCGTGTTAAAATCTCTCAAATTTGCTTCTAAAATAAACACATTTACAGCTTGGAACAAAGAAGAATAATAGTTTTGCTCTCTGTACGAGGTTTCACATCCATGACAACTGGAAACGGTGAATTTTTAAAGCACACGTAATTAGGGGCTTGGGGTTTTTGAGTGACAGCTAGGCTGCAGTCTTCGTGGTATACGGCTAGCTGTCATCGCTTAAGTGCTTCGGATTTTCAGCGCTTTTGACACCTGAGCTGTAAATCAAGAGTCAAGAGAGCATAGTTACTGCTATTTTGCTGATTGCACTATCAGAGCGCTCCGACCGGCTCCGGGTTGGACTCAGAGGGCTCCGAGGCCTTTAGCTGGGGACGGATCAGCCGATGGGTCTTCTGGTTGGGGGCCAGACCAGCACCTGGGGGCCAGACCAGCACCTGGGGTCCAGGTGCTGCTCCAGGTGACTCACCTTTGCCCCTGCAGCCTTCAAGGCCAACCTGGAAGGTTCTGGTACCGTGGCTGCGGTCCAGTCACTGCTGGCTGCTCCATCTGACTGACAGATGGACCGTGGCTATTTTAAGACACCCTTTTTCTCATTTTTGGATTAATCGGGGTTGGGCAGAGTCAGTTCCAGGTAATGTGATGCCCAAGATAGATCTAGAAAACTGGCTTCAAAGCTGCTTCTCTACTGGAAACGTCCCAGAAGGTTTACCCAGTTCTCCTTTTACAACAAGTCATTCAATCTTTTACATTTTACTCTTTGTTAAATTCATTACAATAGCCAGTGTAGAAAGTGCAACATTTTTGCAAACTTTTCCTCTTTCCATCCCAGAAAATTCAGTGCATCAGAAATGAGAAAAACAGAATTGAAAGAAAACGGTCCAAACAGAAATAGTGGCGGCCTCGTCATGTGATCTAAGTGTGTTTCCATGCCAACTATATGCACTATAATAGTACAGGCAGCTTAGAAATCTTACATTGAATATCTGGATGGTGGAATTGGTTTTCATTTCATACAAAGTTTGTGTAATTTTGATTCAGCATCATCTAAATCTGAAAACTGAAAGTGTTAGAAATGTGAAGAGTTTTGAGATGTCGGCAATTTAGAGGTTGTTTGGTTTCACAATTAATCGTGACGTTTGACGGAGCAAGGAAGAGTATAAAGAAGTCATTTTGACGGTGACCTCAGAGCCACAAGTAAAATTACATCTGAACTCCTAAATTAAAAAAAAAAAAAAGATCTTTTTTGTTTAGTTTCAGCGACCGTGTTGGTTTCGAAGTGAATCTTGACTGTTTGTGAGGTGTGAATGTCATCAGTGCTCTTAGATGGGAGTTGTGCAGGCAACCACCCCGACCTGCTTCACGCCGTGTGTAACATGTGACTAAGTGTGAGTAGTGTCAGAGCTGCTGACGGTTCCTGCAGAGCGCCGCCACCCTCCTCCGTAAGTGTGTAAGTGTACGTGAGTGTGTGTTTGTGTTTGTGAGAGATAAGATATTTTGCGAGTATTGACATGTCTAGACATGCAAGGCTTGAGAGCTGGAGAGTGGAGAGCAGCGAGGACACACACACACACATGCACATGCACACGCACACACACTCATCTCAGTCTTCCAGACAATCAGCAACCTCAGACGGGGCATTAAGGGCATTTCCAGCGTGATGTGAATGTGTTTCTGTGCTCTCAGCAGAGAAAAGGAGTAATCGTATTGCCGGCGTGTTGTCATGGATACGCCGGTAGAATTAGTGCAGTAAAGCGTTCAGGCCTGAGCTGATAACCGGCGTGTGCTTCCCCCCCACCTTCGCGCTGCCGCTAACGGCCACCTGCCTCCGTAGCGTAGCGTTTCCTCCGCCATGTATTTTTAAAAATGCAGAGAGCCACAGCGGGCCCTCGAACAAACATGGCGCCTTAAAGACACGTGCACGTGTAACTTTAAAGGAATAAAAAAAGTATTTAGACTAAACTATTTAGATATAACTTAAGGGCACTTGCAGTCAGATGGATAAGTATGACCAGTTTAAATGACCACTGATGCTTATTTCAGTGTCTTTGTCAAAATACAAAAAATATAAAATGATAATATAAGAGACTGATCAATTGATTATTTGACGGGGTAATTCATTGGCTGATTATTAACCTTTTTTTAAAAAAAAAAAAAAATTATCATCAGGAACAGAAAAATAAACATTTCAGTTATCTTCAAGATAATATACACACAATAAAATCTGTTAGGAACAAAACTATAAAAGTCCGTCTTTTATTGAAACCTTCTTCTTTTTTGGTCTTTTTAGGAGACCGTCCCATCCAGATGTTTGTCATGACATCAATTTAAGAGACCCATGTTTTTATAGTTTCTGTATCTGTCTTAACGGGATTGGAAAATAAATATGGATATTATTAAAACTTTGGTTAAACTAAAGGACTAAATCTGTCTTGGTAAGACAGAATGATAACCTTAAGATACATGTCTTAAGTTAAATCTCGTTACTAGTTTTACGTGTATTTGCTGGGATTATTTGTGGGGAACCCCACAGCGTTATTTACGATTTTTTGTAATGATTCACTTAGCCTGTTTGTCCCAGTTAGCACTTATTTATCTTCGTTTATTTTGTTCTGTAATTACACCAACGAACACTAGGTGGCAGTGCAGATTCTGCTTTGCAATGTTTAGCTTCCTTTTGTTTATGTTCTTTACGTATCTCAAAGTAATATTTTGTATGAAAAGGATTTGGTAAATTAGATATATTTACTGAGGTTTTATGTTTGTTAGCCAACAAAGATTAAGAAGAAAATTCAAGATAGTTTGTGTCGATTAATGCGTAGTTGCGTCTTTGAGGACGTGCACGCCAGGTGTGACGGCGGTGATGACGTAGGGTCCTCAACTAACGTGGACGTATGTCGTCAGTCCGACCACTCGACTAGCCGAGGAATCTGGACGTACCGCTGTCAAATTTAAATTTAGCTACCATCGGTTTGAGCTCGTTAACTACGCCCCAAAGTCACGGAAACACGATCAAATCAGCCTTATACTGGTATAGAGTCTGTGGGCGGAGCTTAACGTGATGACGACAGAGCGGCGACGTTGTAAAAGCGGCCGTTTAAATCTGCTTTAGCATCGATAGCGTAGTTGCAGTTTTATTGGCTAGCACTTATGCTAACGCTTATGCTAGTAAGTTAAAGTTAAACTTTTTAAACGTCTGTTCGGAGTAATGTTTCCACCCCACCACAATGGACCCACAATTCAATTCGGTGGCGTTACAGGTTATCCAGTTAGATCGTAACCTCCGGCCTAGCCTTTTTTGGGTTTTTTGTAGCCTGACCTCCACCTCCCGACTGACACCACACAAACAAAATGGCGGCGTTGTATTTCCTTCTCCGTGTTTCCCGCTGCTACTTCTTCATAGAAAGTTGCATTGTCAGCAAAAACATTTTATTATTATTATTATTTTTAATCAGCTTCAGTTTCACACTAGATTAGTTTTATTTGCTCTGTTGCTATGTTTCAGCGACAGGAAGTAAACAAAAAGGAATCTCAGAAAGGAAACTGCAAACTACAGCTCTACATTACAAACAACCACAAGGAAAAAAAGTGACATGAACGTTGTATTCCTTTCAAAATACTGAAATTACTCAGGTTAAATTTCACTGATGTAAGGATGACATAGATGAGTATAAAAGAGGATGGATGATGATTTATTTTTGATGCGGGAGGACGCTGTGCGTAGCTTTAAATTTGTTTTTCCACTGAGTCACACTTTGACTCTCGTACTCGTTGAGTTTCACAACGATGCAGGACACAGTTAATACAGTAAAGACATTATAAACCATATTCTGTTTGCTCCCTCAGATCGGACAAAAACAATCAGAGTTCAACTCAGCAGGATTTAAAAAAATATATATAGTATGAAACTAAATTGCAAAAAAAGGTTACATTTTGTTTAGATTTTCTAATAATCTTCCACGTTTTAAGTAGACTCAGGTGTTATTTGAACATTTTTACATTAGAAGCCGTTTTTAATTGATCCAAACCAGCTGCTGTTACTGTAGTGGTACCAGTTTTGTCGACAGAATCAAATCCGGCTAACTCAAACTGGGTTTGAGCTATCTGAACATCTGGGGGTCTCTGCCGAGGCATCAGCTGGATCAATAACCCGCTCCATGTCTGCTCAAGCTCTAAACAGCCATAAAAAAACACAAAAACCTAGAGGCTGTTATTAGAGATATTCAGATCCCATTCTGATACCGGTACCGGCCTAATACCAGCGTTGTTTACGGGTCAATATTTACTCCCTTTTGTTATTATTGTTATAACTATCATTCCTGAGGTTTGGCTCTGTTTAAACCGTTAATAAATAACACGTTCATGGAAGTTCTCATTAAGTGGGTCTGGTGCCACTCACACTGGTGTGGAACATAACAAACCAATCACAGCGGGGTGGGGGCGGGGCTTGTGTGATGAGTCATATGGGCGTGTCCAAATGAGTTTCACTGACAACATTCGCGCTCCAGCGTTTCCACTCTGCTTTAGCCATTTAATGTCTTTTGTTGATATTTGTCTATTTGTCGCGTTCTTTTATTTTTATTAATTATATAATTGTATCCAACGGTATTATGACGGCGGTTTTTCTGTATTTGTAGGAAGATGAAAGTTGAATCCAAAGAAACCAGAATCTTTTTATCGAAGAGGAAAAAAATCAGAAAGGCTGATTAAGAATAAATTGTATTATTTAATATGATGGATATGATAAATTAGGGTCAAATAAAGAGTCCAGGAATCTCCTCCTTTTGCCTTTTACTTAATAAACGTGCACTTTATCAGCTCCTTAAACATTTAATATGGCTGTTCATGTTATTTTTAGCTGCATTCACGCCGCGTCTGGACAAACATTTCACCGTTTTCTTGGTGGTTATTTTCTAGCCTAAAATAATGCCGTCTCACTGACATCAGCAAATGTTGGACTCATGTTGGATTCAGCACCACCTCTTCTCCACCTGCCAACTCAAAACAAGGAGTTAACTTCCTGTGCTGGCTTTACGTGCTAAAAATTGGGATTATAATAATAAAGCATGCTATCACACATCCTCATTTTTATTAGTCAGTGAATATTTTTAATGCTGTGTTAGAGTTTGAATAAATATGTTATTGTAGGTGCAGTAAAACCTCTCCGATGGGTGTTAATGGATTTAAAACCAAAGACTTAAAGTGGTAAAGATGTTATGATGATCCTGATGGCAGGGAAGCCGATTCTGAAAACACTATCTTTTTTTTTTTCTTTTTTAATTTCTCTTACTATTTAACCCTGTTTTTACCACTTTCCTGAATCAAATAGCACTTTGCTGTTGCAGTAAATTTGCAGCACAAATCTGAATGACATTAGAGACATTCAGATATGAGACTAAGACGAATAAAAATAAGACTAATTCTTGAGAAATAAACTTTATTGTTGATAAGAGAGAGTGGAAAATGTCACATGCTTTGCCTGCAGACATAAACTGTTATCAGTATATAATATTTCCTGTTCTCGTGTGTTTAAAACTCAGTTTGTATTTTGTCTCGATTGATCGCAGAGACGAATGTTACCACACCATAAATAAAAGGTCGTTTGGTGTTTGGTATCTAATGATATCTAGTATCTAATAAAGTCCAGACGCTTTAATTTTGCTTATTTGTGCTACAAGAGCAGAGATCAATGTTTCAGGTCTGAATTATAACCTCCGATGCTCAGATTTGTCGCAGTAAAACCCCGAGCTTCACTGTTGCTTCAGTCGAGTTGGTTTTTCTCGTGACTTTCCGACGAGGCGTTCGGGTACAAATGGGAACTCGGAGTTTCTGACTTCTGTCTGAATAAGACGGATGAAAACCACCCAAAACATGCTGGTAGAGCATTACCAGCCCTTTTTTTTAAGTGACTCTATATCTGCTGATGGGAATTTACAGTTAAAAAAAAAAAAAAAAAAAAAAGATTTTTGTAATTTCTTGCTAAGAGGTTCCACTGTCAATCAAGCTGCTTTTACATCACTCTTGCTTGGTCATGCTCTCGTTTACTTTCTGGAGTTTTATGTTGAAGTTATGGAGCTGGTAGTGGTTTTATCTTCTCAAACACAGAAATAAAAACATGTCCCCTGTAACCTGAAGAATATCCCTGAAGATAAATGTTTAAAGTTTGTTTGTTGCTGCATTTATCAAACGTTTCAGTTCTGTATCAGCTGGGCTCAATCAATCAATAAACGTCTTCAAGTTTAACAGCTTCGGGTCTAAAGCTGAATTTGACCTGTGCTCACATAACCAGGAAACAAAAACATGTTTTATAAGTTGTTTTTATTTATTTATTTATTTTAGCGTGTCGGCAGAACCGTCTGTCGGTCGGGTCCGTAACAAATCAACTTCTGGTGTGTAAAAAACGCGATTCAATCAGCTTCACTTCCTCCAGCTCAAGTTCCTCATGCACACAGTCGTCAATAAGTAGTAATGAGGTCAAAGGTCCCGGACATGTCAAAATGACCATGTGACACCAGAAGCGCCATTTAAGCCCCAGCAGACGTACCAGAGTCACGCCATCTCCGTGTGATCCAGCGGAGCAGGATCTGGATCTGCACTTTTGATGAGCTCCAGCTGGAAATGGTTTTCTATAAATAGATTGTTTTAATACTTTATTAGGAAATTATTAATGGAAACTGGACACTGGCGCTGCGGCGTTCGGTTCAGACAGTTTTTTCTCTTTCTTTTCCACCCGTCTGGACCTAGATGAGGAGAACTTCAGACGGGGGAGGTGTTGGGGGTTACACTGAAATTTGACTTTATCGATAAAATAAGTAACAGAAACGGAGATCTTATGAATTAAAGCAAAAGTCCTGAGCTCAGGACTCGTGGTGTTGTAGACGATGGGACAGGAATTTGTTCGCTTTAATGAGTGAAAATCAGGATTTTTACTTGGTTCATGTGCTGCTGTGACTTTGGCTAATTTAATTTCCGCTTCTACGATAAAAAGATTAACGCTGGTTTTGTTTTTACTGTTAAAGCACTTTGTGCTACGTTTTATTGTACGAAAAGTGCTTTATAAATAAAGTTAGGTTTGATTTAGAGCTGACATCTTTTCCAGAGGCAAATCTACGTAACTTGAGGAAAAACGGGACACAACTGAAACACTTAATGGCTCGGTAGCTTCAATCCCAGAATGCATCTGGAGGTAGAGTAAAGGACCTGTGTTGATATTTGAAACAAAAAATAATAAAAATAAAAACACAACCAAACGCTCCAGTTCTTCCAGAGAGAAAACACACTCACAGTTTTTGTGGGAAGTGTTGACAGATTAAAATGAGAAAAAAAAGGGATCTTTAGTGGAAAAAAAAAACAAAAAAAAAACATGTTTACACTTTCTGCAAAGAGATAAAAGTCAACATAAAAGTAATCGTTATGGGTAATGAACCCAAACTTTTCTGATATGGGCATGTGTAAGCTTCAATTTTTAAAAATTTATTTCAGCATTATTTAAATAAATATACATTTGCATGTAGTTTCTTTTTAAATTTCTTGTTAATGAGATATTGACGTCATGGCAACAGAAAAGATTGACACGTGAATGTACACACACACAAACAACAACTTACACAAATAAACCAAAATATTTTCACGTCAGTGCAAAACTTCACATTTTAATGTGATTTTATATACATTTAAAGCTTTTTATTTTTTTCATACCATTAAAAATGACACAATGTAAAATCACACTGGAGACAGTAAAAACAGAAAATACCATGAAAAACAAAGAAGCCAATAATAACTCGTTATTAACCGTCTAATTTCATGAGAGCAGGACGTTCAAATTAATATTAAACCTTTATTTAAAAGTAAAGTATTGTAGATCATTTCGAGATGAAATTATGAGATTAAATCAAATTTATCCATGCTTACTCGTAATAAAAGTGATCATTCAGTTTACATAAAAACAGATTATATATATCAGTATAATCATAGATTGATCAGCCATTCTTTGCATAAAATAGTTTAAAAAAAACCCAAAAAAACTAAAGTTTGTATTTGAATGTGATTTGGAAATTGTATTTATTATTTATTAACCAAACACTTGACAACTGACCATAAATATTGTATAATTTCAGGTCAGGATTTATCCTCTGAGTGTGTTTTAAACTTGGAACATATCATCATCCAGGGAAATATGAGAAATATATTATTTTAACTGATCCAGACTGTCATCAAAAGGTTAGTTCATAAATATCAGTAGAAGCAAAAATATTAGCACCACTTTCACTTTGGGAACACTTCTGAAAGCTTTATTTGTTTTATGGAGATATTTTTATGTCTGAGTGTCAGATCCTTGTAACTAAGTAAATTATGCAGACCACCCAGATTTTTTTTTTTTTTTGGGCTTGAAATAAAATATTTAAATAAATATATATATATATATATATATATATATGTGTATGTGTGTGTATGTGTGTGTATGTATGT
>JAOWBL010000003.1:7382338-7398182 GCA_028564865.1 Zenarchopterus dispar
GGATGATGGATGGATGGATGATGGATGGATGGATGGATGGATGGATGATGGATGGATGGATGATGGATGGATGATGGATGGATGGATGGGACATAGACACGTACACAAAGGCAGAAGATGTTTGGAGTCCAGCCTGATGCTGATTGTTGTAACATTGTGAAGTTGTCACAAATATCTGTTATCTTTTAAATACAAACGAATCAAGTAAGTTGTTTATTTTGCTTTTTTAAATCATTTACCAAACTTCCCTGACTTAGTTCCAGTCTTCTTACACACGGTTAAAGGTTGGTTGAGTGAACGATGAATCCTGAGGCTGTGAGCGATGATGTCATCATTAAGTCAGGAGGTTTTTTTCTCCTCCTTAAAGAAGATGGACGGTCTTTGAACTTGTCCTCTTTGCTTTTATTTTGTTTATTTTTCTGCCATTTCAACAACAAATAATAGGATCGGTTGGAAAGGAAAAATCTCCAGTAAGGAGAAAGGATCTGAGTGAAAATGTTTTTCACCCGTTACAGAACGCTGTCACTCATAGATGAGCTTGTTTCGCCGCAGAGGCGTTGCCACGGCAACGCCTCTGCAGGCTTCCCGGTGCAGCTTTTCCTCTCGTTAAAACCCCACTCTGTCTCCCCCAGGCTGGACCTCGTTCCCCTCCTCCCCCACCCTCAGGTCTGGAGCCCCCTCCTCCTCCACCAGCAGAGAGAGAAGCCCCCTCCTCCTCCAAGAAGACGAAGTTCAGGCCCCCGCCGCTCAAAAAGACGCCCGACCCTCACGACAGGTAAGGAGAAGGCCGAGGGCTCTACGCCTCTTCTGAAAGGTTCAAATCGATTTTAAAGTGAGATGAGTGGGCGTGTCCGGGGGTGACAGCTGAATTAGGACGCCGCTGAATTCAGCTGAGCGCTCCTGCAGCTGTCTGTGGTCCGGGTCGTTTTTGGCGATGAGCTCCAGGACTCCCGTTTCCAGCGGTGTGGGACGCAGTTGTCTTTTTTAGCGTGTGACCAAACCTCCGGTTTCCTAAAATAACGGCAGGAACTCTGTTTACTGAGCGCGAGTGGGCAGAGAGCTTCAACTTCCAGCCCGGCAGGAAGCGGCAGCGAGGAGAGAGCTGGCAGGTTCTGGTCCCGGAGGAGCGGGAAGTCTGACACGGCCGCTCTGTTTCTCCGTCCAGGGTCCTGTCGGAGATGTACTTCGAGGAGCGTTTCGCCGAGCTTCCAGAGTTCAACCCCGAGGAGGTCCTTCCCTCGCCGACCCTGCAGAGCCTGGCCACCTCGCCGAGAGCCATCCTGGGGAGCTACCGCAAGAAGAGACGCAACTCCACGGGTGACAAAACAAACAAACAGAAATCTTTTGTTTGTTTGTTTTTTGTTTTTTTGTGTTTGTATTTAACGCCGCCCTTCGTCTCCAGACCTCGACGTGACAGCGGAAGACCCCAGCTCGCCGCGGAGGAAGACCCGCCGCCTGTCCAGCTGCAGCTCGGAGCCCAACACCCCGAAGAGCGCCGCCAAATGCGAGGGCGACATCTTCACCTTCGACAGAGCAGGTACGCCAGGCGGCGCCACCGCCACCGCCGATCCCGGCGCCACGACGGTGTTCTGAAGCTCTGCTCTGTCCTACTAGGTCCGGAGGGCGAGGTTCCTCTGGGAGACCTGGACCGGGTCCCCTACTCGTCTCTGCGTCGCACGCTGGATCAGCGCCGGGCCCTGGTCATGCAGCTGTTTCAGGAGCACGGCTTCTTCCCCTCAGGTGCCCAACTCATCCTCTTTCAGTCCAGATGTTTCCTCCTCGTGATTTCTGATTCTGTCAGACGTTATAAAGTTTTTATTTATTTATTTTTTCTTGTCGCCGTCCTCTCCAGCTCAGGCCACCGCCGCCTTCCAGGCGCGCTACTCCGACACTTTCCCCACCAAGGTGTGCCTGCAGCTGAAGATCCGCGAGGTCCGCCAGAAGATCATGCAGACGGCCGCGCCGGGAACCTTTGAGGCCGGGGGCTCGGCCGAAGCAAGCCCCGCCCCTTCACACGGCTCCTCCTTCAATCAGTCGGCACGGGAGGACGGAGGGGCGGAGCCACAGGGGGACAAGGGCCAGAACCTGGAGGAGCCCAAAAGCGAAGGATCGTAGAGGACGCCAGAGAGGAAGAGAGGAGAGAGAGAGGAGTGTACGGACGATGGCTCCGCTTACCGGCGCCGGTCTCCACCGGGCCTGGGCGGAAATATGGACCGGGCTCACTCGGACAGCTTCACACACGTTTCGACTGTTGAATCAAACCTTTGAAAAAGCCTCAAAGCGGTGAAATCCCGCGGAAGTCACGACGAGCCGGGCGCTTCTCAGCAGGACGGTTTCCCCTTCGATTTCCCTCCAAACCCCCCGAATGTTTCAGTGGACGACTTTGGCCCGGGTCTCAGCACACCTCCACGGCGGCCCGTCCTGGGACACACAAACTCTGTGGTACACACTCGAGATCTCTTTGCCACACGTGCAAACCAACCCTGGTGCATATGTAATCGCCAGCATGCACACACACACACACACACACACACACCAGATTAGACTGTTACTCTTGGTCGGCTGCCTCCAGGACCCGCCACCAAGGACCATGACACACAAAGGCACTTTGTCACTTCTCTCGTGCAGATGCAGTTCGCCGTTTCCAGCCAGCCGGCCCTCAGATGCCATCGACCTTTGACCTCCTCCTCGCCCCCCTCCACTCCTCAGCACAGTGGTCGGGACGCAAACACAACCCCAACGACCTCCACTGATATTCCACAGCCCCTCGATGCTGCAAGACAGACACACACACATGCACAGACACACACACACACACACACGTGCGCTGTGCACTCGTGCACGTTAAGCAGTCGGCGCTGGCCTGACGAAGCCATCGGCCTGCACAGTTTCTAGTGATTGTAGTGAGAAGGAGACGTAGAGTGACCAACCTTTGCACCTTCAGTTACTGCTGTTATGTCAGGAGCTGATTATTCATGTCTGTATGTCCGTTGGGGTAACGCCCCCCCCACCCCCACCCCACCCACGACCCCCTCCCCCACCCTCACCCCAAACTCCCCCCCCCCACCCCCCCAGCCTGTGTGAGCAGGCACCCTAAAGAGATTATGTAAAGAGACTATTGGTTGTGAGGCTTTTTTGAAGAATCAACGTTAAACTCGACGCCGACCGGGTCCCGGCGGAGCGCAGAGAAGAAGGCGGAGGACGCGGCGGGACGGCGCCGAACGAGCGTCACAACTCTGGATGGGGACAACAAACAACAACAAACAACAACAAAGAGGAAAAAGTACAGTTGGAACCAAACTTCTCAGAGTTTCCTCTGAATGGATATGATGTTGCTTTCTCTCGTTATCGTTGCCGTGGACATAACCAGTTTTACCGTGGCCTGTTTTTATCTCTCGTGGCTCTATCGTGTTTCTTCTCCAGCATCAAAAAATTTAAAAAAAAATGTTAAAAAAAAAAAAAAAATCACAACAACAACAAAAAAAAAAGACACTCTGGACAAAGAAGGGGACAAAATCTGTCTGCGCCCCCCTCTCCTCCCCTGTCTCCCCCCGCCCCCCTCCCACACCACATATTTTTAATTGTACCTGCTCTGATGCCACCCCCCCACCCCCTCCACCCTCCCGTCCCTACGATTTCTCACCGGACGCAGAAGTGGGAGAGGAGGGGCGTTTGTCGTTTTGTAAAACGTTGAAATCAGGTGTTTGCACAATTTGTGCGGTTCCTTCCAGCCGGGGGGGCCGCCACAAGTTCAATCAGGAAAGTATTGTTTTTAGAGATTGTTTTAGTCGTTAAATAAGTAACCTTGTTCCGTTTGTTAACAGCCACCTTTCTCTTCTCCTCCCTGCCTTCTTCACCTCCTCTCGACGCACTTCTTCTTCTTCTCAGTAACCCCCCCCCCCCATCTCTCTTCCCCCTCCCCGCCTCCCCCCACCCCCCCTCAAGTGTTGTTTGAAAGTGCCCTTAAGCACTGGTCCCGGGTCAAGCGTTATGTAGCTCAGGATGGTTCTGGTTAGGGTTAGTTCAGGGAAAGCAGATCCTAGACCAGCCCTGGAGGGCAGTCTCTGGAGCCCTCCCCTTTTCCCTCTCTTCTCGACACTTTATCCTTTCCCATCAAATGGTGCAATAGGACATTTTTTTCTTTTTTTTTTCTTTTTTGAAAATGGGTGGGTTATTTTGTTTTTCGGGGCAAGGCTCTGTGCCATAGATATTAAATTCAGTGCAGTCAGTCAGTGAGAGGAGTGAGCTGTTGTGATACTATCTTTAACTATGGTAATAAAATTAAAAAAAAAAAAAACACCAAAAAAAAAATACAAAAAACAAACAAAAAAAGAATCACACAATTATTGTCATTGTTGAAGAGATAGAGATTTAACTTACTAAAAGTCAAAGACAATTTTTGAATAGCACTTTTTGGCTCTTTGCTTCTTTGGTGAAGAGTGGGGGTAGTTATTATTATGGGTATCTCTTTTATTTCTCTGTATACAGTTGGATGTGTGAAAAAAAAAATATATACCGGTATTTCCATATTTGTGCATTTAGGTCTGTGTTTGGGTGTGTGTGTATGTTTTGGCACATGCAAGCAGTGTGTTACACAACCAACCTCCTGTTTCACCACGCAGCAACATTATCAATAGTATATTTTTCATTGTACTCTATATTCTGCTGAAGAGACAGTATTTTTATAGTCATCATGACTATTTTGTTAGCCATATTGACTGTTATCAAACCCAGTTTATTCAGGATATATAACATATATATTTATCAAGTAGATATTCAGGATATACGGTGTAATCCATAAATATATATAAATACATGCAGACAATAGAATACTATTAAGTCACATCACTTTGGGGTAAGTTAGGGCTGTAAAGTGTCTATCTGCATGCATGTGCAATCACATGCACACATGCACATGCCCACACAGACATACGTGCATACACACACGTATGCGTGTACACTGTATGATTGTGCTTAAAAATAAACTGTCCTTACTTTGGAGAAGGAATTTTAGGATGAGCGAAATGAGTGTTATCTCATAAGCAGGCATGTTGACCATGTGCAATATTTCTAAACAAAAAAAAAAAGTAAATATTGAAAATATTAAAGATCTAACACAAACATATTGTGACCTTGAGTTTTTCCTTAATATTTAATGTTTGACTAACTAGGTGTATCATCACTCACTCGGAGATGACTCATGCACGTCCCTGGCTGTTTGCTTTCTCGCCAGAATAATGAGGGAAGACTTGAGGGAGACCAGCTGATGAAAAAGAAGAAGAAAAACATACTTACTTGAGCAAATTTGATCAGGTTGACTCACTAGATATGTTCCCTAAATCCCTAGGACATGCTGCATGTGCTTCTCCAGCTGGGCTTTATCTAACACACCGGTGTCAGGGGTGCTTACTGGATTAGAGCAGCCTTTCAGACTCAGGTCATATTGTGTATTAGTTAAAGAGACCTGGTCAAACAGCCTCATATAAAGTAAACACATCGTGGGAAGCTTAAAATGAAAAAAACGGTCTGCCTTCTCCCAAATGCCAAATAAGTCCAGTGGCCTTGATCAGATGGCATTTCAATGTAGTGTTTTCCTCCAAGCAAGACAGATTGCAGACAATGTCAAGTCACATACAGAAAAGCTAATATTCTTGAAAGCAGTTTAAAAACGCTCCTAGGTAACACTGTGCTTTCATATAAACTAAAAATTTATATTTAACAAGTTCAAAATAACGTTTGGAAGTTGACATGCTATTTCAGTATAATTAGAGAAAACTATAATTGCTCTAAAAAAAACCATGAGGAGGATCATCTGCCTTTGGAGCAGAAGATTGAGTAAACAGAATTGTCTATAAATAAAGAATTTTACATTTACATTATATGCATTATTACAATTTTCTTATTCTTGGGTTTACATCCGTTGTTAATTCATTTCGAATTTGTAGTTGTTTAGATTTGTGAAAGCCGGAGGAGCAAACTTCAGCGACAACCGCTACGAACTACATTTCCCAGGTGGCATTGCAGGCGGTCCGTTTCTAGGTGGCTAGCAACAACAGCTCTCAGCCCAGACAGCAGCCGGTGGCAACGGGAGCGGGATTTTTATTTTATTTTATTTTTTCCGCGTGTCTTTCCACGAATATTCGCTATCGGGAATTTAGAACTAACTGCTTCTCAGTTGCAAACAGTGGATAAAAAATAACACTGACCTCTGCTCAGAGATATGAGCGGCAGCGGGCGGCCCAGGACCAGCTCGTTTGCTGAGCCGCCAGGTGTTCCGGGAGCCGTCGCAGCGTCCGCCGGATCAGCCGCTGCCGTGGGGAGCAGCACAGGAAAGTCCGGGGTCCCGCAGGCCTCCGGAAGCAGTTCGTCAGGATGCTCGAACCTCAAGCTTGCCAGTAAGTTCTTCCCAGCTGGTAGCTCGTCGTTGTAGAGTGTTCCCATCGTTAATTTAGATCGGTACTTTTACATTTAAAACGTCGTATATTTCTATTTTTCACAAACAAGTAAAAATCGTTATTTTTCTCGTGTAGTTGCTAACGAGGCTGTTAGCGTGCTAAATAGTTAGCCTGCTAACGTTAGCCACTTGTTTTGTACTAGTTCCCTGTCGGGTCTGTGGATCAAATCCCCCCGCCTGGTGGGCCACTTGCTCACTGGCCGTCAGTGTAACGTCACACTAGTGGATAAATAGTTTAAATTAGTAATATCGAGAATTGGGTTATATTTCACTGTGATCAATGCGAGTGAGCAGCTGGGTTCTTTTGTGGCAAACCCAGACTTAAAATATCTCAACTCGGGCGCTACATCGAGGGCTCTTTTGTAAGTGTTGTTGAGATAAGGGCATCAGTTATAAGTCTGGCCCGCCTGTGGTAGGTTTGGCACAAAAAAAGATGCCTATTCACCAAGGTCACCTGTGGGGCAAAGGCTCGGCAGCAGGTGGCCAACGCCTGGAGGATGCAAGTGATGCGCATCCAGGACAAGAGCTGGGCTGTCTGCCGGAGAGCCGGGGAGCTTGTTTCCTACGTCTGAGATATCTAGAAATGTAGTATCCTCCTTTATCACTGCAGTGGCAGGTGGAAGCAGAGTCCTGAGTTTGTGTCTGCGTGTTAATCCACGCGTTATCACCCATTTGCAGGCGGTCATGTAGCTCTTGGTATTGGACCCGAATGAGAGGTCATTTTCAGTTCAAAGCAGTGAGATCATTGCTGTCTTACTCCATCAGCAACACTCTGTGAAGCCTATCATGTCTATATGTTTCCTTTGGTTGTTCATCTTTTGAATAAGTGATGGATTTATTTAATGATTTAGTGATATGAAACTTGAATCAAAAGGCAGAATGGCAGGTTGTGTAGTATTTAATTGCAGGTTAAATCAAACTTGGATGGCATTGGATGTGTTATCTATCAATCAATAAGTCAATCAAATTTTATTTGTAAAGCTCTTGTCAACCACACTTGTGCAGTTTTATTCAAAAATACTTTATTCATCCCCAAAAGGGGAGTTTATTAATTAATGTAGACGCAACATGTATAGTTTAAGAAACCCCATTTCTACCGTCAACACACACCCAAATTAGTGCAAATTACATGCATAAACACAAGTTATATGCAAACATACCTGCAGCCCTCGACCTATACCAATAATCTGAATTAATGAAGGGATACTTATTATAAGAGGAAACAGCGAAACCTGTCAATTAAAACACAAACAGATAAGTAATGAAATAACAAAACAGGTTGGTACCCAATGTAGGTTATTAATCAGGAAGTAAATAAATGGCAATTCAAAATTAGTCATAAACCTCAGAATAAACTCAGTTCAGTAATAAAAAAAAGTCTAAAAGCCCATTTAAAGGCTAAATTAAAAAGGCGAGTTTTCTTTGAAAAGTGTCCACACACTCGGCTTCACTCAGATCTTCTGGTTTTTCCACAAACGTGGGCTGGAGAAGAAGAAGAAGAAGAAGAAAACACAGCAGGGAAATTGCATTTTCCTGGTTCTGTACTAGTAAAAAGAAACCTCGTCATATGTTTTTTTATTTTTATTCTTGGAAAAAGTAAGAATCTTCCACCAGAAGACCTGGTTCATCAGATTCTAGCGTCAGTTATTCATAACTGTGGAAAACTCTAGTTTCTCCTGTTGTAAAACCGTCTTCAGGCGAGAATGTCAGATTGTGATAATATAAAACGTCTTGTTTAAAAATGTCCTCCAGGGTTGTACGTTACACTTTTCAGTTCTCGTCAGTGGTAATGAGGGCCGAGGAGGTCACAGTGTAGGATTTAGTTTCTTTTTTTCCCTGAAAAATCTTTTTCTGCTGTCAGGAATATTACCATTTGATTTAATGACTTTATGAGCTAAGATTATATGACACCTGTGAATTAGAAGTGACTCAAAGTTTTGTTAAATTTTAAGATTTTAGGTCCCAAATGAAAAGAAATGAAACTTATCAGTAAAAAGATGAACCCACTTTATTGTGTAATTATTAGGGTACTTGTCTGTTTCGTTCACACCTCCAGGATCATTCCCTCTCTGTTCACCAGGGATGGAAATCGATAATTGCCATTATTGATTCTACTTATTGACCCAGTTCTTTATTGATTTCCTTATCAATTCTAGAACTAACTGTAATGATGAAACAAACACATGTACGCCGATATGTCACCTCAACAACAAACCTGGAGGAATTTGCAGCCTAATAAAGTGTAGTCGGACATTTGACTGTCTCCTGCACGTTGTCATGGCAACTGTTTTCTTACTGTAAACGATAAATAACTTTGATGTTGCTTTCAGCCCCCACCAGATCTCTTTACTTGAAGGTTTGATAACCGGTTCTGTGTGATTTCTGTAAAAATGATGTCCATCACAGACATGGAGGTATCTGGAGCTGCTAACCTGACTCCAACTCCTGTCCCACTGCTTCTCCACCTGCCGTCTCAAAACTAGACTCTTACAAACTATTAGTTTTAAAATGATTAATCAGGCAATTTATTTGTCTTGGTTAGTCGACTAATCTGCTGACTATTTTTTTTTTGGATTAATTTCATGATCATTTTTTAATTAATAAATATTATCCCACTTCTTAATTAATGTAACCATTTACACAGTATGTATATCAAAAGATTTATTGATATTTTAATTCCTAATTAATTAACATTTCATTTCTCAAAAATGAAATCAAATGAGATGAATACATTTCTGCAAACTAATGGATTTAAAAGCCAGGTGCATCATCCAACAAGATAAATAAAAAAATAAATAAAGGAAATTAAATAAGTCTGCCGTTCCCGATCGTCTGGCGTTCCCGGTCGTCTGAGGTTCCCGGTCGTCTGGCGTTCCCGGTCGTCTGGCGTTCCCGGTCGTCTGAGGTTCCCGGTCATCTGGCCTTCCCGGTCGTCTGAGGTTCCCGGTCGTCTGAGGTTCCCGGTCGTCTGGCGTTCCCGGTCGTCTGATGTTCCCGGTCGTCTGAGGTTCCCGGTCGTCTGAGGTTCCCGGTCGTCTGAGGTTCCCGGTCGTCTGGCGTTCCCGGTCGTCTGAGGTTCCCCTACAGAGACAGACGGGTTCCCAGCTGGACACTTTTTCTCTTCAGATGTTGGCGCGTCGCTGTAATTCTAGTCTGATATTTTTAACTGGATTTCACATCGTCTACAAACCACAATAATAAATATTTCCACCCTTTAGGAGACCGTAGTCGGGCTTTTTTCCTGCTCCGGAGCTTTGAATCGGATTTGTCACCATTTATTATTGACGTCAGTGAATTTATGTAATTGATTTATGTTGAGGTTTTGTCCCAGCCCTGTTCAAAACAGGAAGTGACAAGGCAGTATTGTGCAACTTCCTGTGATGGCTTATAGAGTAACGACGACGAATTAGGATTCTGTTTATAACAATTACATGATATTAAATAGCTCAGTAAAAACCGACTGATGTGTGTTTAGTATTTAGGTCTACTGAAGTTACCAAACATGAATGAATGAATAACTTTGAAATTTCCTTTTTTTTGAGTTGCTTTGTGTGAGTTTTAGTTTCTCACGCTTTGCTGAGAGTTTAATAATAAGAGGACATAAGAGTGTTTTAAATCTTCTGTATCAGGAAACTAAAGCATCATAACTGAAGCGACACGACCAGGTAGAAAGAGCAGATAACTGCCCGTTTACTTACTCATTTTCTCGTTTTGGTTCTCTGCATTAAAACCTTACATTAATGAAAAAGTGCAGACGAATAAGCGGGTTTAAACGTAACTCAAGTTCAAGCACATTCTGTGATTTTGTACTAGTTAAAATATAAATGACCTTTTCCACCACAGTTGTAGCTTATTGTACACTGGAAATTGATTTAATTGGTTTAGAAAAAAGAATTGTTCAGGAGCAACATTGATGATGAGGTTACGTAATTCACCGCAGTATTTTCAGTCCCCACACATGGAGCACGTCGAAGATGCATAATGACGTCCTTGTGGGGCTTATTGTGTGTTAATTAATTAGCTGCTGTTTCGGCCCACATGGTATCATTGCTGAATCGATTTTATATGTTATGAGCCGGAGACCTTGAAGCGCTTTTCTGAATGTGATGCGGCGAGAGCGTCTGCTGCACCGTTTCCTCCCGGTGAAGTATTTTGCAGAATCTGGAAATCATCAACCCACGTTCAGACTCCAGCCGGCTCCTGATTACGTCCCTGCGAGCTCCTCGACTTCATAACACCGGTGGAAGTGGCGCTGCTAATTCCAGTCTCCAGTGTGGCGGCGCAGCGGGGGCTCTGGCTTCAGAGCAAAATTAGAAACGGCAATAAGACGGTCCGAGGCAGAGACTCAACCCTGAGGACAGCTGAGTCTTTGCCTCGCCGTGTTGGAGTACGAACCAAGTTTGAGCTGAGGCCGCTGCCGGCCTGCAGAATTAGTCGCAGTTTATTTACTTCTGGTTTGTTCGTGTTTGGGGTGTAAGTGTTTCTCAAAGCTGAAGTCTCTCTGTTTGCCAGTCGAGGCACAAAACTCGTTTTTGACCCCCCCACCGTCACCGCCAGGAGGAAAAAAGAGCTAGAAATAAAAATCCTTCACATTCAAGTTCCTCGTCGTGGACCAGGGAAGCGTTCATGAACCATGTTTCCCATTATTTGTTATAGTAAGGAAACCGTTTATGAAAAATACCTACTACTAAATAAACAGTTTATTCTAAGGTTGTTGAAAGTTTCTCATTTTGATGGACAGGGAGAAACTCTAGTGGGTACAACTGGTTTCTTGTTTCTGTGACAAAGTCTCCCTGTCAGTCGTGGCTGGAAACTGTCTGCCATGTGCCTAAAGGACGATAATAATAGTTTGATAAAGCTGAAAAATGGCGAAGCGTTGAGAGTTTATTTCCTTCTGGAAACGAGTGAATGTCAGTCGAATCTCAGGAAGCCGAGTGCAGCGCTGCCGTGACGTCACCGAGCCGTGAAGCACTGATAAATGAAGTCGGACAAATATTCCTAATGACTATTGAGCTCCTGCCAGCTTCAAGCCTTTGTTGTTGTTTTTCTTCCTTTGTTTCAAGCTAAAAAAAAAAAAGACAAATAACATAAAGAGTGTTAAAATCTGGAGTTGTGCTTTTATTCATCAGTAAGAAAAATGTAAGACAGGGAGCAACATAAACAAATACAAATAAATAAGTATATTCTTGAAGCAAGTCCTCTACTTTCCACCCAGAGCCGTGTTTGTGTGTTTGTGTGTGTGAGTGTTTGTGTGTGTTTGTGTGTGTGTGTGTGTGTGAGTGTTTGTGTGTGTTTGTGTGTGTGTGTGTGTGTGAGTGTTTGTGAGTGTTCGTGTGTTTTGTTTGTGTGTGTGTTTTGTTTGTGTGAGTGTGTGTGAGTGTTTGTGTGTGTGTAAGTGTGTGTGTGAGTGTTTGTGGTTGTCCACAGGATGAACCCGGTCACTGAGGTAGAGAACCCAGTGACCCGGTCACGCCGCCAGCTTCACGGTTTCAGCAGAAACTGACACCAGCAGCACGTCTATCCGGTGACTGCCACACCTCTGGCACCGACGGCAGTTCACTGGACGTGCACGTCGGTCCATAAAAGGGCCATGTCAATAACATGTCAATAGGCTCACACGTTCATTTTCTCCTTCTGGGAACAGGTCATCGTGGTCTGGGTGGTGCAGGACTACATCTAGATTTCAGAGGGTTGTTGGGTTATTCAAACAGAAACGAGGATCGGACCGTTGACAAGTGTTCAGAGCTGCACAAATTCCTGGATAACTCCACATCCAGAAGAACCCACTGGTCACTGGTGTTTCTTCTCCACTGCACAGCGTTGCTGTAAAGGTCTTTTTTTGTTGATACTAATTTTTCTTTTTTTTCTTTTTTTTCTTCTCCGACGTCACATGATTTGTTTCTAGTTGTGTGGCGATCCAGTGGGTCCAGAGGCGGTTTCCTCTGCGTCTGGTGGTACCACCAACTGGAACCAGACTAATTATTTTTATCAAAGAGAGAGTGTGCAGTAGTTGTAAATTACATTCAAATAAACTGGAATTTCTTGATGTGACTGAAGTATTGAGGTGCGACCCCCCAACCCCCCACCCCCACCACACTGTTTTCCTGCAAATACCTGATATAATTGTAAAACAAAGATGAGGTTTAAAATGTTTCTCATCCTAAGTGATGAGTGAATAAAATGCCTCCACACGTTAGATTTGTGCTTTGCAGCTGAATGGTGTGACAAAATAATCCTTTTATAGAAGGCTGTTATCACTTTAAACAGTTTATCAGGACGAAGACAGTACTTGGCCTATTTTTGGGCTTTTTCCCAGCTTAATTAGTCACAGACTCTTAAATATGAACCCTGCCATTCCCTTCTCTTTCCTTAGAGGCTCTTTTTAAATTTTTTTTAAGTTGACATCCACTCACTGGGCTGTCTTTAACCTAAATACTCAAATGACTGCAGCAAGTGAAGGGTTGAAACTCAGAAATGAAGATCTGGGTACATTGTGAAAAACTTTTCATGTCTATATTTTTAATACAAAGGATCCCAAGAGACCACAATGCATTTTAATGATCCTTGTAAATTATTTTATGTTATCTTTTCAGCACAATGAAGTGATTATAAATGATGTGCTTCTGCTCTGGTCTGGAGATACTTTCTAAATCTGAACTCTGTGCTGGGTTTCTTGACCTGCTAAACGTGTTTGTGCTTGTTTCCTAGGAGACAGTGGGAAGGTGACAACAGTCGTGGCCACACCAGGTCAGGGACCAGACCGCCCACAAGAAGTCTCTTACACTGACATCAAGGTCAGCCAACGAGTAAAACCAAAGCCTAAAATAATTTACATCTGATATAGTCGTGATCCACGTGTGTCAGTGATGACTGAGAAATTAAAACAAGAGATTTATCATCAGAGTGAATTAATGAGCCAGTCCATCAGTAACACTGACTTCATCATAAAAGGTCTTTTTTGAATTTTTTTTTCTCTTCTCTTTACTTACTGCTGCCTGTTTCCGTTCTGAAAGCTTATCAGGGCACTAAAATGGCAAAAAAATCAGTGTTGTAGGGCCAGAAAGAAGATTATATGGACTTATAACAAATGTTTAGCTTTTCTTAGCTGGATATTTTGTTGTGTCTTAGAGTTTGTCATTGTAGATAAATCATCTCACTCATCAGATAATTTGCTACGAATCAAAACCTTTCAACCATTTTGTTTGTTTGTTTTTGGTTTCTGTATTTCTCAGATACTGTTGTGATGGAAAGTCTGACAGCAGTATTATTGCTTTCCAAACCAGAGCGCTGACTTCAAGGAGATTGTAAATGTCAAATGTTCATTTTTGTGGTTAAATGAATAATATTTTACCCCCACCCCCAAAAACAAAACAAAAAAAACAAAACTGCAAACTCTGCTAAGAGCAAAGGCGTAACTGATTCATCAGACTGAGACATCCTCTGGCCATTCTCCTCCAAACACGTGTAAAAACACCAACCAGTAAAACCACCAGAATTGAAATGGTTAATAAATGTTTCCAAGACACATGTAAGTTGCCTTTCCTGCTACCCAGCATGCTTTGAGCCTAAGCCGTATGACCCCCCCACCAGGTGGTGAACCCATGTGACTCTTTCAGGTTTAGGTTGAGTCTGGCATAACGTACATAAACTTTAAACTGGTCCTGAACTCCTCCAGTAACTCACTAAAACCAGTCACCTGACCGCAGCGTGTACGTATGATGTCATTACTAAGATGCTGTGGGTTGTTTTTTTTTTTTTTTACGCTTATTTACCTCTGTGATCCTGCAAAACAAAGCAGTGTAGGCAAGCTGGCTGGCACTATTCTGTCCTGAGGTGCGTGCTGTGGATGACAAGCATCTGTGCTGCTAACATTAGACCACAGCTGTTAATATTTAATTCATGGAGGGGGAAAGAGTTTGTCTTTGTACCTCTGGAGATACGCCAGGCGTCCAGAGTTGAGTAAGAGAGCAGAAGATGAATCATCTCGCACGCTGCCAACACCAGAGCCCACGGTGGAGGCCAGAGGACCTGGCGGCAGTCTGCTCAGCGCTCTTCTCTTAACGGGTCTTTACCAGTTCTGCCTGAAGCTTTCTCTCCTTTTTTTTAAATTTTTATTAACAGATTTGACCTTGTTGGACCCTTTGTGAAGCTCTTCTGTCAGAATCATCTCAAGATACTGGCAGAAGAAGAAATATCAACGTCTATGCTCCTGGTCGCTATGCAGAATTTTCTTGCTGAAAAGAGTGTTTAAAGGTCGCTATGGATGACATACAGCTGCAAACATCGTCAGTCCAGCGTCTGACTTTCTTCTCTTTTTACAAAAACGCAGGTTATTGGGAATGGATCGTTCGGTGTGGTGTACCAAGCTCGGCTCATCGACACCCAGGAGATGGTGGCCATCAAGAAGGTTCTGCAGGATAAGAGGTTCAAGGTAGGACTGTTCCTCTGTTGAAAGACCTGTCTGCAAAACCTTCACCACTCTTAAAGTTTTATTTATTCTTGAAACAGAGTCGAGACTTTTTTCATTCGGTCGTGGTGGTGTAATTTTCACCGTCAGGATTCTCCCAGATTGAAAGACGTGACGGGTCTGGACTCGAGCAGGCCCTCATGGGTTCTACTAGTTTTGTTGTTTGCAGTCAAATCTGATTTGATCTTCACCTGCGTCACAGTATCAGACACAGAAACGTCACGCAGGTGTTTTCAGTAGCTCTGGATCAGACTTCTGACCTGACGTCATTCAACTCCATGTCTTTGGAGTTCAGGTCTGGGCTGTAACTGTAACTTAAAAAGGCAGGTTTAATTTTAATTTTTTATTTTTTTAAGCCATTCTGCCGTGGATTTGCTTGAAAGGCTTGTCCTCCGGCCTAACCCAACTTTTTTTGTTTACATCGCTGAGAGTTCTGCTTTGTGCTTTTGGAGACGTTTTTGCTGAGCTGTTGACTAATTAATAGTTGCTCTAACTGGACTGATGGATGCTCGGATATTTTGACTTTGAACACCCTTTACAGCTTTATACAAATCAACTGGTCTTAGTCGTAGGTCTTCAAAGATCTCCTTTTGTGGGTCATAGTTCACATAATGAACAGCAGATTTCACATTTTTGAATTGTTGTAAACCACAACTCCAAACTCATTTCATTAACTGGACTCTAGTTGTTCAGACAAAACTACTAAAGATGTTAAATGCTTGTTTACGTGCTTTTCCCCGCTTTAGTGATGTTTTTCTTTTTCTTTTCTCATCCTTACAGAATCGGGAACTACAGATCATGAGAAAGCTGGACCACTGCAACATTGTCCGACTGCGTTATTTCTTTTACTCCAGTGGCGAGAAGGTATCTGTCCACTCAGAACAGGCGTATTTTAATTATATATATAATTATATATATATATA
>JAOWBL010000003.1:7398282-7413968 GCA_028564865.1 Zenarchopterus dispar
CATACATACATACATACATACATAAATATTATACTTATACAAAAGTATCAAATTTTCGCTAACATTACAGCTCTAGATTTGATTTCATGTACTTGAAATTACAACATCAAAATGCATCAAAGATGCCTTCTTGGGTACATTTTTTCTCTGGAGAAAACCAGAGGAGCCGCCATCACAGATTCAGGAGGTGATGGAGAGATTTGATGTCACAACTGGATGTTAAATGTTTCAGTGTTTCCTCCACAGGAGCTGGAAGAGTCAAAGAGACGTCTGCTCTTTATAATGGATCAACAAAATAAAATTAAAAATAAACCCTGTTATCTCTCACGGTGGTGTTAAAGAACATGAAGTGGTTCATCTAGTCCTGATTTGTGGTTAAATGTCATAAATTTTAAAAATTTAATTTCATATAATTCTATGTTGCAATACCATTTCTAACCACTTGGTCGTAAAGTTTTATTGTGGTGAAGGAGATTGTTCAAACTATTAAAATAATGAAATAATACAGTGTATTATTAAATTATGTAAAGATGGTGTCATCAACAAAAAAACTAAATAAATAAAAAAGAATTTAGTTTATTTATTTGGTGTTTAATTGCCAGAAATGAGCACTTCGGGAAATTCATATAAACGACCATGAAGATGAAGAATCTGAGAAGACGTCTGAAGGAGTGAGAACCTGTGGTAGTTTTCTCTCTGGATCTCGTAGACGGAGATGTGCAGGGTTCGGTTGGCCCTCTGGCCCACCGTCAGCGTCTTGTAGATCCGAAACTCTGCCGCCGTCACCGTCTCCCCCTGGGGGAGGGGGGTCAGGTCGAAGCGAAACTCCTTCCAGTATGGACGAGGCTGCAGGAGGTCGCGCTCCTGCTCCACTGAACACACACACACAGATGTTTGAGAGGACAGATGTGAACGGCTGGAGGAAACATGAGGTCTGCAGCGAAAACGATGACTCAGCAAAAAAAAAAAGAACAAGACAGCAACTGTCTGGAGGAAGAAGAAGAGGAGCAGTGAGGAGAAGGTGTGGAGGTGATGAGAGCGGTGGGAGATGAATCAGAGACGGGCCACAGAAGAACAAAGAAGAAAGGCAAAGTCCCATCCAGGAGAAAAAATCCTGAAGAACATCAGCGAAGAAACGTCCAAGTATTTGTCTCAGAAAGCTCCTGCAGGCTGTTTAATTGAACTCCAAGTTAAAATACTGCACGTCTTAGTTTTTTCTGCTTCTTTAGGATCAGATTTTTCCAGGACTTCCAGGTCAAAGCCTGGAGCAGGAACCGTGGAGGTCCAAGTCTGAGTTTACTGGTCCATCTATGCTCCTCATTTAGGTCACGACCTGTCAATCATGATGGAAAGATGAAGATCGTGAAGAGAAGGACCTGAAGTGAGTTCCTTCAGCAGGCTGGTTGGAGAAGTTCTGTTACCCAGGAGGAACTGCTGCTCCTCCACACCCAGATGTTTCAGACATCTCAGTGTGGAGGAACTTCTGCTCCTCCACACGTTTCTCCACACTGCTGCTCCTCCACATGTTTCAGAGATCTCACTGTGGAGGAGCAGAAGTTCCTCCACACCCGGATGTTTCAGACATCTCAGTGGGCTCCTCGGATGTTTCAGGAGACACTGACAGCAGGACAAGCCAAGCTCTGCCAGAGGAACCACAGAGGTCGGGTCTCATCATCTTACCTGATGAGGTACATAAACATGTACCAACCCCCCACCCCGACACAGAAGTGGGTGGAGCTCGACTCGCGGCCCGCCCCCTGGTGGTGATTCATGGGAGGTTTTTCTCTTTCCATATTGACGGGACGTACCCCCACCACCACCACCCCACCCCACTCCACCCTACCCACACAATCACAGTAGATGGAGATACAGCAGACAGGACGACCCTGATGTGTTGGGCGTGCTCGTATCAGAACACGCGCGCGCGCACACGCCGGGCAGTAATTAGAGACACTTAGTGCCCTGAACCGCAGCAGCTGCTCAGCACACACACCACTAATTACAACCCTGCGTGGTATTTTTAGAGACGCTCCTCCACTGAAGTATTTTCATCTCACTTCAGACCGTTGTCAGTGGGGCCTTTAATTCCACCCAGCTGTGTATTCCCACGACGCACCACATACGTATGAACACACACGCGCGCGCGCACACACGCACCAGCGCCTCCCTCAGTCAATAGTTTCAAAGAGTTTTAACTTTCAATAAAAGTCGTGCTATCTCAAAAGAAACACAGCTGTGCTCCGTGGGTCACCTTTGTTTATCAAATCTCTGTGGGCTGGAGGACGAGATGCTGTGATTTTTGCAGTGTTGACTGATAAATTTCAGGGTGCTTTTTCTTTTTCATAACAGAGCAGAACTTGTCGTTTCACGGAAAGCTCTGAGCTGAGACCATTCCCACGGAGAACCCGGGTGGAGATCGTGATCTGAGGTCTGGATGAGCAGGAGGAAGGAAGCCGCTGGGAGGAGGATGTTTAACCTCCAGGCTGAAGCAGATAGGCATCGGCCAGGCCGCCGTGCGTGCGTGGGTACGTGCGTCCGCGCACGCTCGTGCCCGGCTTATAAAACGTCAGAAACTCGAGAATTGAAATATTTTGGTTTTGTTGGACAAATGATCCAAAACCAGAAAAAGCAGCGGCGGGAGTGTCCAGCTGTGGAGTCGATCCACGGGGATCGAGCTGATCCACAGACACGGACGTGCTCCGTTTACTGACCGAAGCAGTCCACGGGGAGCGGCGCGAACGAGCGTGGAGCTGCAAACGAGCACATCTGTTTAGGATCAGGAGCCTGTCATTTAGCAGCGGCGCTGACGTGATGGACGGTAACCATGGCAACGGCCACCGGCCAGATCTAAACGTCTGCCTGAGACTGGTCCTGAGCTGAGTGGGCAGAAACGGTTTAAATCTTGTCGGTAATAATCGATCTTTCATTCTGAGAAATAATTCAACAGGTTTTCCGTGGGTAAGGGTTCGTGTCGTGGGGGCAGCGGTCTGGACGGTAAACCCCACGTGGTCCACATCCAGGAGAGGGACATGAGCTCCTGGCATCCTTCAGGTGTTCAAACATGGCGCCTCCCAGGTCCGCGGTGTGACGTGGTGTGACGTGGGTGACTGGGAGAAAACACGCTGGTTTGGGTTCTGGAGGTTCTGGAGGTTCTGGAGGTGTTTGTGTTCACCCTGTCACAGAAGGAATCGTCCTCCAGCTGTAAAAAAACTCCCATGATTCAGTGCTTCTTTCCCTCCACGAGTGTGGGTCTCCTACGTGGTTCTGGGAGGAGCTTGGTCCGTTCTTCTTCTCTGTTTTGGTCCATCGAGGTTCTCGGACCTTTCAGCCAGTTTGAGGTCTGGACTTTGACTCTGATAACAGCCTCAGAACCCGGTTCTGCCCAAACCATCATCCGCCCACCGCCGTGCTTGACAACTGGCGTTAAGGTACGACTCCTCTTTGGTCTCATCGGTCCGGACGTCGTGTCGTTTGTTCAGACGTAGTTTATAAACAACTTTTTACAGGTTTTTTTTTTGGTGGACTTTGCTCTTGCATGTTTTTATTTATCTCTTTTCTCTTTGCGTTCGGTGGACTGACCGTGGGGTGTGTTTTCTGGAACACCCACTCATGAGAAGTGGGGTTAACTAGCTTGATTCCCACTCGTGCATAACCCCTCCCACTGCTGAACTCTCCTCCAGATGAACTCTAAGGCCTCTGCTGATGTCTTTCCCTCTGGGCATTGGGTTTTTTCCCTCTCTTAGAAGTAAGGGCACTAACTCGCGGGCGCGCGCGCGCGTGTCCCGCTGCTACTCACCCAGGTTGACGAAGCTCATCACCGTGTCCGCCTCGCTGACCACCGTGCCCAGCGGGGGCGCGTGCATGCTGAGGGTCGGCAGGGCCTGCGGTCCCGCGCCGAACCTCCCCGCGCCGGGCGCGTTCACGAGGATCTCGTTCCCCTTGTCCTCGTCGTCGGCTGACATGGCGTGGTACAGGTCCAGCATGAAGAGCGGCGCCGAGGAGGGCGGGCGCAGCGGCGGGTGGGGGCGCGGGCGCCCCGACAGGCCCAGCAGGCTCAGGATCTCCTTCTGCATCTCCTTCTTCTCGCGCCCGCTCAGCCGCCGGAAGCTGGAGTGGACCACGGCCTCGGCCTGCTGGCTCCACAGCGCGTGGAAGAGCAGGAGCAGCAGGAGCAGGAGGAGCAGGGTGGAGGAGGAGGAGGACCCGGTCTGTGGGTGAGAGATGCGCGGCAGCTTCATCCCGCCGGGGAGACACGAGAACAAGTCCACGAGGCCACGAGTGTCGCTTGGTTCCGTGACTTCAGGGTTCCCACCGCGAAGCGTGGACGAGTGTGGCTCTGGTTGCCTCGCTCTGAATCTCAAAGAAAAAGTCCCCGCACCCACCTCTTCCCTCCACGCTCAGTCACGCAGCTCCAGAAGCAGACACGATGAAGGTCAGAGCATAATTACACGCTGCTGGAGCTGTGTTTTGAATACACGCAAACAAAGTCCACTGTGGAGGACTTCTCGGCGCGCTCAGGCTGGAAACTCGGAGGGTGGGAAGAGATTTCCGTGATGAGCAGGTGCCACAGGAGTCAGCGTGGACTTTGAAAGTTGTCTTCAGGTCTCCTGGTCGTCCTAAACCCCCACCTGCAGCGAGTCCACCAGATCCCCCCGGAGGATCTGTGAAGTGATCACTGCTGGAAACTTTTATCCACTTATCCTTTCAAGGCCGCTCCCGCCCACGCGTGTTGGGTTCCAGATGTGTCTTCATCCAAATTTGAAAGAAAAAGGCCAGAAATGGTTTCCTGGTTGGGAATCCCGGAGAGAGGGCAGATCTCCGCGCGTCTTCTCTTCTGTGGGACTCCTGAGCAGGACGGCGTTTTTCCTCCACCCAGCCTCCGCCTCTCCCGCGCTCATCTCGTCATCACTCCTCCCTGCGGTCTCTTCGGGAGACGCTCACCTCCACCCATCTATCTTTTCATCCGCTCATGACTGCTTCCTTTCATTGCTGCGCGGGTCCGGTCTCTGGGAGTCGGATGTTGCATCTGATGGGAGTTTTTTTTTTTTTTTTCACATTTTATTTACAAAAGCTGCTGAAAAAGGACCCTCACAAGCCCCACGCTGTGAAGCTTCGCCCGCTTCTCCGCCCCGCAGCGCTGCTCCTGCAAACACCAACCAGAAGCACTTGGAGGGAAGAAGTGAGTCAAATATAGGAGAGATTTTCAGCGCCGTGCCCACTCGTGTTTGTGTACTGTTTCCTCCAGCGCGGCCTGGTTCTTGTGGTCACTTTGAGAGGCACGAATAAGCCTGACCAAACCCACGCCACCGCGGTCCATTCTGTCCTGACCCGAAGGGCGACTCCCAGAATGCCCGGAATTAACGCGCCGCTCAGTTTGGGTTTCTTTCCTCTGAACATCTGCAGCTCTTGGAGCATTTGTTTGGAGAGATAAAGGAGAGAAGCTGAAGAGGAAGAGAATGACACACACACACAAACAAAGAAAAAAGAAAAAAAAGAGGGAGAGAGAGAGAGAGAGAGGGAGAGAGAGAGAGAGAGCGGGAAGGAGAGGCCCTGAAACCAACAGAAGTGAAAAATGGCATTCCTGGGAGACAGCAGCGGTGGAGCGCAGTCAGAGGCTGCCGGGAGGAAGGGTGAAGATGGATGGATGAGAGTGGACAGAAGACGAGTGGACGTACAGCTGCAGAGGGTGGATTTAGACCTCACCACCTCTGGTCAAACCAGAAAAAAAAAAAAAAGAAAACCTTCATCACTTTCTGACGGAAACTTCAGCTTATCAGAGCGAACTTCAGCCTCCACGGAGCCCACGGCTGGTGTTCACCTCCTCTTCCTGGACGTCCAGACGGCTCTGTCTTTATCTCACAGTTAAACATCTCAGACATTTACCAAGAAATGTCCGGTCGCTTCCGGCCAGGCTGAGCTCTGCTGTCACAGGAGGAACATTAAAAAAAAAAGTATCATAAAGACGCAAATGAGTATGAAATAAATAAGTTGTGTCGATTTTTCTAGAAGCTGTTGTCAAAAAAAAAAAGACACCACATATCCAGAAAGGAGATAAAGGTGTTTGAAAACATATATTTAGTCAAAAAATGCCAAAAACCATGATGAGATCTTGTTTCATTGTAAAGCACTTTGGTCAACTTTGTTGTTTTTAAATGTGGTATATAAATAAATAACCAAAGAAGGGGAAATAAAAATCAAATAACCTGATATATTAACCAAATTACCAGAAGATGACCAGTTCTTTCTCTCAGCATTATAAAACTTCATTAGCTGTATAGACATTAAAACAGGCTCAACTTTTTTAAATTTTAGCCAAGAATGACTAGAAGTTTAACATCTGGTATTTGCAGGAACCCAAAGGCTTGAAAATCGGTTGAAATTTGTAGAAAAAAAAAAAAAGAAAATCTGGGAATTGCTCTATCACTAAGCCCCGCCCCCCGAACACAGATGAACCAATGGCTGTTGAGTATCAGTTCCACAGGGAACAGAACTGGGACTCCGCTTAAACGCCTGCTTTGGATTAAGGAGCCAGTTTAATGTTCACAAGATCAACAAAAGTAATTTAATCTAATCTTAATCTGCAGTGCAGGAACAACGTTGATCCTGGATGTAATTATTTGTGATGGAGGCGACAGTAAAACGAGTTTTTTTGATCTACAATCACCTCCAGCTGAGTTTTATTCTCAATTTTTTTTAATATATATTTTTTATATCCTCGAAGTAAGGTGATCATTTTGTGTCCATCTTGGGACAAGGTTTTCACACAAGGAAATCGTCACTGTAAATCTGTAAATGATTCCGATAACTTTTTCCGAATTAGTAACGTAACACAGGGGGCGGGGCTTATTTACGGGTCAATTAGAACTACAATTTTTTTTAACTTCTGTAAGTTTAATGACAACCGTTGAAAAGTAATTTCTCGGTTCTAGTCAGAAAAGACGTTAATAAACTTTAAGACATCGGTGTTTCTTCTCGAACTTCTGCGATCGACGACCACAGGAAACCGGAACAAGAAGATCGACTTCCGGTTTCGTAGCTAACGCACGGTTCTGAAGTCCACTTCTCTATATTTTCATTAACTCTTAAAAAACAAACAAAAAAAGCTAACCAAGTGCACTGGAAATTACTTTTAAAGCTTTTTTCTTTTTTTAGCTAACACCCTTCTTCAGTGAAATTTATTCATATTTTAACGAGAATGTTATTTCTATCTTTTCATTGGTGATGCAGGTTATAATAGTTAGACCGATCTCTTAAAAATGAGTGTAAAGTAATATTAATTTGCATCGTAGGTTAGCATAAGCTAAGTGAGCCAAGCTAAATTAGCTAAGTGTGACTGGCTTGGACACGCCCACTTTATGGGGCGTGTCCAAACAAGAGTTCCAACGTCACAGGTTGTGGTACTGAAATGATGAGTCTGTGTTGTCGACGGGGAATTTTCAACCTTTCAAACTTCGCTATGAGCGTTGTCCAGTCGGTTAGCGGCTGGAGAGCTAATGCTAGCTAATGAAATCATCGTACATGGGGGCGGGTCGTTTTCAGAACAAGCGGCTCCGAGTGAGCTGGAAGAAATCTGACTGGTTGTTTATGATGCGATGAAGAAACGTTGAGCATTAACGCAACGCTTATTGTGCTTTAACGAGAACGTTGTGAACGCACAACCGGAGGCGGAATAAAGAAACCAAACACCAGAAACAACAGACCAGAGCCACTTTTACTGCAAGCTTACTTTTAATACAAAAAACAGAACAAAAAAATTTGTTTATAATTTTAGTTTTTGTTTTAATTTTACACAAGTTGACTCATGGTAACCCCCCCTCCCCCCAAACCCCGTCCATGTTGTCATCATCATACTGAGAGGAGCATAGCATCAAAAGGTGGTGGACTCACCCCCCCGCAAATGAGCACTGTGCCCCCCCCCCAGAGAGACAATAAATAAATTAAAAAAAAGAATTACCTTAAGATGTAAATTCTTTCTTACTGTAAATTCATTAGTCTTCATAAACCTCTCATCTCTGACACTGAGATAAGACGGAGACGGGTCATCTCCATCAATCACAGGACATTTGAAAAAATCCTAGAAGAAGAGACGCTGGGGACGGACACGAGGGAGGACGCCTCCTCGTCTTCGGTCCGGGTCCCCATCGTTCACATCTGTAGTTTTCTCTACATGTGAAGGGCAAACCCCTTTGGTCAGGAAACTGTCGTCGTTAGCAACAAAGAAAATCTAAGAAAGGATGCGGGCGCCGGGACGGTCGCCGCGGCGACTCATTTCAGGTTACGATGGAGTAGAAACACACTTTACACACAAACCATGTCAAAAGAGCAGAGTGGACGTCTGCTTGGTACAAAACTTCACCTTTCACCTTAATACTAAATCACTCTCGGATAAACGGTGACATCACATGAAAATGAAAAATAAATAGATCTTTCAAGCTAAATAACAAAAGTACAGCTGGATTATAAATTAACCAGAAAAAAAAAAGAAAAAAAAATCCGCAAATTAAAATTTTGCATACAGTGACTCAAGTCAATGACCTCTACTATTTCCTGTAACAGGAGACACACACACACACGATACACACCACCTCGAGTGTGCAGGAGTGTGTGTTAGTGTGTGTGTGTGTGTGTGTGCGCAGCTGGGTTGCTAAGGGCGACGGGAGACGGTTAGTGCATGCTGGTCGTGGAACTCTGCGAACGTGGTCGTTACATCATGTTGGGTTACTCCTGTCGTACGTCGTCAGTAATGTGCTGTTAGTCGTCACCGTGGAAACGGTCCTTTCTATTGCTAGTTTGGGATTTCGGTGCGTCGGGATGTGGAGGCGGAGCCGCGGCGGTTGGGAGGAGCCGCTGCTTCAGCCTGAGGTTAGCCGCTCGTGTGTGTGTGTGTTGGCGAGCGTTTCCTGCCTCCTCAGCTCTGACGGTTCTTCGCCGCCGGTCTGAGGGAAGTCGTTGCATATTTTCTTTTTCGATGCGCCGTCGAGGCATCCCCCCCCTCCCCCACACCCACAGCTGAGTGTCCTGCAGCTTCCTTCTTGTTTGTGTGGCTGTGGTGTCCGCCCCTCCCTCCCTCCGCCTCCAGGCGTGTGCACGAGTCCGTCAGCGTCGTGCACGGCGGGTTAAAGTGGTTCTCATTGTAACGGTGAATAAGGCAGCATCTTGTGGTCGGTTCCACGCCGACGGGAACTTTGGAGAGGAAGAGGACTCTGGAAGGCAAAGTGGGGACTTTCAGGGGAGAAGTCCGACCCCACGGGTTCTGGTCGGGACCGCCGGACCAGAACCCCTGTCCTCTTGTGCATGTTCACAGTCGCTTTCTCGAGGCCGGGGAAAGAGTGAGAAGGAGGTTCCCTCAGGCCGTCCTTCCCCTCCTCTCCCCGGATAAACGTCATAGTGCATCATCTGTGGACGGGCCGTCCGGACCGGCGTCCAGGCTGACGGCCGGTGCCGGCCCACCCCCCGTGCGAGGGGAGGACTAACGGTTCTGCTTCAGTGTCTCTGGCTGGGTTTACTTCTTTGCAGACCCCGGGGTCTTTGGGCTGGGGGTCTTCTTGGAAATGGTGGGAATCTTGGAGGGCTTGGCGGCGCTGCCGGGACGTCTCGGGGTGTCCGAGGTGTCGGAGCAGACGGAGCGAGCGTCCTGAAGCTCCGACGCGTCTGAGGCGTCGCTGCCGCGGCGACTGCTGGCCCTGCTGCCGGCCCGGCTGCCGGCCCGGCTGGTGGGACCGCTGGCCGTGGACGCCCCTCTCTTTGGATCTGACGGGACAACCAGAGAAGAAGAAGTGTGAGGAGACGGTGAGGAACGTAAACGTGTCAACTCTTCGTTTCCTGATTATTTTTATTATTGTGTATTTACATCTGCTCATTGTGGGCCTCAAAGGAACAGTTTTAAAGGTAGGGTAAGCGATTCTAAGCTGTTTCTTATCTAGAACACTTTTTAACTCATTAAGTTTCATTTTCAGCTGTAAGTTGTTTTTTTTTTAAAAGTATTTCTCGAGTGTCTTAACCTTTGACCTTTATCAGAGACGGACATCTCACCAGTTCGTTTGCCGGCGTGGGCCGTCCCTCCGTTTTCTCCCGTCAGCGAGCCTCGGCTCGAGTGGAAGGTGGGTCTTTTGATTTTGGAGCTGGACGCCGCCCCCTGCAGGTGAACACATGAAACGTCAACGTCGCTGCCATCACGTCGTCACGGGGACGCAAACACGTCAACAAACAGCAGGTCACACGAAGACCAACAAACACACACTTAAACACACGATGAGCTACAGCGTCCGTCTACAGTCTAACTGTGGGAAGTCGGAGTTTAAAACAACAACAAACACATGGATGTATAAAACAATGACGACTGAAGCGCTGATGTTTTAAAGTTGTAATCATTTATTTGTAGATAATTTAGGTGTTTGAGTAAGCCTTATTATGTTGTTATTAGTCAAACCCGTCTGTGTAACAATACCACCTCTGACCACATGGGGGCAGCGGATCACGAAACCTCGTGTCCAGACTGCAGAAGAAGAAGGGAACGCAGAGCCTGTGATGTCACTCCTGAGTTGTCTGAGGAGCTGACCTGAGGCCTGTTTTCGGTGCTCTGGACGGTGCCAGGACACGACCGTAACTCCGCTTCAGCCAGAAACTGAGATGTTTCTGGAGTCCAAAACTTTCACGGGATGAAGTCAGTTTTCTCAACTTCCTGGTTTGTGTCAGACCACAACCAGGACCAGTGTCTGTGCCCCCATGTGGTCAGGACTGGTACTGCTACACAGACTTCAACTAGAGATCATGTGACTAAAAAGAAAAAAGAAGTGAAACCCTAAAAATGGCAAATATTTCAGTTTGAACGACAGATTTTCATCATTCTGGTTTTTTTTTTCTTCTACGTTAAACCGCCTGCTCACAGATTTCCTCCAGCTCTCCTGATCTGAAGGAACCTTGAAGTCCTTCAGATGAGAAGAGCTCCCGTCCCACCTTCAAACCGTTAAAACGTCACCGTCCAGGTTTTCTCTCCAAAACAAACTGAAAAAGGAGCTAGGGAGCGTGGGCACCCGGAGTTAGTGCATCAGAGCGTCCAGTGGGGTGGGGGTGGGGTGGGTGGGGACGGGCAGGCGGGTGGGTGGGGTGAGTGTGTTACCTCGTGGCTGTGATCGAGATCTGGGCAGCAGTGGCACTTGGTGGGCGTTGGAGTTTTACTGTGTGCCAGCCAGGGTTTGGCATAATCACGGGAGTGGGTGTGGGAGGACTGAAGGGAGGAAGGGAGGAAGGGAGGAAGGAAGGGAGGAAGGAAGGAAGGGAGGAAGGAGAGGGCGAGCGAAGCAGCACAGGGAGGAGGAGGAGGGGTGGTGTTATGGAGGAAGAGGTTGGCCAGCAGCGCAGCGGGTTTTATTAAAGCCGATGATTTGATTTTTTCAACAATGAAAATAATGCAGGAAGACATTTTTTTTTAAATATATTTTTTGTTTTTTTTGTTTGTTTGGCAGGTTAGCAGGGTTGAATGATCAGGAACGAGGAGAAAAGGCAAAAAGATGACAGAAGAAACAAAGAACAAAAAATTCACAGTTAAGAATGACAACAAGAGGACGACAAATGAACAAACATCAAATCATAAACATGACAAACAACGAAAAACAACGACAACAATCAGGCCAGGTAAGATCAATCAGGCCAGGTAGGATCAATCAGGCCAGGTAAGATCAATCAGGCCAGGTAAGATCAATCAGGCCAGGTAAGATCAATCAGGCCAGGTAAGATCAATCAGGCCAGGTAGGATCAATCAGGCCAGGTAAGATCAAAGTTAAGATTTGACTGATTTTATTATTCTGAGCTTGATCGTGTTTGGGCCCGAGTCAGAGATCTGAGATCTTCCAGCCAGATGTTTGCTGGTGCTCACAGACCCAGATCCACAGAACAGTCTTCATATCTATATATCTATCTATCTATATCTATATCTATATATATATCTATATATATATATATGTATGTAGCTATGATTTTTCTGTCTCTGTTAGATTGTCTGGTTTTCGTCTTTGAAGGACCTGATCAACCTTGAAGGTCAGAAAAATAAAGCCAATGTTGTATTATCTGGAGCCGACAGCAGGGGGCGACTTCTCTGGGAGACGAAGAACGACTCCCTACGGCTTTAATGATTCATTATTTGATTTTAAAGTTAGTTCATGTTTTACAGGATGTTCTTTTACTAAAAATATTTAGAGTAAAACAGACGAATCAGGATTGTGTTTAGGGGCGGGGCCACGTCGTGATTGACAGTCACATCAATGACCTGCTCTTTCATGGCACTGGTCATCATTTACACATCTGGATTGGCTCCGCCCTCACGTGAGCGGTGTCATGAGTGGACAGGAAGTGAAACACCTACCCTGGATGACGCCGAAGCCGTCGGGGTGGGGGGAGCGGACGGCGCCGAGGGGATGGAGGCGCCGCTGTGGGAGGCTGACGAGGAGGAGCGGGTGGGCGAGGCGTTGCGGGAGCCCGGTTTGGAGCGTCGGCCTCGTGAGCGGAAGGCGGCCAGACCCTGAGACGCTCCTTCAGGAAGGATGAACTTCTCCCGAAGCTCCAGGTTGGTGCGACCGCGAGCTGCAGACAGAGACGGAGACAGAGGAGGGAACGATGGTGGGTTCTTTGTTTTTAGTTTTTCCTCCAGCAGGGGGCGGCAGAGGCAGCGAGCAGCGTGAGGGAGAGAGTCGGTGCTTCCTTGGCTGCAGACCTCAGCATCTGTGCATGTTTGGTTTGAGAGTGCACGTGAGCAGAGTGGGTGGCTGAGGGGCGGCGGTCTGGGGGTCAGAGGAGTTAAGTTTGGGTCATTTTTGAGGAGGAGGGGGGTGGGGGTGAGTGGGTGCAAACATCAGAGGAAATTCGCTCCATACGCAACGAAAGTGGTGAAGCTCCGTGAGTCGGTGACGGAGACGCGCTGTCATTGCTGCAAAGACGAGCTCCACACCAGTCCATCAATAACCTCTGATCAACAACCCACTGAGTTAAACCGCGGTTCAGGTCAAAGGTCAACATCCGGCCTGGTGCTCCGAAACCAGGAAGCAGCCTTGACTGACCACTAGGGGCAGCGTCAGTCTCCGCCGACGTTAAAACGTCTGAGTTTATAGAAGAAAAACATAGTTACAACCTTCTTAAAAAAGGAGACTTTTGATTGACAGCTGCTTGTGGTTAATGGGCACATTTCATCACTTATATTAATTAATTATCTGAGCGATGCATAAACTTCTCAGCTGTAAATAGAATCCTAAAAGTCTTTTATAAATCCATTTGTCAGTCCAACTTCTAATGTGTCTGTCCGTCAACCTGTACAAGCCCCTCCCTCTTTCCACTTCCTGTCCACGCCCACGTCTGTCCACGTTCGGCCTGGAAGGCAGCGACCATCTTCATCCACCAACGACGGATGCTCCCGGGCAAACCGGTGGACGGTTGCCCATGGCAACGACCAGAACAGCCAGGCCACCATCTGGACTGATGAACGTACTCCAGACCTTCGCTGGGTCGCTGGTCTGACGGCCCAGTGCTGGGTCGCTGGTCTGACGGCCCAGTGCTGGGTCTCTGGTCTGACGGCCCAGTGCTGGGTCTCTGGTCTGACGGCCCAGTGCTGGGTCTCTGGTGTTTGGTCAGAACTCTCCCGGTCCCGACTTGAGTTCTGAACCCGTTTGGACGGATCAATCAGAGTGATTGAGTGAATGTGACGCCGCCTCCAGGCTCGTTGGTCCCCGTCATTTGTCTGTTTCTGGACTGACCCAGGATCAGGTGGCGTCGTCACATGACGACCTCCGGTCACGGGGAAGTCTGAGGAGTGATGTCACCGGGCGCTTTTGTCCAGTTCTTCTTATAGAGTTTATGGTTAAACGTAAAGAGCTGAAACGTCTCTGCTAGGATCAAAGTGCTGCTACGTCTCACAGCAAACATCCTCTTTCTTTAATGGTTTTAAATTTGCCCTTTCAGCAATGACGTGCGTCTCATTTGACCACACGAACAACCTCCGCTCACGCTTTCGTTGCGTATCAACGTAAAAGCGTCAGAGCGCTGCTGGAGAAGCACGGCCTCTCTTCTCCACAGCTTCAGCAAGCGCATCCACGTGTCGGCTCTGCTGTTCATACATGTGTATCAACACGTGTGGGGTGGTGGTGGGGTGGGGGGGTCATGCCTGGCTCATACGTGTCAGGAGCGAGCCCACGTCAGCGTTTCTCCTCCTCCCACAGACACGGAGCAGGACGCAGCGACAGACAACATGAAGCCTGGAGGAGCAGCCGCGAGAGTCAACAGAAGAGAAGCAAAACAAGAACCAGGAAACGAAAAGAGGGCTGGAGCCTTCGGGCCCGTCGCCCCGGGCAACCGGGCAGCAAGGCCGGCCCGTTGAAGGGCCGCAGCCCACAATTACATCCCACTCAAAGCCAGCCAGGTGCACCCTGTAATCCAGTCGCCCACCAACCAGCCAGCGCCATCAGAAACCCAGGCTGGCCACGCCCAGGTCTTAGGCACCGCCCCCTCCCTCTCAGATTAGCTCAGACTTGTCTGTCCTTGCCCCCACCCCCACCCCCACCCACCCCGCCCCGTCGTTCATGGTTTTTGTGATAATTTGTCAGTGCCTCGGTTTTAAGTGAACTCTGAAGACCGGGGACTGGCCGAGTCCGGCTTCTGTCAGGGAAGCATGAGGCAAACAAACACCTGTTATAAACAACACACACTCACACACACACACACACACACAGGACAGCGGTGGTTACAGACGAGACTGACAGCTGGACAGACGGATGGATGGATGGATGGACGGGTGGAGAGTGAAAGACAGAGAGGAAACGTAGATACCTCGGCAGCAGAAATAGCCAGGAGTGACCGTCACTAAGAAACACAAGAGACAACGTGAAAAACCGCATGCTGGTGGAGGGATGAAGAAAGTCCCACACACACACACACACACACACACACACCTCTCCTGTAACACACACACACAGCCGACCACAGGCGGTCCGGACCAGCGCCGGCCCAAACCCTTCAAACACGGGAACAAGTCAGGAGTTTGTGAGGACGCCGACAGCCAGGGAGGAGGTCAGGTGGGGGTGGGGTGGGGGGGGCAGACATGTTAGTCAGGCACAGCAACAAGGCCCAAACCCACAAACCCAAGTCCATCAAAGATGAGAGAAGAAAAAACAAAATACAAAAAAACAAAAAGAAGGGAAAGGGTTTCCAGAACCGAACAAAAAAAAAAAAAAAAAAAGAGAAAGAGAGAAGTCCAACCTATACGAGATGAGATGGAGCTACTGGAATCGGAGCGGAGGATCTTAAGTCCTGGATGTTGCACTGAGGAAAGAGAGAAAAAAAGAAGGGAGGAAGAGGGAGAGAACTGAGGAGCATGCACCATGCAGAGCTACCGTTTCATTTACGAGAGAATGAAGAGAGACGGACGCTGAGGGGAGAAAAGGTGGAGAGAGTTCAGAAATAAACCCAGAAAAAAATTAAAAAAAGAAATAAATCCAGAAAAAAAATAAAACCAGAAAAAAAAAATAAATCCAGAAAAAAAAATTTAAAAAAGAAATAAATCCAGAAAAAAATAAAACCAGAAAAAAAATAAATCCAGAAAAAAATAATAAATACAGAAAAAAAAACTAAAAAAAGAAACAAAACCAGAAAAAAAATTTAAAAAAAGAAAAACCAGACAAAAAATTAAAAAAAAGAAACAAAAC
>JAOWBL010000003.1:7414068-7430548 GCA_028564865.1 Zenarchopterus dispar
AAAAAAAGAAACAAAACCAGAAAAAAAATTTAAAAAAAGAAAAACCAGACAAAAAATTAAAAAAAAGAAACAAAACCAGAAAAAAAATTTAAAAAAAGAAAAACCAGACAAAAAAATAAAAAAAGAAACAAAACCAGACAAAAAATTAAAAAAAAGAAACAAAACCAGAAAAAAAAATTTAAAAAAAGAAAAACCAGACAAAAAATTAAAAAAAAGAAACAAAACCAGAAAAAAAATTTATAAAAAGAAACAAAACAAGAAAAAAAATTTAAAAAAAGAAACAAAACCAGAAAATAAGGAGGAAAAAGAAACAAAAGCAGGTGAGAGGATGGATGGAGATGGAGAGAGAAACTTCGACCAGAACACCGACGTCGCTGCAGAGACGAGCACCACCTGGCTGCACCACCTGCTGACAGACATCCTGACAAATGAATCAGTTTCACTTCATCAGGAGGATCTACGGGGTTGGGGGGGTGGAGGGTCATGTATGGGGGGCTTGGAGCAGGAACCTGACAGATGTTCCCACACAGCTGCTCACTCCTTTTGTCCTCCACAGGTCTGAAAAACCAGCAGCCAGTAAAACGCTCTGATAAATATCAAATCTGTTCAAGTTTAGGCCACTTTGTTTTATTTTCCTTATGTGACTTCCAGATGTTCCGGCTGAAAAAGGAGAAACCTGCAGGAGACCAGAGGTCAAACATCTGGATTTTACCCACCTGCATTTCTGACACGTGCACCGTTAACATGCACATTCTAGTCAGATTGATTAACTAGTTACACAGGATGTTACTTGATCTCATTTCCTGTTTCCATAAAACCTGCTTAAAAAAATTCAGCATCATTGTTTTTAGTGTTTGGTTTATAATAATAATAATAATAATAATGAAGTAATAGGACAACTGTGTTCCTCTTCTTCCTTCTGTTTAGATTCTAAATCATAAGATCTTTTAATTTACAGTATTATAGAAAGTATTCAGCTTGATTTTATTCATTTATCTGCCTCAAAACGGATTTATGACTTTTAAACTCCCTAAAACCGGATCAAAGATCCTGATCAGTGTAGGAGGGGGCGGGGCTTCTGGGTCATCTGACACGCCCCTCGACTTCATGATCCTGTTTCGTCCGGGGAGGCTCCTCCTCTTTTCTCCATCTCCTCCACCTTTGACTGTTTGGAGGAACTTTTTAGCCATAAAAGACCAAAACTGACCAAATAAGAAAAACGTTTCCCAGAATGCAACACGTAATAAACAAACAGGAAAGATGTAGACTTTGTACTTCCTGTTGACAGTTTAAACCATCAATCCAGGACCAGTCAGGAAGAAGGAGTGTGTGAGACTCACCTCTGCAGGGGTCGTTCTTGACCAGAAACTCGTCCAGAGCCATCCACCCTCCTCCGACTCTCACCATCACCGTGCTCCGTAAGATCCGGACCAGACGCAGCTGCTGAGAGTCGCCGAACTGGAGAGGTGGAGGAGGCGGGGCAGAAGCGACGGAGGAGAGAAGGCAGGTGAGTAAAACAACAGTTTCTCCTCTGAGTCACCAGTTTTAAAATCTCACACCAAGACACCCGAGTCAGCAGATCTGAAGGTGATCTCCTCTAGTCCATGCAAGTCAGAGGAACCATGCACAAGATTAAGACTTCCAGCCCGGTTCACCCAGCCGCTCCAATCAAAGCATCATCATCTAGGGAACTCATCGCTAGCTACAAACCTCAGAACATTCAACTTCTCAAACCTCTCAGCAAAGCACAAAAAAAAAAAAAGAAAAAGAAAAAGCAGAAGGAGGAATCTTCTGGATCACCTGACCACTAATTAGCACCTGAGCCGGGTCGCTGGCGCCGGCTTCTTCTGGATTTTGTTTCTCAGCACCAAAAACATCAGAGCATGAACAGAGCGGACGGCGAGACCTGCTTACACGTTGCAAAGCCTTTTTTCTTTTCTTTTTTTAAAAATTTAAATGAATCTGGATTTTTTTTCTCTGAACAGGAGACGGCGCCGGCGTGCAACGAGGAAGCAGCTTTCACTCGTCCGGGTGCGGCAGCGGCTTTCACTTTACCTGGTTTCCGAGGAAGAACTACAATAAATCCAGCAGACACGGAGCAGAAGAAGAAGAGGAGGAGAAAGAAAGAAAGAGAGCGACAATAAACAACCAGGTCACAACTGATGTCCGTCATGAATCAAAAACATCTCAAACTGTTAACGAAGCCTCCGCTCAGCTGAGTGAGAGACGGCGTGGTGGCTACGTGTGTGGAGACGCTGATGATGAAGATGAGGTGGAGCTGTGAGAAGATGGAGGCGGAGAGAGGAAGAGCGCAGGCAGACACAAAGACGGGACAGACAACACGTAAACCGTTAGTGTCCAGTGTCGGGCTGCGGGACACTGGACATCATCACCCAGAGGACGATGATGGAGCTGATAGAGGTGATGGAGCTGGTGGAGGTGATAGAGGTGATGGAGCTGGTGGAGGTGGTGGAGGTGAGAATCCAGGAAATGCTGCTGAATGCTGAGTTAATGTCGGTGGTGAAATGCTGCACAGACACACGGACCTCTGAGGAAGTCTACGCGACCTTCTCCTCACCCTGAACTCTTAATTCAAGTTTATCTGTTTATTTTAATATTTTTATGGAGCTTTTTTTTTTTTTGCATCCTTAGGTTTAGGTTTTTTTTAGGCTTCTTTAACCCCCCCCCACCCCACAAACCTTGAGTCAAAAACAAAAAACAAACAAACAAAAAGTTCTCGGTCTGGCCACCAGGGGGCGGATCTAAACCCGAGTTAATCTAAATGATAAAACTTCCACACTGACTTCTGATCTAAAAGAGAAAATCATCTTTATTTCACAGATAAAATATTGTTCTGTTAATGTACTAAGAAAGCGATGCTAAATGGAGAAACCAAAGAATAAAGTTCAAACTGGCCGTTTGAGCGTATTTTTCACGTCTCATCTGTGCATCTGTGCCGTGACATTTCCACGCTCGTGTTAATGTGTGGACCGTGAAGGCGATCCTGAGTGCTGTGAGATGTTATTAACATGTTACAAACGTGTTATTTCAGTGTTAGAGTTAAGACAAAATACACATTTATAAATACACCGTGACGGCGTGATGGACGAAGACAAAAATACAGTGAAGTTGTGTTGAAGTACAGACGCAGACTTTTAACTGTTTAATTACAACCAAAACTGGGTCAAACAGTATTTACACGTAGTTACCTGAAGTAAACGTTTTACGTGGTTTAGACGACGAAACGACACGACGGTCCAAGATGTTTGGATGCTGAACGTTGAATAAAATGATTAAAGTTGTGTCTGTGACGAGTGTGAACGAGACGAGTGTGAACGAGACGAGTGTGAACGTGACGAGTGTGAACGAGACGAGTGTTAGCGAGTGTGAACGTGACGAGTGTGAACGAGTGTGAACGTGACGAGTGTGAACGTGACGAGTGTTGGCGAGTGTGAACGTGACGAGTGTGAACGAGACGAGTGTGAACGTGACGAGTGTGAACGAGTGTGAACGAGACGAGTGTGAACGTGACGAGTGTGAACGTGACGAGTGTGAACGAGTGTGAACGTGACGAGTGTGAACGAGTGTGAACGTGACGAGTGTGAACGAGTGTTAGCGAGTGTGAACGAGTGTGAACGTGACGAGTGTGAACGAGTGTGAACATGACGAGTGTTAGCGAGTGTGAACGAGTGTTAGCGAGTGTGAACGAGTGTGAACGAGTGTTAGCGAGTGTGAACGTGACGAGTGTTAGCGAGTGTGAACGAGTGTGAACGTGACGAGTGTGAACGAGTGTTAGCGAGTGTGAACGTGACGAGTGTTAGCGAGTGTGAACGTGACGAGTGTGAACGTGACGAGTGTGAACGAGTGTGAACGTGACGAGTGTTAGCGAGTGTGAACGTGAGGAGTGTGAACGAGACGAGTGTGAACGAGACGAGTGTGAACGAGGCGAGTGTGAACGAGGCGAGTGTGAACATGACGAGTGTGAGCGAGTGTGAACGTGACGAGTGTGAACGAGTGTGAACGTGACGAGTGTGAACGTGACGAGTGTGAACGAGTGTGAACGTGACGAGTGTTAGCGAGTGTGAACGTGAGGAGTGTGAACGAGTGTGAACCTCGTATTTTGGAGGTTTCCGTTGAACGCGACCATCAACACTTTTACGCTCCTGTAAATCCTGTTTGATCCGGTTCTCAGCTGACTTCAGTTAACTCGTGTCATGGTTCAGGTCTCGGGTTCTTGACGAACTCACCCGGTACTTGTTCTCGCCGATCTGCTCCACCTGGAACCTCTTGGCACACTTACACTGGGCCACCTGCCGGGTCACCTGCAGGTCCACAGACCACAAGTCAGCGGACGCCTCGCTGATGTTGGATCGCTTATCCCCGTGAGTTCCCGCCGCCGCCTTACCTCGTCCTCGATCTTGTCGGCGTCCGTGGTCGGCCTGTAGGCGTCCTTGTTGGGATGCAGAGCGGCGACAAACTCGTAGTAGTCGATGTACCCGTCGCCGTCTCTGTCAAAGATGTCCGCCACGGCCGTCATCTCCAACTTGCTGGTCGGGAATTCTGCACGAGGAGACGAGAGGTTTGAGCATCTGAGGAATTGTGCGGTGGTAACCACGGAAACGGGCGGGTGACGTACTGGAGGCCAAGATGCCGTCGATGAACTCCTGGCGCGTGATCTTCCCGTCCTGGTCCTTGTCGATCCGCCTGAAGAAGTCCATGACGCGCGACTTCTTGTGGTTCATCCAGCGCATGTACTTCTTCCTCCACACGTCGAAGTCGAAGTTGGCGAACTCCCTGAGCTGCGGACGGAGGACACTTCTTACTCACGGCGTCTCAGAGCAGAAGAGAGACCACATCAAAGTCAAACAGGAAGTTGTCCTGAGGTACCTCCTCCAGCCGGTCCAGAGCATCGTTGAGCTTCCGCTGGCGGTCCAGGGCCAGCAGCCACACCTGCTGCCAGCGGGCGCACAGCTGGTTGAGCCGCGGGTTCCCTCCAGACAGCTGCATGGCCGCCTGCTGCTGCTGCTGTTTCCCTGGAAACACACACAGACGCGGTCACGAAGGCGTGGGGGTAGGGTGGCGTGGGGTCAAAGGTGAACTCGGTACGTACGGGCTCCCCTCCTCTCGGCCAGGCTGCTGGGCGGCTCGGCCGGCTTCCTCTTGTAGGTCTTGGTCACCTTGTCGACGTCGGGCTGCTTCCTCGTCATCTCCTCCATGAAGGTCTGAAAACCGCCGGCGGCGAGAAGGTCAGGTGTGGGGGCACGGACACGCGGGACACGCGGGACACGCGGGACACGCGGGACACGCAGGACACGCGGACCGACGGGAACCCACCTGGTGCTCTGTGATGAGAGACTTCAGCTGTGCGATGTCCTGAGGAAGCGGCTCCGTGTCCCTCTGGACCAGCGCGGTCTCCGCCCACTGTAGCCATGACAACAGCTCCTCCAGCAGGTTGGCGTTGTTGAGCACTTCGCTCAGAGCCGCCTCCAGACGCTGCTCGTGCTGCTTGGCCCACGTCAGCACCTGTAGCGGCCAAGATGACAGTCTGAATCACAAAACCCAAGACGAGGGATTTATTTGGCGAGTTTGGTCATTTGGCGTTCTCGACCTCCTCGAAGCGCGCCCTGATGATGGTGATCCAGTGTTTGATGGTGGTGATGGAGTCGGGGTGACACACGGTGAGGATGCCCTCTCCCATGCCGGCGGCCTTGTTCACGTCCGTCCTCTTCTCCTCCACGGTGCCCATGAAGTCTCGATGCGTGTGCAGCAGCGCCTGCAGAGTCTCCGCCTCCTCGGGGAGGACGCCACGGAAACGGAGAGTCTGCTCCGCCTCCGAGAGCCACTCCAGCAGCATCTGGACTGCGGTGCGAAACTCCTCCGCCTGCGGGAAGAGAAGCGGTGAGTCACGAGGGCTGCAGGAGGACGGCGGACTCGAGTTCTGGTCGGTTGGACCCGGACCTGTTTCAGCGCCTGCTGGAGGCGGGTCTGCTTGGTGACTGACAGGGCGCAGACGGTGTCCCAGCGGTTGCTGAGCTCCTGGAGCTGCACTTTGACCCACGCCGTGTCATCACGGCCCGTCTCCATCAGGTCCCGGGCCGAGCGCTTCAGAGCCTGGACGCTGCCGGTTCTCTTCCCCAGTTCTTTCTGGAAGGCCTGCAAACGTGGACGAGACCCGTGTGACCCAGGACCGCGGCAGAACCGGCGACTCACCTGCCATCAGCTCAGCGCCCGCACCTTATGAGCATCCATGAGGTTGGACACCAGGTCCAGGTCTCCGTGGACGGGCTGGTCTTCAGCCAGCTGAGGCTCCACTCGGTACAGCCAGTCCACCAAAGCCTGCAGGGCTTCTGCAAACTGACCCGAGAACAGCAGCGCCTCCTCCAGCTTGTGCTGCCTGGACGTCGGAGAGAAGACCAGAAGTCAAGAACCTTCAGATGAAACCGCTGCAGCCTCCACCCTTGCTCGGCTCCTACCTCTCCACGCTCTTGCCACAGACGGTGTCCCACTTGTCTCGGACCTCTCCCACCAGGTGGTCCAGTCTCTGCTGGTCTGCGGGCAGCTGAGCTTTGTCCCTCATGGCTTTCCCAGACCTGACCGTGGTGTCGTAGACGGGCTGCTTCGATCCCAGCGCCTTCTGAAACTCCTGCAGAGGAAAAGGTGGAGGAGAGGAGAGGTGAGGAGCTGGAGGGTCCTCCTGCCTCCTGAGGGACGCCTTTCGTCTCCGTGGTTACCTTGTGCTTGGCCAGCTGGACTTTGATCTTGTCGGGCTCGTTGGAGATCTCCAGCTCCGAGTCCAGCCTCTTCTCGGCTTCCTCCAGCCAGTCCGTCAGCTTCCTCCAGGCTTCGTGGAACTGAGGAAAGAACTGAAGTTTGAACCTGGACCCGGTTCTGCTCTTCACAGAGGAATGAAAACCAGAACCTCAAACTTAGATCAGCACCTGCTTGGCTCGCTTGCGGGCCTCGTCGAGGTGCCGGCCGCGGTCCAGGGACCTCTGGACCAGCTTGTCCCAGCGGGCCTGGACGCTGAGCAGCAGGTTCTTGATGAGGACCACGTCCTGCTTCAGGCTGGCGAAGCGCAGCTGAGAGCCGGCCTTCTCCAGAGCCAGGACCTGCTCTCGGTGGGTGTTCACCTCGTTGACGAACACCTGGACGGACAGAGCGCTCACCGTTAGCGCTTTCATCCACTTCCTGTCGCGTTAACAAACATCATCACTGACTCATGTCCCACCTTGTGCTCGTCGATCTGGAAGAGGACGGTGTCCAGGATGAGGCTGGGCGGCTGCGCCATGTTCAGGGTTTGCTCAGCTTGAGTCAGCCAGTTGATGGTGTCCTGGAGAGACGTCTGGAAACCCGTTGCCAAGGAAACAGCCTCCTCCAGCTTCCCCTGAAAGGTTTCAGGAAGACGTCAGTTAATCAGCAGAAAAAAAACCCAAAAAACACCGAAGCAGAAGAGAGACGTGCTGATCCGCAGTCTCACCTTGCGGTCGTCCATCTTGGTGTTGAAGCTGGCCCACTTGTTCTGCAGCATGGCCAGGTTCTGCTGGGTCTGGGTGGTACCGGGTCCTGCCTCCTCTCCTCCGCGGGCCAGCAGCATGGACTCTCCCTGGTCCAGCAGGCGGTGGTACTGGTCTGCTCGCTGGGCCAGCTGAGCCTGGAGCTCCTGCGGACAGAGACGACGCCAACGTGAGCCGCTGATCCCGCCCACAGGTGAGCGTCGCTGCGTCTGATTGGCTGGTTTCAAACAACCGACGGCTTTAAAGTTTTATCACCACCAGGCGCCAGGCTGGAGGCGGGGCCTCAGCGCTACACCTGCTCCTCATCGGGTCATCAAGTCCCAGTCAGCGCTGGATCGTAAACCCGCCAGATTCTGACTCTGTTTCCTGTCCAGGAACTCCAGTTTCAGTCCACCATCACCCCACCTGGACCAGCCCACCTGGACCTGCTCACCTGGACCGGCCCACCTGGACCGGCCCACCTGGCTGCCTCGACCACTCGCTCCATCTTAGTCGGCTCCACCATTAAAAACTGTTAAAACCTCCTCCTGACTTCTGGGTCCGAACACCGGAACCAGAACATTCATCGACTCAGAACTTAAGTCAGCTGATGACATCACAATAACTGAATAATATTTCAGGATTATTAAAGCGATCTCAAGCGTGCACGGCGGGACGCGACCCCGGTACCATGTGTTGCTGTAGCTGCTCTCGGGCCGTTTCCGGGAGACCGCCCGTTGGTTTGGCGGCGGACAGCTGGCTCTCCGTCCTCCTCAGCCACTGCAGGAACTCCTCCAACTCGCCGTGGAAACCTTCCGCCTACGGAGAGACAGGTGAGGGAGGGGTGAAGTCGCGGCGGCGGCCATCTTCTTGGACACGGTGACGTGGTCCCACGCCTACCTGCTGCAGCGCGGCCTCCAGCAGCTTCTGCCGCTCCTGCGTCTTCAGCAGCAGACTCTCCCAGCTGCGGTTCAGCTGGTCCAGCTGGTCCCTCAGGTGACTGGCCTCGTCGCCCGGAGACGACTCCAGCAGCTCGGCGGCGGCGCTGTTCACCGTCTCGACGGTGGCGTGGTGGGACAGGACGTCGTTCCGTAGAACCTGGGAGAGACGAGGTCGGAGTTACTGAGGGTGACGCGGAGGCGGAGCCGAGCGGGCGGGCGGGCGGCGGGCCGGGACGTACGTGGTGTTTGGCCAGCTCGATCTCGATGGCCTTGGGGTCGGAGCTGACGGGCCGCTGCGTGTCCAGCGTGGTGTGGGTGTGGCTCAGCCAGGCCTGCAGCTCGGAGAGGGCGTGCTGGAACTGACCCAGGGCCAGCAGCGCCGCCTCCAGCTTGTGCTGCAGCGGAGGAAAGACACGCTCAGGTGAGAACCCAACAGGTCATCGGTTCCTGACCTCTGCATGAACCCGTCTGTCCCCTCTGTACCTGTCTCTGGGTGATCTTGTCCCCGAGGTTGTCCCACAGGTGTCTCAGCTCGGTCAGCGGCTCCTGGATCATGTCCCGGTCCGTCTGGTCGGAGACTTTCTTCAGCAGGAGCTCCCCCTGGTGGCACAGCTTCTCCATGTCGATCTGCTGCTGGTACACGTCCACCTTGTACTGCTGCTCGCGGCGAGGACACAGAGGGACGCGTGAGGACACACGAATCTGCTCTTACACATCTGGAAACCACATTTCTGGGTTAAAGCTTCTGTCTCCGACTGGAACCGACCTTCAGCTCCTCGATCTGCTGCTTGACGGTTCCCAGGTCGGTCCCCACCGTCGACATGTCGCACAGTTTGATGACGGCGTTGTCCAGGTAGTCGAACATGGACTGGAGACGAAACCGAGACATCAGCTCACAAATACTACATCTAAAATAATAAATACACTTCTTGAACTTGTTCCAGATTATAAAAGTGAGATTCAGCGATGAATCTGAACCAGAGAAGAAGAAGATGCTGCAACGGAAAATATCTTCACAATTATTAATATTGGAGTAAATAAAAATAAAATTAACTTAATGATTGAAATCATTCAATCAAGACAAGTATCTTTGGTCGTCCACGACGAGACGCCACCTGCTACGTGATGAATCTGGAACCTGATCAATGAGGAAAATTGATTTTTCATTTGTGAAGTCCAAACTCTAACTTCAAAGTCAGAGGAGGTCACTTTAGTTCTTTAATAGTTTTGTCTCAAAACTGTGATTTTCTTTTCTTTTTTTTTTTTAAATTAAACTTGAACGACCTCTGATGTTCTGAAAGTAAACGAAAACAGCCCAGAAGATCTTTGGTTGAGCAGGAACGCGGAGGAACGCTGAAGCACCAACCTGCAGAGCATCCTGGTACTGGACGGAGGCGGTCATGGCCTCCTCCAGCCGCTCCATCCGCTCCCTCCAGGTCCGGTTGAGACCCTCCCAGGCAGCGTTCATCTGAGACAGAAGACGGGGTGGGTGGGGGTTTGGGTGGGGGTTTGGGTCAACGTGCTCTGAAAGTTCTCCACGACAGCGTGGTCCTGAGTTCTCACCTCGTCGATGGTCTTCTTCACTTCGGGCTTCTCGGTTTCCCCGCAGGCAAAGATGAGGTCAGCCCCGAGGGTCCTGACGAACTCCAGCTCCTCCCTCAGCCCGTCCGTCTCCGCCTTGATGGCCTTTTAAACAGACATCAGATCAGGTCACGAACCCGTCAGAGACGTGGAAGCGCGGCGTGGCGTGGCGTGCTCGTACCTCCGCCGCCTCGATCTGCTGTTTGATGAGCGACGGGTCGACGCCGGGGTCCTCCAGCTCCTTCACGATGTCCTGGGAGTCTCGGAGCGTGCTCAGCAGCGCCCCCACGTCGGCCCAGAACTTCCCGGCCAGGTCCAAGACGTCGTTCAGCTTGCCCTCGCGCTCCTCGGCTCGCTGCCGGATCTCGTCCCACAGAGAGCGAAGGCGCAGGAGGCGGGACCGGACGGCTGCGGGCGGGAAGACAAGCGGATCTCACTGGGAATGCTGGGAAATATTCTGTCAGCGGAGTCGTTCCCACTTCATGAAACGGTCCACCTCGACAGAACCCGTCTGTCAGTCACAGAGGGGCCTTTCATTGTCTCGGGAGCTGTGGGTGTGGGGGGGCGGGGCAAAGTTCTCTAGTGGGCAGCACAACAAAGACACGCGTGTGTCCAGTGGAAGAAGATGAGCAGAACCTCTTCTGTCCCACTTCCAGCCTGGACCGGGTCCACTCGGGTCGACTGGTTCTGACGTGGACAGTTTCCACCTCTCTGCTGTGACCCACTCCCACTCCTGATGCTCCACAACACTTACAGACAGTATTTTCCATTTTCAGTAAAAATGTTTCACAACCACAAACCGGCCACCATTTTTTTTTTCCCCCCACATTTACACTGTTTTTACCGGGCCCGGTTCTGGACGGACACGTACCCTGAGCGGCGGGGTCATCGTGGGCCGCCCGGCCGATGAGCTCCTCCCCGCGGGCGCAGAGGGCGGAGAAGCTGGGCAGCAGCTTGTCCAGCTCCAGCCCCTGGGCGCGGTGCTCCGCCAGCTGCTCCCGGATCTTCTCCACCTCCGCCGCCACGGGAGGAGGCTGGCGGAGCCGCTGGACCGCCCCCTCCAGGGTCTCCAGCAGCGGGTCCATCTTGTCGTGAAACTGCGGAGGGGAGGAGGAAGTCGGGGTGAGGTGACCGAGTCTGACGAGTGGACAGACTGAAAGTGGGAAATACTGAGATATGTGGTGGGCGCTTCGCCATCTGTGTCCGACGTTAATAACGGGGGTGGAGGAGGGGTGGAGAAGGGGTGGAGGGCTTTTAAATATCTCAGTATTTCACTTTCCTGGAGGAAACTGGAGTGGATCTAGAGGGATCTATTCACAACACGGTCCACTCTAAAGGTCGGGGGGGGGGGGGGATCTACCAAAATAAAAACTCCGACTACAAACATTTTATCGACCAAACGGAGAGCTGAGACGGGTTTGAACCAGGTTCAACCGTAATTACGAGATCTATAAATCCTGGTGTATTTGTTGTTATTTGTGGTGGTGCAGGATTTAAACTGATTGGTTCACGGTTGGAGGCGGCGGTGGGGTGTGGTCAGTCGGGGTCTTACCTCTACCAGCTGGTGGTCGCGGTGACGGTGGAGAAAATGATGGAGACACACAGCACATCCACAATGAACAAGGGGTGGAGGTCGGGGGAGGGGGGGTGGGGTCAGGTTAAGGAAGACGGTGGGTGTCGGTGGGGGGGGCGGAGACAAGGAGGTGGATGGAGGATGGAGCGAGAAGAGTGACAGGTGGAGTGGTTTGAGGGGTGGGGGTGGAGAGACAAGACAGTGAGTAAACCGGGTCATGCTCAGAACTCAGCTGATCCGATGACGTTTGATGAGATGAGCAGAGACACGTTACAGGTTCAGAACCAAGAATAAAACGTTCAAACTGCGATTAGCTGGAGTTAAAAACAAAAACAGCTGACATTTAGAAACGTGTGACTCAGTAACTTCTTATTAGTGTCGAGCAGACGGAACAGAACCCCAACGGATCCAGAACCTTCATGCTGGTTCTGGTCCACACGAGTCCAGTTAAACGCGTTAGTTCGTTGAAACTTTATGAAATGAGGTCGTGACGTCAGCGGAGGTCATGTGACGTACCTGCGAGGACTGGGACACGGCCTCGTCCAGCGCCGTGGCGCGACCTTTCACCTCCTCCTTGATGGCGAGGTAGCGGCGCTCGGCGTCGGCGTAGCGCTGCGTCACCGTCGCCCCCTCCTGGACGCTGAGCTCGGCCAGCTGCGGTCCGATCTTCAGCAGCTTGTCGATGTGCGGTTTGTGCTCCGCGATGGACTCCCGGAGCAGCTGCAGGGGGAAACATCACGGTTGGAACGGGTGGGGTAAACGGGTGGGGTAAACGGGTGGGGTAAACGGGTCGGGTGAACGGGTCGGGTTGGGCGGTGATGGGACAGGGGGGCGGGGTCATAAATGCTTCACCCTCATCTGGTCCTGCTGCAGGCGGAGCGCGTCCGTGTCGATGGCGGGCGGCGGGAGTTGGCCGATCAGCGTTTCCGTCTCACCCAACCACGGCTCCAGCTCCTCGTAGGTCTCCCAGAACCGGGCCACCAGAACCTGGGCCTGCTCCAGCGCCGAGAAGCGCTCGCTGTGGTTCTGACTCACCGCGTCATAGCGAGCACTCAGGGAGTCCGTCTTCACCTGAGGAAGGACAGGGAGACGCTCGGAGACCGGTTCTGGTTCTGGTTCTGGTTCTGTCCTCGGGCCTAGACATGGACTTACCGTCAGCGCGTCCTTCTGGGCGTCGCTGCAGGCCTCCAGGATGTCCTCCCTGGCGCCGAGCAGCTGGTCGACGGTGTCCTTGTGGCGGATGATGTCGATGTTGAAGGCCCTCTGGACCTGCAGCTGGGCCACGGTGACGTCCGGTTCCAGACTCAGAGGCCCCAGAGACGCCAGCTTCCGCTCCGTCTCCCCGACCCAGGCCAGCTCCGCCTCCACCGCCTCCTCGTACTGGGAGGACACGCCCACGTTAGAAACCCGGGTTGCCGACCCGTTAAAAAGCCCGCTAGGACCGCCCGCGGTACCTGCTGCGACCTCTGGATGGCGGCCTGCACCAGCTGGACCCGCTGGGTGATGGTCTCGTCCGCCTGGCGGTAGCGCTGGTTGGCGTCAGCGACGAGGCGGTCCAGGCCGTCGCGGGCTCGCCACGGCACCAGGTCCAGCAGGGCGCTGCCCACCTCGTTGACCGTGTCCAGAACCAGACGCTTCTCCGCCGACACTTTCTTCAGCTCCTGCGGCGGAAACCAGAACCGCCGACTCGGCGTTTATTTTTGTTTACGTGTTAAACTTCGAACTGTTTAAAATCATGACCTCATCAGGCTCCTCCCACCTTCTGCCTCTCCTGGTACGCGGGCGTGGCGTCCGGCTCCACTCTGTTAAGCTCCGCCTCCACGCCGTCCAGCCACTGGTTGAGGTCGTCGTGGGCGCTGGCGAAGCGCGTAGCCAGCTGCAGCGCCTGCTCCAGCGTGCGCAGCGCCTTGCTGCTGCCCGCCGTCATCTCGGCGTAGCGGGACTTGATCCCGTCCAGCTTCTCCTGGATCAGCAGGACCTCCTCACCTGCAGGAGGACACGGAGGTCCGGTCAGGGACGGAGGTCACGTCTCAGCATCACAACGAGCCGAGCGAAGAGCCCGAGAGACAACGACCAACAGAAACTGTCGCTTTTATCTGCAAAGATCTGAAAAAGATCTGAAAAAAGATCTGAAAAAGATCTGAAAAAGATCTGAAAAAAGATCTGAAAAAGATCTGAAAAAAGATCTGAAAAAGATCTGAAAAAGATCTGAAAAAGATCTGAAAAAGATCTGACATTTCAGGGGATCAACGGTTAAAAGTGTAAAAACGCGTTTTAAACTCCAGAAACGACGTCAGGAGGAGAAAACGGAACTTCACGCTCCTGATCCTGGACTAAGACCTGGGACATCAGAAGTCCTGGACTGCAACCCGGGACGTCCTGGACTGAGACCCGGGACGTCCTGGACTGAGACCTGGGACGTCAGAAGTCCTGGACATCAGAAGTCCTGGACTGAGACCCGGGACGTCCTGGACTAAGATCCGGGACATCAGAAGTCCTGGACATGAGAAGACCTGGACTGCAACCCGGGACGTCCTGGACTAAGACCCGGGACGTCCTGGACTGAGACCTGGGACGTCAGAAGTCCTGGACATGAGAAGACCTGGACTGAGACCCGGGACGTCCTGGACTGAGACCCGGGACGTCAGAAGTCCTGGACTGAGACCCGGGACGTCCTGGACTAAGATCCGGGACATCAGAAGTCCTGGACATGAGAAGACCTGGACTGCAACCCGGGACGTCCTGGACTAAGACCCGGGACGTCCTGGACTGAGACCTGGGACGTCAGAAGTCCTGGACATGAGAAGACCTGGACTGAGACCCGGGACGTCCTGGACTGAGACCCGGGACGTCAGAAGACCTGGACTGAGACCCGGGACGTCCTGGACTGAGACCCGGGACGTCCTGGACTAACCCTCAAAGACTCAGACTTTGGTGGATTTTATTTTTCTACTAAATCATCTTTAAATCAGCAGTTTTTTCCGTCAGTTACAAACTTATTTTATTCACAGACGTGAATTATAAACATGTAAACAAAGGAAATGAACCTGATGAGAAAAAAAAGTTAAATATATTGATTTAATATTGTCTACAAAAAAAAAAAAAAAAAAAGCCAACGGAAATTTTAAAAAATAAAATAAAGATCTGATCATCAGTGCAGCCCGTCACCGGTGTCACGTTGACGCTCCGAGCTGCAGCTCTGGAGTAAAAACACCCAAATGTCATCAATAATTCTGCATCTGTTCCTGATTGATCAGTGACGCTTGTGCTTATATGTGCCAATAAATAAAAACAAACAAAACTGTTTTCACCTTGCTGTGATTGGCTCGGTACGTTCGGTACCGGGGTTGTCATGGCGACAGCTAATATCAGGGTGGTATTGATTGGTGATGAATCAGGATCAAGTTGGTTCCCTGCTGATCTAAAACTAGGAGGTTTTCAGCGTTTTTCTGCCTGTTTTATTCTCATTAAAACACGTTTGTGCTTCTACTGTCGATGAAATTAAAAACTAAACAAATAAAGCCGTCAAATCTGACCTGTGGTCTGTTTGAGTAAAGCTTGACCGTTCTTGATGGCCTGGTCCACAGTTTTCTTCCTGCTCAGGATTTCTTCGTTTAGAGACTGAAGGAGGAAAAACAACAAACAAAATTATTATTTTACTTTTGAAAATACTTCATAAAACCACTTTAAATGAAATAAGAATTCATCTGTATGTTTTATATTTCAGAAAAAAAAGGTAAAACTATTTTACTGAAGAGCTGATCGTTGGAGCGACGCGACTTTTTTAAGTTTGGAGGAGAAAAAATATTCAATCATAAATTAAATAAAAACGTTCTTCTTTGTTGCTGGATTTGTTTCTTCAAACACTAAAACAAAAATATCTCCATGACTTCTTCTCTTCAGCCCACCGATGTTCTTCATCAAAACCTGACTTTTATTTATTTAAATCTTATTTCTCATCCGTCACTCACGGCTGTTTTTTTTTTTTTTTGAAGCGTATGTCTTCGACTTTCTCTCTCCAGAAGTTCTGATGGTCTTCTCTGGTCTCCTTGAAGGTTTCCGGGTTATTCTGCTCCGTTTTTGATAAAACCAGATGAGGAACATGTCGGATCGCCTCCGACGAAGACTTTTATCAGTCTTCCTCATTTATCACAGCGCTCTCCTCTCCTGTCAACCAACCAGGTGCAACATCTCATGAAGGTCTCGTTTTTTCTTTCTCTCTTTTTTAAAAAAAAAAATCGCCGAGTCGTCGGTAAATCGCCGAGTCGTCGGTAAATCGCCGAGTCGTCGGTAAATCGCCGAGTCATCAGTAAACTGTTTTGACAGAGTCGGGACGTTCAGCTGTTCAGTAAAACACTTTTGTCCTGATTGTGGCTTTTTTTTTTTTTTTTCTCGTGAACTTCTTCTTCATGACCATAAAAGCATCTCGGCGGTTCTTGTTCTGCACCCTCCGTGAACTTCGACCCCGTCGAGTCGTACCAGCGTGTGTTTGTGCTGCTCGGCCAGCAGCGGGGGATGGTAGCTCTGGACCGACACCTGAGACAGCCTCTGGGCCACCTCCGCCAGCCAGTTCAGCACCTCCACCTCGTCCTCCCCGAACAGCTGGGCGTTGGCCAGCGCCTGCTCCAGCAGCCCCGCCCGCCGCCGGCACCAGTCCGCCAGCTCCGAGTGACCCGAGCGGACCGCCGCCACGCGCTCGCGCAGCCAGTCCTGATCGGCCGCGCAGCTGAGCGGCGTCAGCGAGTGGCTGAGCGACTCGAGGTGGTCGACCTCGGCGTCCCGGGAGGACACGTCGTCTTGGAGCGCCTGGGAGGTGTGTGTGTGAGAGAGTGTGTGTGTGTGACATGAAGAGAAAAGAAAAAGGACAAAACAACAGAAGAAAGATGGATAAA
>JAOWBL010000003.1:7478287-7493433 GCA_028564865.1 Zenarchopterus dispar
GCCGTCGAAGGCTTCGAACGGCCGCCGTCGAAGGCTTCGAACGGCCGCCGTCGAAGGCTTCGAACGGCCGCCGTCGAAGGCTTCGAACGGCCGCCGTCGACCTTGGAAGGCTTCTATGACTGCCGTCAGCCATACCATAAACATTCAACCTCCCAGTAGCTTATTTGACACTATCCAGCTGCTCTGTCTCAACCACGTAAATGCATTTTTACTGAATGCCAGAAGTTGCAGAACATGTGGTGTCTTGTCTTCCTAAACAGCAGGGGAATAATAAGAACTATGTTAATTTTCTAAAGATATAAGCCAAAAACGAACCACCACAAATGCCAGAAGAGCTTGACCCCATTCAGAGAAACACATTTATACAAGTGGATCAAACTGTTCAAAGCCAGAGAGTACAGGCATTAAAACGTAATCATTTTGTGAGAACAACGTTTAGTTTAGTTCAGGAGGCTAACTGGTCAAACAAGTACGTTACAGGAGTTACTCTGTCCACTGCATGGGGACAGCGCCATGGTGACGGCGGTGAAGATGGTCATGGCTACAGTTTCTGGTTGATGTTTAACGGTAACACCCGATGAGACGGTGTAGGACTTACAAGAACCGGTCCCTCAGGAGGATTCCAGCCAATCAGAACACAATGTGCTTTACAGTGGCAAGAACTGAAGCTGCTGGTTTCAGAGAGCAGAAACATGCTGGTGCTGCTTGATACTGATGAAAATAATCATGTTGGAAGTTATTCCAGTACAACTAGGCAATATTTAAAAAAAGGTGTTCTGGTTTTATAACTTAAAGATAACTGTAAAAGAGACTGCAGCACATCTGTTTTACTTCTATAATTGTGTGGAGCTAAATTTCTTGAAAAATTAACAATATTAATTTCATAAAACACCAAGTTAAAATCAAATTTTCTGACAGGGGGATAAATTGCTGTTTCATCTCCAAAGAGCTAGAAAATATCAAAATAGTTTTCAGTTTGAAAATGTTATACCAACTGTTTCAACATGTATTAGCAATGAGAGTAAATTTCTTCAGTTGTTTAATAAGATTGTCTACTGTATAAAATTACTTCATTTGTTCAAAAAGAATAACGTGCCAATATTCAAATCTTCCAACTTCAGCCTTCAAATCTTTAGCTGTATTCAAAACTATCTGGTCCTCCAAAGTGATGACTTCTCAACACAGAAACCGCTCCAACAGAAGCTACAGACTTTAAATCTCTTGGTTTGGAAAGTTCCTTTTCACAGTCCAACATCTTAAAAGATGGTCACACCTGTTAAGGAAGAAGAAATTGTATACAACACAGACATAACATGACAAGATTTAAATCTGCACTTTGATCAAGTCAATCAGACAGTTCACGACTATACCACATCATTTATGTCAGAATGAAGTCTCCGCTACATTCAACAAAATATTTGAGTCTATACTATAATATATATAATTTCTTTTACATTGCCTTCAGGACTTCCAAACATCTGTAAATCTCCATACTGGCACTTCTTAAATGACCAGAGAGTTATATGGTTTTAGATGTGCTTCATCTGGTCAAACCATAGCCAAGTACTTTTTGAAAATAAAATAAAATAAAATTTAGTAAAGCAAATTCATCTTTTCTTACTCAAAATAAATTAGCTTAAGGTTCATTATCTTTAGATTTAAAAAAAAAAGTCTGGGATTTAGAAGCACTGGTCTTACAGTGGTTCCAGACTTTAGTTAATATTCGCAGATTTTTCTTCAGAAAATTGTGTTTAATTTGAAGTGAGATATTAATATAATTACAAATCATAGGTATAATATATAAAGGGAAGAGAATATAGGATGCATCACTGTCACAAGAATAAGTTAAACTGCAGTAGTTTGATGCCTTCAGAAATCTTTCCTAAGTGAAAGAAATTCAAATAGAAATTTCTGTTTCATTGTTAACACTAGTATACATGCTCTTACCAATTTCAGATGAATTCTTATGACAATCATGGTGCTGCTATTCAGGGAAAAAACAAGTTGGGTTTACCTGTCTGGTTTGAAAACATTGCAGGTGGAAAAAAGCATGACATGTTGAATGCCACAGAGCAGGTCATCACTCAGCTGTCTGTCCACACACCCTCAAGCAACTTTTCATCCAGTATCTTGAGTCTGGAGCACCAGATATTTCACCTGGTTGAACGGGTGCCTCAAACATAGAGGCTACAGTCCTCATGCAGCTGGCTCAGGTTCGAGTCCCAGCTCTATATCCCCAATTCCTGTTTAGTCCTCATCAATAAAAGGTTACTAGAGCCACAAAATATGGGAGGTGGGGTGGAGTAGTGTTAAAACAGAAGAACATCCACTCCAGACTGAATCCACTCCAAAACACTGGTCATCAATGTGGAAAGCCTCATGGCTTTCCATGCTGGCTGGGCATGAAAATACCAGGAAAGGTGCTGGAAGTCACCTTTGTTGCAGAGTGCTCTCAAAATGGCCTTCGTCCTGCTCATGAGGTCAGTTACTGTTATTATGAAGACTTCAGCTTCAAAACAACCGATACCAAGAACAAAGTCAGCTCCTCTCCTGCTTTTTCTCCACACTGTTGAGCCGTCTGTGTGGTATGAACCAGCGAGGTCACATGATACTGGCTTGGTCAATGAGGAAAGGTACGTGTGACGTAAAAGAGAAAATCAAAACCAGTCAATAAAATGAATGTTTCCTAAAGTTTCCGTTTTGTCTATCCACAAAAGTCTCAAACTTGAAATGGGACCTACACTGGATCTTAAAAAAATTCAGAGTTGAACTTTATGGATTAATGTGGATGTCAGGTTAACAATAACAAATGTTTTACGTTTATCAGTCAAATTTAAGTGAATGTAGACCAAGATCTCTTCCACTAGTTGAGTGTTTTTAGCTTAAGCATTCTTGTGTCCACAATACATTAACACCATTAACTCCACAGATCATAATCTTTAAAACCGGTCAAACCTGTTAAAGAAAAGATATGTATAGACACACACAAAAAAACAAACACGAAACATTTGAGAGAAAGACGACTGTGATACCATTTAGCAAGATACCCAACGATGCTGATCCTCCTTGGGTTTTTTTTGGGGGGGGTGTGGGGAGGTGGATTCTATTATAAAACTTGATGAGCACTTTTTGAAGAAGAAAACAAGTGTGCAATACATTCACATGTAAAAAGCAGGCTTTTAGTTTGTTTAGTTTTTTTTAAATATATCAGATTCATAGGTATCCAAGTTGAGTAAAAATGGCTGTGCAAAGTCAGACAAATAATCATCCACAACAGCAGAAGAGTCCAAATACATGCCCTACTTAAGGTGGTAAACCAGCTGTTTTCCTGGTTTAACAAAAGACGACACTATGATTACAGAATTTCCAAAAAATAAAATGAAATAAAAAGCACCTGATGTTTATAGCAGAATCTGTACTCTTACATTAGATTTTTGGGAAATAACTACATTACAAAAAAAAACATATTCCACAAAAACGGCATAAAATATTTAACTTTCAGAATATGAAGCCCAATCATACAATAAAATGAAATGTGCATAAATCCCTACAAGATTACCTTTAGTCACTTTTCTTACCGCGCGCTCGTCAGAATTTGCTGTGGCAACATTTGTAAATGAAGTAGAGGATGTAGGAGTCTCGTGAGGGTCAGAGCTGGAAGGATAATTCAAGTGAACTTACGTAGCGTGGGAACATTAAGGAGTGTTTAATGGCCCTTTCAGACCCAACATGACCACAGCGCTGCAATTTTATTTTATTTTCTGAAGAATGGGCCATCTTTCTTGCTAAAAATATGATGCTTAAGGACCAGGAACTCCTGCTTTAAAACATCACCGTTTGTGCCCTTTGCTTCACCCACCAGTGCTCTGAACCCACAGAGGGTTCAAAATTTAACACAAAGAATAGATAAAAAATTAAGCTACAACCTCTGAGCCATATTTACACATTTAAAGGCCTGGAAATGACAGAGCCCAAAGGAAATTAGCAATGGTTGCTCCTTTTTTAATAGTGAATATTGCTAAATTCAAGAACGTCTTGTAAGTGAGAGTATGTCTCCGTCCCGTCCAGGGCTCAACCAAACCACTAGAACTTCTTGAATCCAATAACAGAACAACTGAAGGACTCTTAAAACAGAGGATGCTGAGTCGGCACCAAGAAGCTGCTTTGTGCACAAGAACATGTAACATAAGTATTAAACAGGAAACTGTAGCACAAATGAGGTCTAGATCCTGCTAAAGTTTGAGGCCTATTTGCGTAATTTTACTTGGTACGTAACTACTGTAACTTCTATATTTAGTCTACAAATATTCTTAATAGTCAGCTGCTCATTAACAGCAACTCTGATGAAAGACATCACGACATGAGTGGCTGTCATAATCCACAGAAGACATGACGGTTTACTGCTAGTGTCTGAGTTTAGTTTTGACCCTTCTGTATAAATCTAAGTGTTGGTCAAGGTTGTAAACAGTTTTCAGACATTCAAGTCTGATTTTAGGTCAGTCACTTCTGCAGAGACTCTTTAAACACACCAACTTTGAAGACTTTTGTCAACCCCGTGGAACTCCCCAACAGGGTGGCTACGTTTACATGCAGGACCTTGTAAAACTATTATTTTTTAGATGCTTTATGGGAGGGTTTCTCCTGTAGAGAGAAGTACAAGATGGCCACAACAGTTAATTTCATGGTGCCTTGGCTTTCTGAGAACAATATAATTTTGTTTGTTTCTTTTACAAATGTCTAAAATTACGGTTTACTTTAAAAAGTGAGTTCACAAGGACGACAATCAATGACAGGAACTAGTGCACAAAGGTCAAAATCTAAAATGAATTCATCAGGAATGATGCTGAACAGTTCGGAAAACTACCAAGATGGTCGACCACTTTGTTTTTAATCCAAATATCCTACATACGTAATTCTAGATAGAAAGAAATAGAGATGGAGTGAGAGAACGAAAGAGATGGACAGAAAAAGAGATGGAGAGAGGGAAAAATAGAGATGGAGAAACAGAAAGAAATAAGAGATGGAGAGATAGAGAGATGGAAAGAGACATTTTGGTTGTTTCTTTGTGTTACTCTGTACCAGAATTATCCAGCGCTTTTGTACCAAAGCTCGAGCACGTTGGTCAGCTTCGTCCAGTCAAACATCTGCAAGTAGATATTAACTCCACTTCGACCGGATCCACCAATCACAAAACGTCTGAGTGCCGTACAGAAAAGTAACAGTCAAAACAGAAATGTAATGAACCAAGTTTTGTTGGCTGAAAATGCCAGTTGGCAAGATGCGTAGAACGAGGTGGAACCGACATTTGCCTCAGTTGACCCACAAATCGTGATTTATGCTTTGTGTGGTACAAGTAGCGTAACCATGGAGACCAGAACCGATTCAGAGATAACACAAAGAAAACCTCCAAGACTTACGGCAGACTTTTTTGTGTTATTTCATTTATGCAAACAACCCTTTTTAGGGATTTCGTAGATTTTTTTTAAATGCATGATTCAACGGAATAAATGTTAAAAAGGTCTGTCCTGATGGAACCAATGTATCTTTATTATAGTACATGCTTTAACTCCAAATGTATGGCACAAAACACAGCCATAGGAGGTTCAGAAAAGTTACAGTTATTACTTCATGACGACTCACAAAAAGCATAATACAACTAGAAACGAAAGTGATACATTGTCAGAAAGAAGAACTGGATCACGCTAAAGTGATCTCTATTACCACACTACTGACAATACAAAATTAAAAAAAGAAATGACTTATTCATAAAATGAGTCAATTGCCTGGCTAAAATGTTGAAACATTTTATACTTAAATACAAGAAATACGACTCAACATGTTTGTTTTGAAGAATATACAAATGCTGCTGGAAGCCTCCAAGGGCAGCATTTAAAAACGGGCTTTCTTAAGTGGGCCGTCAAACTCTTCACGGACCCTGCCATAACCAGCAGTACCAGGGCCCATTCCCCTAGGACCAGCCTGGCCAAAGCGCTCATTGCGCTGTGGAAGGACAGTGTGTGGGAGGGGTTTGTGCACAAGCACACAGTTCATGTCCATGTGGAGGTGTATTTAATGTGTGGCAACAAAGGTGGTTTGTTATATTGTGAGCAGGTTTACAAAACAACCGGCAGGAGACACATCCGAAGAAACCGTTCGTTCCAATAGAAGGTCCACAGGTGCCACAGGTGACATACGGAGAAGGAAGAGAGGAGGTAATGCTTTCGTTAGTCAGTGCCTAACTATTATGGTTTGTGCTCCAGTGCATGCCAACGCTAGCCTACAGCCTTCATAGCTCATCAGGATTAGCATTAGTGAATGCATCATTAATGAGGCCCTCGCTGGCCAAAACATCATGGAGGCAAAGAAATGTATCAACTATACAAGCATGTAAATAATTATTATTCTCAGTTTGTCCAGCCACAAAAAAAAAATATAAAAAAATAAAAAATGTGCATTAAAATAAATAAATAAATCAAGTGCCTCAGACTTAAAATGATTTTAACTTTCAAAATTTCTCAGACTGGAATTATTCTGTACAAGGATGCTGATGAGCTACCAGAAAATATTATATGGCTCATTGTTAATAAAAAAAAAAAAAAAAAAAAAAGGGGGGGTGGGGGGGGGGTGGGGTGCGCACAACCAGCTGGCTGGTACTACACAGTAGGGATGGGCATTATTAGTCCATTATCGATAACTGATAACGATTTTTTAATTTGTAATATTCACAGAGGACGTCTGTTTAACCCTGTCTGAATGTGGTGCGTCTGTGAATTATATACCATATTTCAGCAAAAACACAGGTCATGAATAAATTAGTAATTTGGTGATGTGTGGACCAGAATCTTTAAAAAAGTGCCAACTGCGGTACATTATGTGATATATTGCAACTTCACCACATATAGTGTGATGGTTTGGTTTTTTTAATTGACAAATGTATAGAAATAAATCAAAATAACCTTCATACAGAGACGTACGAATTATTGGGCCGTTTCACAACATCCGTTTGTGGGATTTGAGAAACACAAGTCCAGATGAGATGATGAACGACGATGAGATGACGCGCTTGGCTGCGTCACGCAGTAAAAACTTCTATCTTTCATCAAAATCGAAGCCTCTCTGACAGAGCAAAACCTTTAAGGCTTCAACGAACGCTCCTGTTGCGTTTACCATCAAGTTGTGCGTTACCATGGCAACCTAAGGCATTGCCCAACACACAAATTTCTGTCACTTCTGAAAATGTGACGTGTAGTCACTGAAATCTAACTCTCAAGTATCTGATTAAATACTCTTAAATCGTGATTTTAACATTCTTTGTTTAAACAAAAAGTCTGGTAAATGTTCATGAAAATAATAATTAATTGATAGTTAATTTTCCCAATGATCATCAAGAGTATATTCTAAAAATGCCCATCCCTACTCCACAATGTTGGGAACAAAAAAGGAATACTTTTGAGATTATATTGGCACTTGGTAGAGATCACATAGTATTGATTAGTTTTTCTGTATTATTAAAATGCCCTTAAAATGTTCATTTGAGTTCTTCCGAATTAGAACTTGGTCCATCTTAAGAGGCAGAAACCAGACAGATGGTTCTGGTTTACGACGTGGAGCTCAAAGTAACCAAGTGTAAACATAGAGGAATGAGCTGAAAAGGTTTTATCACTTCAAATAAACTCAACTTTAAGTAAAGCTACACAACATTACGCCATTCAACTTAGAGATGCACCGATTGAGTTTCTTGGTAATTCTGGGAAATGTAGCACAAGACAGAATTTATAGCATAGCAGTTGCAAAAGTGCTTTGTTTTTGCTGGACAAAGTAATACTTCACTGGTTGTCCATCCATCCATCCACGTCCACTGATCTGGGTCCAGGTAGCAACAGCCAAAGCAGGGAGACCAGACCTCCCTTTTCTCACCCACCCTGACAAGCCTCTCCAGGAGAACACCAAGGGGAACCCAGATGAGCCAAGATATACTTCCTCCAGAATCTCCTGGGTCTGCCTTGGGGACTTCCCCTGGTTGGATGCGTCCAAAACTGCTAGGGGAGTACCCAGGAGCAACTCTGAGGGCTTCTGAGCAGCAGGACAATTCTGAATCCCTCTTGGACAACAGAACTTCTCAAGCTCTAAGAGTGAGTCCTGACATCCTGCTCAGTCAACTCAAAGCTGCTTTTGTTTTGCCATCGTTCTTTCAGTCACTACCTCCAATTCATGACCATAAGTGAGGAACACAAGCTGACCAGAACATGATTCGTTTCAACACAACCAGCCAAACACAACGATGGCTGTACTGGAGACAGATGCATCTTATAATCTCCCACTTCACTCTTCATGATCATACTTAAAGTCCTCCAGATAACAACTAGACCTCACTTCCAACTCTGAGGGGGCATTCCACCCTTTTTAGGCCGATGGTATCAGAGATCCATGGTCTCAGATTTGAAGTGCTGATTCTCGTCCCCATTGTTTCACACTAAGGTATGATCTGCTCCAGTGAGAGCTTACCCCCCCCCCCCCCAACAAACAAACAAACAAACAAAAAAAACCCACAAACACCCCAGGGTTCAAGCAGGACCAGTTCATCCCCAAAAAGCAAGGGTGAAATGCTGACACCAACAAACTGAATCCCCTCCCCTCCGTGGATGTGCCTAGAAATTCTGTAAAATATGGAGGTGTAAGATGACAGACTCAGTGGGCCCAAGCAAGGGTTTGTTGGGAATATCTGGAAGAAGAACTTGTCAAAGATCTTTGACTCTCACCTGTGACAATTTCAACAGCACCCTAATGGAGGCAAGGAACGTAAGAGGCGAAACGGGCATCGTTCCACACCTTTACTGTTGAGACAACCAACCTGAGCTACAGCCAGGAGTCTGTTGGTGTCTACTGTGGCCACATTCCTTGAACCCGGTGGTGGACACTACAGATGAGACAGGTGGTCAAGCTGAAAGGGGAGCCCTAACATGTTTGCTAAGCTTTTGGGACCCTGGTACCAGTCGACATGTACCAGCAGGCCAAACAGGTGAGTGTAGGGCGTTTTGACTTCAACTTGGGATGTCAGATGGTTCAAGAAATACTTTGAAGATCTTTTTAATCCCACCAATGCCCCTTCCACAGAAGAAGCAGATTGTCTGTGGGTGTTGGGATCTGGAGGGAATAAAGTCCACCCTCAGTTCATCATCACTTTGGAAGATGTCGGGTCATCCTGGTCCGCATGCCATTGCAATATTGTATGGACATCATGGGCAATGCCTCAAAATAGGCAGACTGGGGTGGAGGGTCCCTTTGGGGACTGAAGGATGTGTTCCAATTACAGGAACTCCCACTCCTGAGCCTCCCCAACAAAGTCTACCCAGGGCTGCTTGAGAAAGAATAGTTGACCTACCACGGTGCATTAAATCCCATAAGACATGGATATTTGACCGGCACAGAATCGGTGCATCTCTAAGCTACCTTACCAAAACACAAGTTTATCAGACTTGACATTCAGGTTGTTTGAAAAGGACTGTCAACAGGTTAAGAATGAAAAAGATTCTACCACCATTTTTGCTATGTATGCTTGGTTTGATTAGTTGAGTTCTACAAGCTTCATGTTCAGGTCTTTGATGCCATCATAAATGCCAGATGTCAACTACAATCCAAAAACCAACCTGACCCCTATCATTCACTAAGAGAACAGATCTCCAACTCAGTCCAGCATTCATCTCTTTTATTCTGAGTAAGTCACAATGTTGTGCCAGCCCCCATCAATTATTCCTGACAGTTCAATTTTGTTAAATATTTTGCTTTATACCATCTGAGTGCACTAAAATCATCATATATGCTAAATTACAATTTTTTTTAAAAATGAGAAGGCCAAGGTTACTTATGCAGACAAGTATTGCGCTACCTCAGCTTTCAAAAGTGCTTTTAACACAAAAAAAGTATTACACCAGTTTCCACACTTTCACTCATATGTCCTTCTAGTATGCTGCATATAAATTAATTTAAATGATGTATGGAAGTAGAAGCATAGTAAAGGAATAAAAAGTAGTTAAAACACTCAAATTGGCCAATCTTGGCCATTAAACTTACATGTCATTTATGGTCATTCAAGAAAAAGTGCCTGTCCAGCTCACAAGAGACAGGGCTTGCAACAGCGCTCTACTACACAAATGCCATGGTAAGAGTAAACAGAGCAACGAAGGTTCTTCTACAGCTGAAACCCGATGGAGAGCAGTGGCTGATGGTTTAGTGCAGACTGACGGTTGTACAGCTGGTATTTAGACTTGGTTGAAGGTAATTGAGGGGGCGTGGCTTGCCATTTCAAAGAAAATGTCGGGCAGACAACAGATCTGGCACAAACAAAAACCAGCAATCTTCCAAAGAAGAAATGTAACCCACTCCTCCTCCCATCCTGCTTGACCAGCTGGTCTTCATGTTTACAATCAGCAGGGAGACTTTCCAACCAAAAGGAAAGCCAAATATCAATACATCAACTAAATACTGATCTTCCCAAAGCGGGATACCTTACCATCTCGTTGCCCATCAAGCCTCCTGAAGATGATCCCATTCCCTGTTGGCCTTCAAAGCCGAGCCCACTCATTGGAAACTTCTGACCGGATCCAAAGGACATGTCTTTAACAAAATAATAAATTCAATTATACAAACTGCACTTCAAAACACATCAAGAATGCCCAAATCACTCTTTGTTGATGGAAAATCCTACTACTGGTTGAGATTTGCAGAAATATCTGATCTTAAATAGAAAAATTCTGGCTGACAAATCCGATGCTTTTACAGTCTTATGATGTTGTTGGCATTACCACCTTTTGCAAGGAACTATGCTTTTATACATGTTGGACATATTACTATTTTAATATTGAAGTGAAGTAAGTAGGCACACCAACTTAAACACTGGGTGAAAAGTATTAAAGTAATTTTAAAAAAGCACAGGGAACCTGTTTTCAGTGTTTTGTTTCCCCACTACATGACCGAAATGAAAATCAACTTACCACTCATCCCCAAAGCTCCACTGGTATGCATTCTAATTTCCATGTCCCGCTGTAACAGAAAACAAAGAATGATCAATTCAACAGTAGTAATAATTAAGAATGTTTAAAAGTATAGAGTCGAAACTCACATCCATGAAGTTGCCCATCATGTAGTTCTCATCGCGCTGGCGCCGCAGCTGTTCCTCCATCTCCCTCTTACGAAGCAGCTCCTCTTCTCGCCGGCGTCGCTCTTCCTCTTGTCTGATGTAAGAGAAAACATGCCGTCACATGGGCCCGATTTAACCACTGTTAGTATGAGACTGATCTATAAATGTAAAACGTTTCGCCTTAGGTACTACTAAAATACAACAAAACATGAAATAGCTGTTAAACCAACATTACCACAACAATTTGGAAAAAGCAAAAAACACATTTTTGGGGGAATTTGAGTTTCGCTACTGTCAAAGGTCGGCAGCTACCTAAGATGTAGATTTATTTTTGAATGAATAAAATAACACAACACCAAACAAACAGGTGTTGAAGACCACAAAGAATCTTGATTTAAAAAAAAAACAAACAAAAAAACAAACCTGAGCTGCATTTCCTTCCTCTTTTGCATCTCTTGGCTGTGCAATTCTTCCATGCGCCTCAGTTCCTCCTGTCGTCTCAGCAGTTCTACAAAAATAAGAAATAATTGAGCTTAAATTATGAAACTCCATCATGATACGCCGTAAATTGTAAGCAACGTGTATTTACTGATAAAGGAACACTACTTAACAAGCAAAGAAACAAACAAAAAACAACCTCTTATTTCCTGTTTCATGAAAACTGACCTTGCCGGAGCATGTTAGCCTGGTGCTCATGATAAGCGTCCTCCATCTCACTCTCGAGCTTTTCACGGGCCTCACGCATGTTCTTCTCTACCTGCTGCCTCTGCTGCTTCTCCATCTCATCAAGGGATTTCCAGCGTTTAGAATATTCAAATTCAAACGTGCCAGGACGAGCAAAGCGAGGTGGTTGATCCCGCTCTCTACAAACACAATAAACAGGTCGTGTTAAAACGTCCACACTACAAGCACACAGTGTCAAAAGCTCCCAGTTTTGTAATCAGACAGCACAATTGACTAGGACCTTCCTTCACATTTATTTAAACACTATTACAAGAATTTACATAAGGTATAAACTAAGGGGAATAGTGTAAATAAGAGGAAGGTGGACTTAAAAGTTATTGGATTAAGTTCTCACAACACATTCTTATTTTATATCTACAGACATATTTGAAAGACTTGGAGAATACTTCACCTAAAGATAATGACTAAAATATTTACATAAATATTTAAATGGAAGTACTAATATTACATTCCATACAGGAAAAATTTATGGTGTAATAAAAATAATTATAATGAAAATATAGACTTACGATTGGTATCTGGGGTTCTTTTGTGCCAGTTTCTCTGGGAGACCATCCTCAGCATCACACTGCTCCAGGGGCTCAACAACAACAGGACGAGGTGACCTGCAACAGAATGGAAGAAAGAAGGGTAAATAAAGGCCAGCGCTGCCAGAACCCCTTTGATTAATGTGGGTGGGTGGGGTGGGGGGACTTACGTAGTGAGGAGGAAAACACCCTCATTACACCGATCCAGGGCTTTTCTGGCAGCTGCCCTGGAGGCAAACTCCACAATGCCCTTGCCTGAGGAGCGTCCACGATCATCTACGATGACAACGGCCCTTTCAACCATTCCAAACTGAGAGAAAGCTTCCTCTAGGAGCTCGTTGGAAACAAATGGAGACAGATTCTTCACAGAAAGGGCTGCAGAATGTGTTGCAAATCTAACACGCAAGGGCCTGTTCCTCATTGGAGTGTCGTCCAACTCTGCTTTTGCTATTTCTGCTAAAGCTCGAGATTCCTGAAAGAGATGAGGTTGAATATTGCTAATTAATATGCAGAACTGATATATACACCATACAGCTGACATAAAAGTCAACCTTCTTTGTTTATGTGTGTACTGGTGCAGCAGATTTGATCAATTTTACATAGGCTAATTCTTACCAGTCGGATGAAACCGAATCCTTTGCCTTTGTTGACGAAAACCTCGGAGGGCTCTCCATATTTTGCAAACATCCTCCTGAAGTCGTCCTCAGTGATGTCATTTGGCAGATTTCCAACAAAGAGCCGGCACCTCTGCGTGTAGGTCTTCTCCCCGGGCTTCAGCAGCATGGACAGGGTTGCCTTAAACGTCTGTCAGGGAACAACACAAACATCCTCGCTTCAGGGAACGGAAACTACTTTCAACACACATCTCAGAAATCTCTTCTTAAACGTGAAAGTTTTTTGAAACAGTTGAGTTTTTCTTTTTAAACACCGACATGCATCCATCGATCCGCCCCCTTCACAGTATTAAAAAAAAAAAAACGTAAACAAAGTAAACAATTGGACAATATTACCGAGTGCCTTAGTTTAGCCAAAGTAAAGTAATATTGTTTATATAAGGGTTACGAAAATACATTTTTATTTCTTATATCCTGCCGACGAACCCTGGTAATGCAAGGTCTACGTGATTTAATGCAAGGTTTACTTGATTTATTTACTATTGCAGCCTGTTGCAAGAAGCTACTCTGAAGACGGAGCCTAACAAAACAAAGCCCAGTAACTCCGCCCGCTCGGACTGGGCGGTGCTTCATATCAAGCGAACCGCTTCAGTTACGAAACAGCGAAGCGTTAGCACCAGCAGTCGTCGTCGACGCCATTTACAGATTAAATTGAATAAAAACAAACCTTCTCTTGGCTCGTGTCTGACTCGGTTGCGCCGCTGTAGCTCGGATTTTCCTTCGCTCCTCGTGGCTCATTCCTCTGGGCTGGCTGGGGGCCTGGTCTTTGGCTGTGTTGGGGACCAGGCCTCTGGCCTTGTTGAGGTCCGGGCTTCTGAGTGTGCTGGGGACCTGGTCTTTGTCCCTGTTGGGGTCCAGGCTTTGGGCTCTGCTGGGGAACTGGTCTTTGTCCCTGTTGGGATCCCGGCTTCGGGCTCTGCTGGGGACCTGGTCTTTGCCCCTGTTGGGGTCCGGGCTTCGGGCTCTGCTGGGGAGCGGGCTTCTGGCCCTGCTGAGATCCGGACTTCTGACCCTGTTGAGGTCCGGGCTTCTGGCCCTGCTGAGTTCCGGGCTTCTGGGCCTGTGTGGTACCGGGTCTCTGACCCTGTTGAACACCGGAACTCGGACTCTGCTGGGGACCAGGCTTCTGGCTCTGTTGGGAGCCGGGTTTTGGACTTTGTTGTGGAGGCTGCATCTGCTGCTGTCCTTTCCCGTCTCCTACCGGGGATTTGAGCTGCTGGTTCTGGCTGGACTGAGGTGAGGTCACGTTGGGCTTCGGTGGCGTGGTCTGGATACTCGGCAGAGAAGCGGGAGTGTTTGGTTTCGCCTGACCCTGCTGCTGCTGCTGCTGTGCCGGCTTTTGTTGCTCTTGCATTGGGCCTTTCATTGTGAGGGCCGGCCCGGGCGTCGGTGACGGAATGGTTGGGGTCGACTGGTTCTGTTGTGGCTTCTGTGGGGTGGTCTGTGGTCCCTGATTTTGCGGCTTGTTGGAGTTATTAGGTATCCTCCGATTCTGGTTCGGATTCTGGAAAGGATGATTCCTGAATTGCTGGTTTCCCATTAGCCCACCACGCATGGGGCCGATGGGCCCACCGCCTCGGCGTGGCTGAAAGCTATTCATCCCATATCCACCGCGATTATTATTGAATCGAGACATTGATCCTTAAATCTTGACAAAATGTTATACAAAATACAAAAACCTTAAACGTTTGCTGCGTAGTTACCAATTTTCACCGCTTTTAGCGAGTTCTCAAAATGGCGACCAACGGCTGTAGACGACTGAGCCTTTCTTCTCAGACAGACGACTGACTCCGCCCAGCTGCACAGACGCCGCTGATTGGCTCAGTGCTCAAAAGGTGGAGTCATCATTGTCAGTCGGTTATCGCGAGAATTCTTCGGACCCTTTGAATCCTGACATGAGTTCACGCTACCAGCGCATTTTTTAAAAGGTTGTAAGCACCACTTTGAATTCAATGTCTTTTATCTTTTCACCGGTATGGAACAATAGAAAATGTTTTTTTTTTGGAAGTGGTGGGGTTTACGTTTTTGGAAGCATATTCCATACCTAGCACCTTCCTACATAAA
>JAOWBL010000003.1:7516631-7529236 GCA_028564865.1 Zenarchopterus dispar
GAACCCACCCGAACCCACCTGTGAAGAAGTCCGACGGAGATCCGGAGACTGGATCAGCCGGAGGGACGCGGGGGTGGGAGTGGACCTCTGGTGCGTGAATCCTGAAGGTAGCGCAAACGTGGGTCTGATAAAGCAGCGGGGCTGCTCCCACCCGCGGACACTTTCACTTTCAATTCATCACAGAGTGAAACCATCCCTGTTTTCCCGCCTCAGGACACGCGGGATCTGACTGTTCCCGAGGTTTCCGCTCTGCACCTGAACGCGTCATCGCCGCCGCAGGTCTGACTGGTTTCATGTTTTTAGGGCCTGAGGTCACAAGTCATGATATTAAATCAGGTTACTGGGTGATAATTCAGGGTTTACCGGTAAACTACGCTGTTTTGGTTTGATCCAACTTTTATGTTTTAGCCGTCTTGTTGCAGGTGAGGAAACTCTGATTTAGCTGAAGGCTTTCCCATCTGAGCCAGATGTGCCGGCTCGGACATCTGGTCGGGACATCCAGGTACGTCCCAGTGGGAGGAGACCCCAGACGACGGTCCACCGCCGGGTCTCACAGAACCTGAAAGCCCTCCAGAGAAACATCTCAGACCCAGGAGGAACCTGGAGGAGCTCCTGAGGGCCGACCATCGCTCACCTCCGGACCAGCCGGGCTGGCGTGGCGCTCAGGCAGGGTCACCTGACCTCTGGGCATCAAAGCCACCTCTAACTCCTGTTTTACTTCCATGTTTGACTTTCCTGCATCTTCAGAGTTGGATTTTATTTGCAGCTGGAGATAAAAGTCTGACAGGAACGATGAGAAACTGACGCACGGAGAACGAAAGCGTTTGTCTTTTATTGTGACCTTCTGGAAACTCACAAAACACAAGAGAAACGTCTTTATTTGGCAATGTTGGAGACTTTTATTATTTTGGCTTGAGGGTGACGTCGGAGTTTCCGCCGCGGGGCGCGAGCCCTCCTTTCCTGCGGAAACTTTTGCGGTGGGCTTTAATCAGCATAAGCCAGTCCTTGAGTAGGGGGCCGTGCCTCAGAGAGGACAGCGCTGGGCGGCGGGGGAGGGGAGGCGGCGGGGCGGCCCGCTGGCGCCTGGCGCTGCGTGGGTCGTCCTGCACGAGCGTTCATTTCTTCTTGTCGGCCTTCTGTGCGGACTTGGTGACCTTCCCGCCGGAGGGGGCCTTCTTCTCCACGCTCTTGATGACGCCGACGGCCACCGTCTGCCTCATGTCACGCACGGCGAAGCGACCTGAGGGGAGACGGAGCAAGGAGAGGACGCTGTGAGAAAACCCACGGGAGCGAAGCCAGCCGTCGGCGCGTCCCGAGCGGACGGGGACTCACCCAGCGGGGGGTACTGGGAGAAGCTCTCCACACACATGGGCTTCCCGGGCACCATGGTGATGATGGCGGCGTCCCCGGACTTCAGGGCCTTGGGGTTGTCCTCCAGCTTCTTGCCCGAGCGGCGGTCGATCTTCTCCTTCAGCTCGCTGAACTTGCAGGCGATGTGAGCGGTGTGGCAGTCCAGCACGGGGGCGTAGCCCTGGGAGATCTGCCCGGGGTGGTTCAGGATGATGACCTGGACACGGAGAAGAACCGAGGTCACGAGGACCGCACACGAGACCCGACAGAACCCGCCCGCTCCTTCAACAGTCCGAACCGAACCGGGAAGCATTTAAGAGGCAAAAATACTCCGATACGAAGTTCTGGGTTTTCAGAGGAACCGACTCGAGGAGCTGCAGACATTTAAAACACATTTATGACTAAAATCGAGCCTTTTCTTTCCAGTTAAGGAGGATCTGACTTCAAATGTTCAAAAATCAAGAAATGAAGTCAGGAGAGTAAACTAGTTCCTGAACGCCTCCTTCGTCCTCTGAGCTGTTTATCGTTGTCTCGGACTTTTAATTGTTACTAATGTAAATCAGGAGTATTTTGACGTTCCAGGAGGTAACTCATCTGTAAAAGCACGATAACGCTGCAATGAATATTCAGAAATTATATTTGAGACATTTTTATAAATAATACATAAAGAGTAATAACTTGAAGCTTGACTTTCAGAAATTATATAATTTATCTGTCACAATTACATATTTTCACCCAAATCCTTCAGCTCTAGAAAAAAAAAAAAAATCTGTCTCAGTTTTCTGGAAATTGTTAAATTAAATAATACAGCAAAAAAAATAAGGAATATATGTGATCTAACTACAAATATGACTGATATTCACAAACCTTTCATGACTTCTTTAATAAGAAGAAAGAAAACAAAGACCTGCACTAAACTAACTCAGTGCAGCAGTTCCACCTCTGACCACATGGGGGCAGCAGGTTAACAGGGACATTCACGTAAGACGGTGACGTCACAACAAAATCACCTCCAGAAGGACACCTGTTCTAAGAAAACATCCAAGCTATCAAAATATTTAATTAGTTACACATTCACGCTCAGTCATTTCTAACATGCAACATTTGTAACATTCAGTGCACGTCCAAGAATCGTTTTTGTTTAATAAATGACTGGTGAGCATTTAGATTTATAGAATATGTCTTTAACACACCTGACCGTCCAAGTTTCGTTTCATTTGTGTAGCAACAATAAAGGTTTTATTCTATTTAACACATTATTGCCTGTTATTGGGGGAATTAAACGCCCCCTTGTGGTCAGAGTTGGTATTGCTAAATACAGTTAGCCTATAATGTGACTTTCACTGGACTGAGTCAGTGTTTCTTCCTGAATAAAATGAAACTTTTGAATATGTAAAAGTGTTAATTTACATCTGAATAATCAGAAAGGTGTCGTGAGTGTTCTCGGCTTCGTGTCGCTGCTGCTCACCTGAGCGGTGAAGTTCTCGGCGGCCAGTGGGGGGTCGTTCTTGCTGTCGCCGGCGACGTTTCCACGACGGATTTCCTTGACGGAGACGTTCTTGATGTTGAAGCCCACGTTGTCACCGGGGAGAGCCTCGGGCAGAGACTCGTGGTGCATCTCCACAGACTTGACCTCAGTGGTCAGGTTGGGCGGAGCGAAGGTGACCACCATGCCGGGCTTCAGGATACCGGTCTCAACACGGCCGACGGGGACGGTTCCGATACCTGAGGGAGGAGGAGGCGCGTTTGGAGGACGGAGGACCTTGGGTTACCATGGAAACAGGGATTTCAGACAGGACATTTACCGAGTTTCCACTTACCGCCGATTTTGTAGACGTCCTGCAGGGGCAGACGCAGGGGCTTGTCGGTGGGGCGGGTGGGGGGCATGATGGAGTCCAGAGCCTCCAGCAGGGTGACGCCGGTGGCTCCGCCCTCCTTGCGCTCGATCTTCCAGCCCTTGAACCAGCCCATCTGAAAGGAATAGGAGACGGACAGTTACAGGAAGTGAAAGCCAGAAGCCCCGCCTCTAAAGCAGCCTGGGACATGTTTGGGTCCCTCACCTTGTCACTGGCCTCCAGCATGTTGTCTCCGTGCCACCCGGAGATGGGGACGAAGGCCACGGTGGCGGGGTTGTAGCCGATCTTCTTGATGTAGGCGCTCACTTCCTTGGTGATCTCCTCGAAACGCTTCTGGCTGTACGGAGGCTCGGTGGAGTCCATCTTGTTGACGCCAACGATGAGCTGCTTCACGCCCAGGGTGTAGGCCAGCAGGGCGTGCTCACGGGTCTGACCGTTCTTGGAGATACCAGCCTCAAACTCACCAACACCAGCAGCAACGATCAACACGGCGCAGTCAGCCTAAAAACAGATTTCAGCAAGTTAAATCCAAATGGAGTCAAACAAATGAAAGCCGGGGCGAGGCCAAGGTGAGCTCACGGTTACCTGAGAGGTTCCAGTGATCATGTTCTTGATGAAGTCCCTGTGTCCGGGGGCATCAATGATGGTCACGTAGTACTTGCTGGTCTCAAACTTCCACAGAGCAATGTCGATGGTGATACCACGCTCACGCTCGGCCTTCAGTTTGTCCAGCACCCAGGCGTACTTGAAGGAGCCCTTGCCCATCTACGGAGTCCCAGGTGGTTCAAATTACCACAAAAACAAAACAGGAAAACAGCACAATTCAATCAATAATTACGTTTATTTTAAATAAAATGATGCATCTCCATAACGGACCAACAGAATTTCAAAAGATCAATAAAAAATAAAAGCTTACTGATGATTTTAATAATTAAAACTCAAATGTTTTGAAAGGGTGTCTATGTGACGCCTTCAGCTTCTGTCCTACTACGATACAAAAAAAAAAAAAATAAATGTTTTTGCTACAGCACTGAACTAAGTGACAAAAGTTTATTTAATACAAGATTAACTGCCCACTTTAACATGCTTCTGTTTAAACAACTCAACTATTCTGAGCTGATTTATTTATGTTTGTAACAAACTGGTGTTTAAATGTGATCCTGTGACAATGTTTATTCAATAAAATCAAGTAAACTGAACAGTTACCTGGAATGTTTTATACAAACTTTAATGTAATTTGTTAGAATTACTAAATACAGTACGGTTTACATGGGAGTAATAACTTATTTATGGATTAATAATCGACTTTAACTAAAAATTTGCCATATTTTTTTGAATATAGTTGATAATGCACGTTTTGAACCAGTAGGTGGCGTGGTTGAGCAAGGATCGCAGGAACATGACCCACTCGCGTGGAGAGCTCCGTGCACGTCTCCCACTCAGCTCCTGAAACCCACCTCAGCGGCTTCCTTCTCGAACTTCTCGATGGTTCTCTTGTCGATTCCTCCGCACTTGTAGATCAGGTGGCCCGTGGTCGTGGACTTGCCGGAGTCGACATGGCCAATAACCACGATGTTGATGTGGGTCTTTTCCTTCCCCATTCTGATTTACCGGCTACGAACGAAAAACTGGCATCAGTTTGAGCCTGGAAATTAATCACCCTTTATAGGATCAATTATTTTCTTTAAAAACGGCTTGAATGGAATGTCACGGCAGCCATTATGGCTCTGTAAACGCTAATTAACGGTCACTGATTAGTTAAAAACAAACTGCGGAACAAACAGCAGCGGACTTGGTTGTAAAATTATAGACGTAAATGCCGAGTTGATAAGAACATTTGGACATTTAAATAGTTTTAATTTCCAAGTTTAACAAGAAAGATAGTAGCGCGAGGGGGATGATGGGTAAACAAGCGATCACAGGTTGGCTCTTAGCAACAAGGACAGTCACCCGTCACTAAGGGGCGTTGGCTGAAGTAGTTGAGCAAGCCCTGTTCCCGGACGTTAAAACTCTTTTGAATCTGACTCGGCTCATGTGAAAAAGCGTAAAATCCGCTTCCGACTCCGGGAAGTCAGTCTGGTGAGTCATGGGCCACGTGCTGGATGAATACCGGCTTCGAGCCTCCATGTCGCACACGGCCGCCATGTTGACTGATGCAACCGCGCAGCGCTCTGCCATATTTGGCAACAGTGCGCGTTCACGATGAACAGAAAAGGACAGGCGTGACTGGCAGAAAAAAAAAAAAAAATTAGCTTCAATTTCCAAACAAACCCTTTTCTGCCAGCCAAATGTTTTTAACCCCCTCAGATCAGGTACAAGCCATTATTCTGCCAAACTCGAGCATCCCCTTCCCTCACATGCAGCTCGTTTCTGTAAATCCAAGCCAGAAGCAGCATCTTTAAAGTTCCCAATATTCAAAAACAGCCCAAAGATTAAGATTTTAAGGTAAATTACCCACCTGTCCACAACTTCCAAGATGACCCCGATTAAAAGCAGAGGCAAAAAAGGACAGAATGGGATGAGTGTTGAGCTTTTATACTGCAGCGGGGAGGGAGGGCTGCGCAGGATCTGGTTGCTGCCAGCCCCAGTTGAGGGGTGCAATTGGCTGCGGTGGCATGCCTGTGGACTTGATTGGACAGAAACCACCACCACTTGTCAACTAGATGGCATGTCAAGACAGCTGCAACACAGACCGGCTCGCTTGTCACAGCCTAAAAACTAACAGTCAAGGATACAGACAAGCCGATTGCAATTTTTTCAAAGGTATTTATTTTATTAGTTACCAGTAGCTTTCTTTCCAATTAGTTTTGTGGCATTTTTTTAAACATTGATACAGTTCTAAATCATTTTAAACTCAACTGAGGCACCGTCCTGTGATTCAGGTGAACAACAATGCCACAGAGTTCTTTTTCCTGCGAAAACTTTTGCGATGGGTTTTAATCAGCATAAGCCAGTCCTTGAGTACAGAGCTGTGCCTCAGAGATGACCCAGGATGGGAAGAAGATACTGGGGATGGAGTGGCCCGCTGGCGCCGGCACACATCTGGTTGGTGGATGTCCTGCACGTCCATTCATTTCTTCTTCTGGGCCTTCTCTGCAGCCTTGGTTGTCTTTCCAGAAACCTCCTTGGTGTCAACAGCCTTGATGACACCGACAGCCACCGTCTGCCTCATGTCACGCACAGCGAAACGCCCTGCAACCGAACAAGGTAAGCAGATGTTAGTTTTGTGTTTTCCAATCATCCATATTTATTTGTGACACTCCTGGAAGCAAACATACCAAGAGGAGGGTAGTTGGAGAAAGGCTCCACAACCATGGGCTTCTGTGGAATCAGTTTAACAATGGCAGCATCTCCAGACTTGACGAACTTGGGGTTGTCCTCCAGCTTCTTGCCGGAACGACGGTCGATCTTCTCGATGAGCTCCTTGAACTTGCAGGCAATGTGAGCGGTGTGGCAGTCCAGAACGGGGGCGTAGCCCTCGTTGATCTGGCCAGGGTGGTTCAGGATGATGACCTGTAGAGAGACTGGAGTTAGAGGTCTGCCAAATCAAACTTTAACCTCTGATGTTCAGACCAGGCCATGGTACCAACCTGGGCATTGAAGCTGTCGGCAGCCTTGGGTGGGTCGTTCTTGCTGTCACCAGCGACGTATCCACGACGGATTTCCTTGACGGAGACGTTCTTGATGTTGAAGCCCACGTTGTCACCAGGGACAGCCTCGGGCAGAGACTCGTGGTGCATCTCCACAGACTTGACCTCAGTGGTCAGGTTGGGGGGAGCGAAGGTGACCACCATGCCGGGCTTCAGGACACCGGTCTCAACACGGCCGACGGGGACGGTTCCGATACCTGAGAAAAATTCATATTTTAGCACAAAAATACATCAGATTTGAGCAGTTGTAAAATCCAACCCTTTCAACTTACCGCCGATTTTGTAGACGTCCTGCAGGGGCAGACGCAGGGGCTTGTCGGTGGGGCGACTGGGTGGCAGGATGGCATCCAGAGCCTCCAGCAGTGTGGTTCCACTGGCGTTGCCATCCTTGCGCTCGATCTTCCAGCCCTTGAACCAGTTCATCTGGAACAGAAACACAACGTGTGAGAAATACAGACAGACACTGAAGAGGTGAGCCAGGTCCAGATTCAAACACCACCACCTGCTACACATCAGACCCTCACCTTGTCACTGGCCTCCAGCATGTTGTCTCCGTGCCATCCAGAGATGGGGACGAAAGCAACAGCTGCAGGGTTGTAGCCGATCTTCTTGATGTAGGTGCTCACTTCCTTTTGGATTTCCTCGAAACGGGCCTGGCTGTAAGGGGGCTCGGTGGAGTCCATCTTGTTGACACCAACGATGAGCTGCTTCACGCCCAGGGTGAAGGCCAGCAGGGCGTGCTCACGGGTCTGACCGTTCTTGGAGATACCAGCCTCAAACTCACCAACACCAGCAGCAACGATCAACACGGCGCAGTCAGCCTAAAAACAGATTTCAGCAAGTTAAATCCAAATGGAGTCAAACAAATGAAAGCCGGGGCGAGGCCAAGGTGAGCTCACGGTTACCTGAGAGGTTCCAGTGATCATGTTCTTGATGAAGTCCCTGTGTCCGGGGGCATCAATGATGGTCACGTAGTACTTGCTGGTCTCAAACTTCCACAGAGCAATGTCGATGGTGATACCACGCTCACGCTCGGCCTTCAGTTTGTCCAGCACCCAGGCGTACTTGAAGGAGCCCTTGCCCATCTACGGAGATGAAAAAGGCATTTTAATTTTTATACACATATCAATTTAAAAAAAAAATCACATACACTTAACATTTGAAATAAGTGGTGTAATGTATAAGGCATGTTCATACATTTTAATTTTTTTTAAAGTTATGTGGAACCATGTATGTTTACAAAACCGCACTAAGTCTAATATCTGCCTTCTAATAGAAACAGTTGAGTAGTCTACAATTGTTTTTGAATGAGAGTGAAAATGCTTAAAATGTAACATTATATTCTAGAGCAACAAAATTACTTCTGAGAATACATATTAAAACATTCCAGCGCTCATGTCGTCCATTTTGGCTCTTTCCTGCACGGCCTGTGGCCGACAATGAAATGCAGAGTCACTCTTGGCGCTCCGCGTCATCAGGCCCCTCCCACCCCTTCGTGCGCGCACCCGACAGCTACACCCTCGTGCAGGGCAGCTGAGCTTAAGGGAGGCACGCCGAGGCCGCCATCTTGGACGCGATTGTACTCTCCGAAAAAAAATGAAATTAAAAGTAAAAAACACTCACCTCAGCGGCTTCCTTCTCAAACTTCTCGATGGTTCTCTTGTCGATTCCTCCGCACTTGTAGATCAAGTGGCCGGTGGAGGTGGACTTTCCAGAGTCGACATGGCCAATGACCACGATATTAATGTGGGTCTTTTCCTTTCCCATTGTGTTTGTTTCTGCGAGGACGGAGGAAAAAAAGCGGCCATTAGCTTAAATATTTGAAAAGGCTCTTGTCCTCTGGGCAAGTTACCGGTACAATTTAAAGCTAATTCAAGTCATTAGGGAATCATGTCGTGTTACAGCATAGTTTAATGGTCTCTATTCATGCGCGGGCCGTTAAAACGTGATGAAATAAAGTTAACATTTCAAAACTATTAAAGAAAAAGAGGCGTAAAGCCGTGTAGGGGCTGTTGTGGAAGGTTGGTGGTCGGAGCTGGAGCCGCCAACAGGCGGCGGCGGCGGCTAGGCCTCGCTCGGCTACAGGCCAGCCGAGACACGTGTTACTCCCAGAGCCACGTTGGATTAAGTTACAAAGATCGACAAATATTCCGGGCCATTCCTGTCCGGGCCTCGGACACCTGTCACGGGTCAAAAACGGCCAGTTGTTTCAGGGAGGAGAGGCGAGAAATGCCATTCAAGCATCCTCGGACGTCCACTTTCCCAGAGTCCTTTGTTCCTTCTCCCTCACGTTTTTACCTCCTTTATTTGCCCTCTTTTGTTTAAAAAAAGTTCTCTACAACATGTTAAAACCCTGTTACATACGGATAAAAGGATACGTTTCGAAGCGACAAGTTTCACAACTTCTAAATTTAATTTAGCCCCCCCCCCCAAAAAAAATCCACAGGTTAGCGTCACGTTACATAACGAAAAAACTGAAAGTTTTAAGACGACTAAAACAGGAAAAAAATAACGCTAAACGCTGTGAAACAACAGGAAAGACTACAGGTCTGAGTTTGTCAGAAACTGGCGAGCCAGAGGGGGACTTACCGGTGTTTCTGGGTTTTCACGGCCAAAGCTGCTGCCCCTAGCCAGGTAACAGAAAGAGGAAGACTGGGGCCGAACTGGGAGGTTTTATACTGGAGGGGAGGCGGCCTGACGTCCGTCGTCCTCCTCGGTGCAAACCCCGCAAATCACACACATTCCTGCAAAAAACGTCAGCACGCCGCCGGATGAGGCGCCTGCAACATGTATGATGTCAAAGGAAAAAAAAAAAACATGTATGGTTGCTTTAAAAAACACAAACATGTATGATGTCAAAAAACATGTATGATGTCAAAAAAAAAAAACCAAAAAACAAGAACATGTATGATGTCAAAAAAAACATGTATGATGTCAAAAAAAAAACAAAAAAACAAAAAACATGTATGATGTCAAAAAAAAAACATATATGTCAAAGGAAAAAAAATAACACAAAAAAAAACATGTATGATGTCAAAGGAAAAAAAAACATGTATGATGTCAAAGGAAAAAAAAACATGTATGATGTCAAAAAAACATGTATGATGTCAAAGGGAAAAAAAAACATATGGTTGCTTTAAAAAACACAAACATGTATGATGTTAAAAAATAAAAAAGAAACATGTATGATGTTGAAGAAAAAAACATGCATGGTTCTTTTAAAAAATGAAACATGTATGACGTTAAAAAAGAAAAATAATGAAACATGTATGATGTCAAAAACAAAAACATGTATGATGCCAAAAAAAATGAAACATGTATGATGTAAAAAAAAACATGTCAAAGGGAAAAAAACATGTATGATGTCAAAAAAACATGTATGATGTAAAAGGAAAAAAAACATGTATGATGTCAAAAAAACATGTATGATGTAAAAAAAAAACATGTATGATGTCAAAGAAAAAAAAACAAAAAAACATGTATGATGTCAAAAAAAACATGTATGATGTAAAAAAAAACATGTATGATGTCAAAGGGAAAACACATGTATGATTGTTTTCAAAAATGAAACATGTATGATGTCAAAAAAAGAAAAATAATGAAACATGTATGATGTTAAAAAAAAGGAAACATGCATGATGTTAAGAAAAACAGAAATATGTAATGATGCCAGAAAAAATAACATGTATGATGTTTAAAACACGTATGATGTAAAACAAGCAAAAAATGAAACATGTATGAAGTTAAAAAAGAGAACAGTAAAGAAACATGTATGACGTGAAAAATAAAAAATAGAAAGATCTATGATGTAAAAAATTTGTTCAATGTCAAAAAAGAAAAAAGAAACGTAAGTGCTGACTCGTCAAGAGTTCATGTCAGCACTGAAACAAAGGGATGAAATCACTTCATCTTATCAATGATGCAAAAGAGAGTCGGTGTTGAAGTTATTGAAATAAAATTTCCCTCAAATCTCTGTTTTATGAGCAACTTCTTCCTGTCTTCTTTAATATACACTTTTACATCTAACCACAGACTTTGTGATAAAAATGTGCTTTAAACATAAATCATGCAGGAAATGCAGTAGAGGATGAGATATTATAATATTATTACAAGAGATGAACTTATATTTTTATTCAGGTATATTTTTATGCCTCGTGGGGGAAGTCACAGCTGATGAGAAGATTGTGTTCATGCAGGTATGTAAATGTTGATTGTTTTATCCCTAGTCAACCCCCCGTGGCCCTGGGATCACCTCCAGTAACCCTACTGGTATCACTGGGACGACTCGACGATCTAAATCTGGGAGATTTGCATTGAAGCAGGGTGGAGGCTGTGAAAAGATGAGCTCCTGCTGTTCTCCCGACTCCTTATCTTGGCAGGCATTTCCACTCCCAGCAGACACATATCCAATCATCTGATTTAATCACGAGTGATGCTCTCAGACTGAAGCTGCTTCACAGACGAGAAACACTGGTAATTAAGTGTCAGAAGCCACCAACATGTCTCTCTACGCCTCTGGAATAAAGAGTCAGCTAATGTCTGACCTCAGTGAGGATGCTGCTGAGAGGTCAGGAGGTCAGACTCTGCCTCCACCTCCTCCTCTGTCCGTCCAGGCGTGGATGCAGCTGGCGACCCGCTGGTACCCGCCGAGCTTTTACAGTTCAGGTAGCAGCCACTCGGACTTGGAGGCTGCTGCAGGTCAGAGCGGAGCGACGATGAGGACGGAGGTGGGGTTAGAGAGAGGAAGGGTGTGGGGGGAGGGGAGGGGATATCAGTGGCATGCAGGCTGACAGCAGCAGGTTTAAATCCCATTATCAAACCTGTCGGGCGAGGCTCGGGTTATGGTCACGTTGAAGAAGCCACGCCAGCACTCACCAACACGAAACCGTCCATTAAACGTCCCGTCAGACCTCCAGCATGCGGAGAAACTGCTCTTTAATGACATTTGCATAAATATGTCAACAAACAGGTTTCTCCAGCTTTGTGTTTGAGTCTAAGAGTCAAAACCAACGCCACATCCTGGCGGGCTTGGAGAGACGGCGTGTCGGGTGCTGATTCAGGTGGAAATCAATCAGTTATATGGTATAATGCTTTAGATATGCAATGGGATGGTGTTTCGTTTAGGTTAAAGTCTAAAATCCTTTTTAGTGGCTGGCAGAGGTCTCCTGTCACTTATGAAAGTAAATTCACATCTGTAATCACCCACACAGCAAAAACAAGCATCAGAGCTGTGAAATAAAAGATCCTAAAAGGTGAGTTTTCTCTGGCTACTCAATTTGGTCTCATCTGCATTGAATTAAAAAAAAAGGAAAAAAAAACAGCCACCTGCTACATGTACCGGTATAATATTCTTAGTTTAATCATAACAGAAGAAACTTTCAAGGCCAACCTGGCTCTCAGATAAAAAGACCAAAAAAGAAAGAAAAAAAAAGGTCTTGAATCAGGTGTGGACTTCCTGCAGGTGAGAGCAGATCAGCTGCTGCAGCAGGAAACGTCCCCGTGACGCAGGAGAGGCAGGACGTGATGCCAGCAGCCCGCTGCGCTTTGTTTACCGGGAGTCGGGGAAGTCTGGAGGGAACGTCGTGGATATTTGTGTTTTCACGTGCACACGTCTGCCACAACTTTCCCACCTGACCAGGAACCAGCTCAGACCAAAATATGTGCAGTTTCCTCAGTGTAAAATACCTATAAACACATACGAAATTAAAAAAAACAAGTTTGTCTATGCTCTTTGTTTGTTTTTGTTTTT
>JAOWBL010000003.1:7549878-7561390 GCA_028564865.1 Zenarchopterus dispar
CTGATGGATCGGTCCGGGTTCTGATGGATCGGTCCGGGTTCTGATTCATCAGTCCGGGTTCTGATTCATCAGTCCGGGTTCTGATGGATCGGTCCGGGTTCTGATTTATCAGTCCGGGTTCTGATTCATCAGTCCGGGTTCTGATGGATCGGTCCGGGTTCTGATGGATCGGTCCGGGTTCTGATGAGTCAGTCTGGGTTCTGATGGATCGGTCCGGATGCCTAAACGTGACCTGGAACCTGAGAGAACCAGTTGGACTTTTCACCTTGTTGTTATTTAAATCTTCACAGACGAAGGTTCGTTTCCGGGTCAGGACAATAATCTCTCCGGCCGCTCGTGGCCGAGGCTTCGTGGGCTTGTTTCGGAGTCTTTTATTTTGAAAGCCGCCGGTTCCGGAGCCCTCAGATCTGCAGGTCGGTCGGAGCGCGCCTGCTGCTGCCGCCGCTGCTCGCCGCCGACACGCGGCGGTTCGGGGAGGACACCGTGGGGCTGTTGCTCTCGCGGCTGTGTCGTGACGCGGAGCTGAGCTCCCCCGCCGAGTCCGGACTCGGGGGTCTGCTGGGCCTCTTGGGGTCTGACCTGGGGAGCATCCTGGACCTGGGTCCGGCGCAGCCGCCGCGGAGCTTCGTGCCACTGCCACCCGGGTACGAGTCCTCGCTGTCCGAGCAGTTCCCCTCCACCACCGTGGAGCAGTTCCACGGCGGACTGATCCTCCGGGACTTCCTGGCGACGCCGGACATCGTGGGGCCGGAGGGGACGTCCGCCGCGGGGAGCGTGGGGTACTCAGAGCTCCGGCAGCCCACGTCTCGGCGAGGCGAGGACTCGTCCTCGGGCTCGTCCCGCGTGTCCGCGGGGGGCGAGCGTGTCTCGCTGCTGGTGTTGTTGGAGTTGCTGTTCTGCTCCGTGGGGCTCGGGACTCCCGGCTTCACGTCCTTGGGGCCGTCCGGCTTCGCACCCGCGTCCCCCTGGATGGGCACGAAGGCGGAGGAGGCGCTGAGGAGGGGGTAGTTGGGGCCGTTGCCCTGCTTCTCCAGCAGCAGCGTGTACCCGCTGGGCGCCGTGGGAATCGTACTCTTACGTCCCACGGACGTCCCCACGCACACCTGGTGCACCACCGAGTTCTTCTTGGACTTGCTGACGTAGTAGTCGTCCAGGTCGTCCTTGAGGTGGGGGTAGTAGTCCAGGATGCCCTTCTTGATCTTCTTGAAGCCCAGGTGGATGATCTCCAGCAGGCTGAGGAAGAGCGAGATGCAGGCGATGGCCTGCATGAACATCATGAACACGCTTTTCTCCGTGGGCCTGGACACGAAGCAGTCCACCACGTTGGGACACGGCTCGCGCTCGCACCTGTAGAGGGTGCTGAGGCGGTGCCCGTACAGGACGTACTGGCCCGTCATGAAGCTGACCTCCACCACCGAGCGCGTGACGATGTGCGCCACGTAGGTGCAGAGCAGGGATCCACGCAGAGGAGCCTTGTTGAGCTTCCCCTGCTCCAGCTGCCTCATCTCCTTCTCCATCCTCCTCTTCACCTCCACCAGCTCCGCGTCCACGGCCTCCAGCTCCCGCCGCAGCGCCACCTTCTTGCAGTGGCGCTCCTTCTCCAGGGCGCGCAGCTGGTAGATGGCGTGGCCCATGTAGACCAGCGAGGGCGAGGACACGAAGATCACCTGCAGGACCCAGTAGCGGATGAGGGAGATGGGGAAGGCCTGGTCGTAGCAGACGTTGCGGCAGCCCGGCTGCTCCGTGTTGCAGACGAAGTCCGACTGCTCGTCGTTCCAGACGTCCTCGGCGGCCACGCCCAGCACCAGCATCCGGAAGATGAAGAGGATGGTGAGCCAGATCTTCCCCACCATGGTGGAGTGGATGTGCACCTCCTCCAAGATCCCGCCGAGGAAGTTCCAGTCCCCCATGTTGGAGTTTTAGTCGAGTTCTTTTACATCAGCTGCGCTGTGGTGAGAAGAGACAGACAAGAACAGCTGTTTATGTCCAGAGAGGCGCCTGGCAGCTGAAAGACCTGATCAACCTAAACAAACAAAAACAAAACAAACACTACAAAACAACTACCAAAAACCTATGAAACAAACAAAAACAAACAAACACTACAAAACTACAAAACAAAAAAACCTACAAAACAAACACTACAAAACAAAACAAAAAAACTACCAAAAACCTATGAAACAAACAAAAACAAAACAAAAAACACTACAAAACAAACAAAAAACCCTATGAAACAAACAAAACAACCTACAAAAAAAAAAAACCTAGAAAACAAACAAACAAAAAACCCTTCAATAAGCAGACATCAGTGTTTAACTTTTGAGATAAATCCATAAATTCATGTTTAAAATGGAGAAGTTGAGTTACAGGTTTCCGTTTCCATGGTGACGTGTTAAAACCATCTGACCTGGACTGAAAATGATGCTTATACAGAAACCAGAACTTAAAAAATAAAGGAAAAAATTCTTCAAGGGGGGAAAAAAAAAACCCAGTGTGAAATAAAGTCTGATAAAAACCGGAAGCGTGTTTAGTGGCCTTTCAAGCAGGTTGAAACACTTCCGTTTTGAGCTTCACCCTCATACGTCAGATTTATTCTGGCTCACAAAGTCTCACCCACTCAACCTAAAAATTCCTGGGATTTTTTTTTTTTTTTTTGACTGATAAACTATTGATTTTTCCCCTCCAAAAATAACAAATGTGAGAGAAGTCAGGGCGCGTGTCACGTGATCGCGCCGGTGGTTTCGGCGCTCGAGCCGCGTTTCTGTGTTGAACAACAGTTTGAGACTAGTTGAAGATAAAGAACCAAAGACAGTAAAAACCTTATTTTCGTTGTTTTGGTCAAGAATTAACTGTTTTATGGGATCTGAGTCGCATTTACACCTGATCACAGGTGAATCTACCGGGATAGAATGGAAATTGACCAGCCAGCGGGTGAGCGGGCGCCCCCTGCTGGCTGGTCGCGGTACTGCACCTGAAACACGCCTCAGCTTCACGTCTGTTAACAGCCAGTAAAACCGGATCCGAACCTGATCCAAACCAGATCCGAACCTGATCCAAACCAGATCCGAACATGATACAAACCAGATCCAAATCAGATTCGAACCAGATGCGAACCCAATACAAATCAGATCCTAACCCGATCTGAACCCGATCTGAACCAGATCCAAATCAGATTCGAACCAGATTCGAACCCAATACAAATCAGATTCAAACGAGATCCAAACCAGACTTCCTCCACATGAACCACAAATATCACACATCTGGGGTCACCTAGAGGTCAAACCCCCTAAACTGTCCTGGGTGTGATAAGGCGTGGGTGTTTTTGGGGTGTAGTTATTGAAGTGGGCAGACGGCGTGGTGTCACGGCGGGATGCGTGGCCCTGCTGCCGGGATTTTATGGATGGATTCGTGTTTTTGGACCGCCACAGATGTGACACATTGCCACGCGGCGTGACGCATGAAAACGGCTTCATAATGAACAATTTCCTTCTAAAAATTGTTTTTTTTTTTAAAGTTAAACTTGTTAAATTAAATTTTTGTGGAAAATGTGTTAAAAAAAAAAGTTCTCAATGACAAAATCCCTCAAAACGAATCTGACAGTTCAAGAAACCATCAGGTTTTAGTTTAAAAGTAGACTTTGATGTTCAAACAGATCACGCACTTCCTATCAAATGAACTCACCTTTCATCTTGGCCCACGCGAGTCCTACACGCGCATGTTTGAGCTCCTTTAATCCTCGGAGACCTCGCCCCACCGTGGGTTCGGAACCGGACAGATACTGTGGGTCCGGGCGTTCGGGACTTTTAAGCGCTGGCAGCCGTGCACGATCGATGCGCGGCCCCGCTCTTCTGCCATTTACCTCGCAGCGGTTTGAACGCGCGGTCTCGCGCTCATGAGGTGTGAAATGCGCCTGAACCCACGGGACCGTGGACTGGTCTGATCCCGTCCAGGGAGGCAGAACTGGGCTGACCTCGTGGGCGGAAAACCAGCACCTGGGAGGACCTCTGGGTTGGCCCAGCCACGTCACGGTTGGGTCACGCACCTGTTCGTGGGGTGGGGGGGACACCGTCTTCGTGTCTTCAAACAAAAATGTTCCACATTTCAGAGCCGAAGTCTCCAGAGACGCGTCAGTTCGTGTCCGCGACCGTCCGTGGGTTCATCTGATAACCCTCCACCATCTCTTCACTCCAACGTTCAATAGGACGCGTCCGATTTCACGCCCGACCGCTCCCGCCCCGTGATTAGGTCCACGCGTTCCTCCCGGCTGTTGTTCCATTAACAGGAAATCGATGAGTCCGGCTGGACCGCCGGTCCAGGCCGGGCCGAGCCAGGCCGGGCAGAGCGGCCACGCCGAGCACCGCCGCCCCGCCCCCACCCAGACTGACCGCAGCGTTTCCACGCGCCGTGAAACTGGTCCAGAACAAACCGAAGACGAGATCAACTTTGACTGGAATCATCAGTTTATTACTCAAAATAACAGTTTCTTCCTACTAAAGACAGAAGATGAAGGTAAAACATGCGAAAACAAACAATCAGGTAAACACGAGAAACGCTGGCTCCTCCCCTCTGAACTACGTCACCAAATAAAAGGTCTGACAAGCTGAAACACGAGTTCTGACAGGTTAACACTTTTAAGGAGCTCCGAACCCACAGAACCGGACCAGAACCCGCTCTGCAGCGAGGGTTCCGGTCAGGACCAGAACCAGCTCTGTAGAGGTGGTTCTGGTCCGGAGAAGTTTCTGTTTCAGGAGAGATCATGAACATGGAGGGTCCGGGACCGGTTCTGTTGGAAACGCAGCAAAGACACATAAACATCAGTTGGATCCATCAACAAGATGGTTGTTTGTTTGTTTTGTAAATACTGGTTCTGACTCGCAAAAATGGTGGAAAACATTTGAGAAATGAGAAACTGTACAATTAAAAACAAAAGGAGCCTTTTCATCTTGGCGTGGTACCACCGAACAACAACCAGAACCTCGTTCCTGCTGGGAAACGTCAACGAGGCGATTTTATAAAACCAAATAAGGGAAGCAGCTGCAAAAAAAACAAACAAAAAAAAAAAAAAAAAACAAAAAAAAAAAAAACAACTTTCTACAGACGGTTCAGCGGGCGTCACATTCACAAACACCTCAACAAGCCACCACCTCGGGTCCATCTGGCGGGCGGGGGAGGGGCGGCGCTGCCTAGCGTCCTCCAGACTTGCGTCCAGCCCAGGACCGGGAGCGTGAACGAGAGCGCGACCTGGACACGGACCTGGACCTGGACCGGGAGGGCGTCTGCTCGCGTCTCACCTCCTCCTCGGTGTAGTGGGAGGCCGAGGACGGGTTGGCCGTCTCCCGCGGCGACGCGGACCTCATGCAGGACCTGGACCCCTCCCTGGACTCCCTACGAGGCCGCTGCTTGTACCTGGAGACACGTGTTCACCCCGTTCACCACGTCACGCGTGTTCACCCCATCACATGTTCACCCCGTTCACCCCATCACATGTTCACCCCGTCACATGTTCACCCCATCACACGTGTTCACGTCACTCGTTCACGGCGTCACATGTTCACCACGTCACTCGCTCACCCCGTTCACCCCATCACATATTCACGTCACTCGCTCACCCCGTCACGCATGTTCACCCCGTCACATGTTCACTCACCAGTTCTCAGACTGAACTCGGGTCAGAACCGGGTCGTTTTCGTACCTCTCTCCTTCGCGGCTCCGGCTCCGCCCTCGTGCGTACATCCGCCCGCGAGATCTAAACAGACAGAACCGAGACCCGTTACTCCTCCCCCGGCCCCGCCGAGCAGATCTGGACCGACACCGAGGGGAAACTCACTCCCGAGGACTCTCCGATCTCCTCCGGCGCCGATCGTACGACGGGCTGCGGGACCGGTACCTGTCGTAGCTGCGGCTGCGCGACCGCCGGCGCCGGCTGTCTCGCTCGTAGTCGTCGTACCGGGACGAGCGGCCCGGAGAACGCCGCTCCTTCGCCTTCATCTGATTGGGAGCTGCCGGAGAAAACCCAGAATGAGCCAACGAGTCCAGAACCACCGACCAAACCGGGACAGAACCTGTTCCAGAGTTCCCACTCACTTTTCCTGTCTCCCTGGGCAAACTGGATCTCAATCTGGCGCCCACAAACCCACTTCCTGTCCAGGCTGTGGAGGGCGTCTTCGGCGTCACGCACATCCTCAAATATGCTGAGTCGTTAAGGGGTTTATTGTTGTCGTTTGTGGCGAAGCAACAATCACAAAAAAACAAACAAACAAAAACAAAACAGCAGGAAAGCATCTCCGAGCCCCAGAACATCTGAGCGCTCTTTCATCAACTAAAATAAGCTCGTTACTGATTAAAAACAAAAACAAACAAACACAAACAAACAAACAGTGCACTTTTGTGGAGATTAAAGACGAGGCAAGCTTTCAAACATCAACATCGTCCGAGCCAACAGGACAATAAATAGAAACTGTTCATATTTGATTAAATCGTCTCGACCAAAATTAAAATGTCAAAGGGAGAAAGCGGCTGTTTGGAGACTAGAGTTGGTGGATTTGTTTTGGGAGGATACAAAACAATTCAGACATGTTACCTTTGCCCATGCTTGACCTTTGAACTTGATCTTGATCTTTACACTCTTTAACGGACTCCCACAGAGACTTGGGCTTCCTGCTTGCTTTTTCCTCTTAAACCTCTTTTCTTTTCCTCCATTTCCAAGCTTTGTCTGGTTCCCTTTTCGTCTTCATGCTTTACTCTCTGTTCAACCTTTTCCCTCCCTCTGATCCTGCAGGTCTGTACAGCTACTCTATACGGGTCTTTGTAACTCTTTGTGGCCGGTTCCACAACTGGATGCTTTTACATTTTCTGAAGCAATAACAGAGAAATACGTATGTTAGATAGTAGATCACATCATGAGAAAGAAAGAATTTAATAAATAAAGAAAGAAATAAAAAGGCAAAATTGCCAGAAGCACATCTTGTCTGCTGAGAAGAGACGACAGTGGCTGGTTAACAGATCACACAGGTTAAAGCTGATTCTCAAAGGATATTGAATGTATGCAAATCCTCTTGGCTGGCGTGTATAGAAGTCAAGTGGGATGTAGACATCTACTATCGGCCCATAGCGGCCAAACTCACGCCGCAAATCCTCAGGCCTGAATATCGTAAATACAAGGGGAACTTCACTGACCATCACGGGCAACTCTTCCTACATCATCTACCACAGAACAGCTGGAAGAACAGCTGCTGAGAGTTAAAGGGACAGTTCAGCCCAACGGCAGGACTCGGCCTCCTCACCCGGCTGGTACCAGCACCGGCTCTCGCCCGTCGTCCCATTTTAAAACGAGTCGAGAGTAGCAGAGTGTGAGCAGCTGCTTTAGTCACTCCAGAAAGTAGAAAACTCAAAAAATAAAGGGTCCAATTTCAGCACAAGTGCATCAGTTCAACTTCCCGTCTAATCGCTACATCATCTCCGCACGCCGACTCTGAAGATCAAAAAGCACCGTTTTGTTCTAAAACATCAATCACAAACAGCTTTAAGCTGCTGACTTTTCAGTCCTGAGCCTTCGTGGATAAATTCAGGTGAGCAGAGCTCGGCGTTGAACCTTCAGGGTTGCTCCTCAACCCAAAGGTCAAGTCTTGCTGAGTTAGTGACCTCTCACACTTTGCTACTCCCATTAGGCTAACTGTCCCTTTAAAACATGCACACTTTTATATTAAAAAAAAAAAAAAAAAGTTAAAACTGACAGTTCACAGGTATACAGTCCTTGCTCCATCATATTAGGTGCACTTGTGACATCTTTATAAATAAAATACCAAGAGCCCACAGCCCTCACCCAGTGTCACCAAAACATTAAAAAAAAAAAAAAAAAAAAAACAATTAAAAAACACATCCAACAGTTTCATGAAATATCTTAAAAAAAACAAACAAAACACTAAATTTTGAGTCCATTTAACTTTGGTCTAATTCCATTGTCTTGTAAATGACAAAATTAGTAAGTCCTATTGCGGTCAGTGGGGGGCGACTTGGCGCGGTCTGTGGGGGGTCAGTGGGGGCGACTTGGCGTGGTCTGTGGGGGGTCAGTGGGGGCCGACTCGGTCGGAACTGCGACACTTATGTGGTCCGAGTTTATTTCCACAACGCCGTCTGTGACACGCAGCGAGCCCTGTGAATATGTTCCCCTCCTCGCCAGTGGCGGCGCTGCAGCGACATTTACTGAAGGACATGACCAGATAATCAACGGAGAATAAAGAAAGAGTTTATTTGTTTCATGTACCGATATCTGTCAGCAAACTTCCTCCGTCTCGTGTTTACCAGGAATCGTGATATTTTTTAAATCAGAACTTTTACTTCCTCCTCTCTGACTGGAAACTGTCCAACAAGCTCATTTGTTTAAGTTGTTTTTTTTTAAACGATTTAGTCCACTTCCTGAATGAAGCGGGCGGATATATATATATATATATATATATATATATATATTTGGCGGGGGTCGGTATTAACGTACGCAGAAGAAACTTCCGCCGGAAGTCAGCGGATAAAACCCGAGTAATGAGGCGGTAACTCGTCAATGAACGTCTTCAGTTTTTGCATTTAAAAAATAAATAAATAAATCTCCGTGGGTGTTGTGACAAAGGTCTTTTTAACCATAACTAACACCTTTTTATTCAGACTCCCGCATGCTGATATCATGTTTCTCAATACACTCAGAAACGCGCTAGTTTGCACAAACGTCCGACTGGACGTTTATTATTTATTAATAAATAAATAAATTTAAAAAGTTATCTATATTTGAGATAGGACATCTGTTGGTAGGTGGTGTTAAAGTAATCTGGCTAAAAGAGTTAGTTATACTACTTTTAGTCTGTATTTTATTTACTGACTAAATTAAAATATGCAGGATTTAAAACAAAGATGCCTCGTCTACGGGAAGCACGTTTTATACTAAAATCCATATAATATCGTGTTAGTTTTAAACTTATTCATTAGGTTTCACTGAAAAAAATAAATGAATAAAAAACATTGGAATTAAATTTTCCAAAACCGTACAGCCCTAGTTCTGGAGCTCTGTGAACTAACGAGTTTATATTTGTATTATATGTATCTTATTTCTCAAGGACGAAGCGTGTCCGAGTCTCCACGTGACGTCATCAGTGGGGACTATTATGGTCTGGAGTTGTCTTGTGTGTCCCACAACAGGGTCTCATGACGACACACGTGGTAAATAACTCCACAGATTTATTTCTTTTCACTTTTTGCAAGACATATGACAAAATAAAAATTTAAAAAAACGAATAATAATTTAAGCTTAAATACTATGAACTTCATTTCTGTGTAACGTGATGTCAGATAAAAATTTGAAATAACGAAAATTGCCCCAAAAACGCGAATTATTGCCGCCTAACTAATTTCAATCACCTAATTTAGTTAAAAGTTAAGTTTAAAAACTCAAATATAAATTTATCGAGTAATTACAAAAATAAACATCTAAATTGTAGCGAAACGTTAAAACTGTCGAACAACTGAAATCAACGGATACTTTAACTGGATTAACGGTAACGTTTGTTTAGGTTAGATAACCGCATTAGCTGAAAAATAAACCGAGATTTAGGACATTTAAACACATTTTGCCTTAATAAACGGACAAAAGAAAATCAGCGAAACCTTATTTATGAGCTTTAGCTCGTTAGCTCCTCCCGCCTCACTTTACAAGCCGAAAATGTCTAAATAAATCCAGCTAAACGGATAAAGCTGACTAACAAAGCCGGATAAAGTCGGAATAAGAGCAGGTTTGTTGTGTTTTCTCTCTTTTTGTGCGAAAGCTGCTCGTTCATTTCCACGCGGCGGCTAACGTTAGCCGCGGAGCTAACCTGGCTGCCGTCGTCAACGCGACCAGTCACGTGGAAGATCCACGGAGCACTCACCTGGACTCGTCAGAGATGTTCCTGACAAACAGAGATGTGTTCGGAGGCCTCATGTATCTGGCCATGCAGTTGCACAAACGCGGCTGAAGAAAATAGTTTCAACACGAAACCTGGCGAGGGAAATTCTGTGGCGCATGCGCACTTTTGAAGGCGCCTTTCGCTTCTTCTCTTAAAGGGGAAATAAAAACGGGACTCCACAGCGCCCCCTTTGGGTTTACGTTGAGATAACAGCAAATAAAAATAAACAGAAAGCGCTGCTTTGCTTTATTCTGACAATTTGTTTATTAAAGCTTTTACATTATTCATCATGAAATTTTCTTTTAAGAAATTTACCAGGTTTCCACCAGCCTCCAGCTGTGGATTAGGCTCGCCTGCTTCTGCTGATGAAAGTTACAGCGCCTGCAGTGGCAGTCTGGAAAAATAGATAATTAAAATTAAATGGAAACAACAAATCAGATCATCAACATTATCATCAGGGATTATCTCTGGAAGATGACACTATACAACACCAGCAGTATGAAGTGGTTTGTAGAAACCAGTATGCTGGCGTGACACGGATGATGTTAAAACTACTGGTGTAGTTTTCAGAAAGCAAAAATCAAATCAGATTTAAGTAACAAATAAAACTAATCTAATTGTCTTATTAAATGACAAATCTGACACAAAGTAGATGCGGTTCTTCCTTCTGAAAGCAACTACATGTGTGAACTGATGTAGATGGAAGATGTGTATTTTGAGCTGGTTTTAAATGAGGAGCAGATCCACGAGCTCACCTCGATCATTTCGTCCCCGTGGATCTCCCGCACAGACGTGAACTTGTCCGTCTCATAAATCAGCTTCCCGTTTTCCTCTCTGACGGTGCACTGGCCAAGACACAGACACGCACGACCTTTTACGCTCGCACTGCTGCCACGTGCACGAACCGAGTTCATGTGAATCAGTAAAGCGTGCTCGTGCGTGTTGCATCTCTCTCCACTTCTTGCTGCAGCATGAATTCCTCTCTTTAACTTTGAATTAAACTTTTCACGCGTGGGTCTCTCCATCATCTTCCAGAGTGAATTAAAACCATCTCTTTTATTCGGATTTAATCGTGTCTGACCCACTTGAGACCTTTGGTTACCTTTATTTTCTTGCCGTGCACGGAGAGGATTTCCGACTCTTTTCCGATGGTGAAGGCGTGGACTCTGGTCACGAGTGGGGTCTTGATGGTGCAGGTGATGTCTTTGCCCTTCTGCTCGATCACCATCACCGGCTTCACGTCCTTCCGCATTCTGATGACCATCTCAGGAGCACCTTGGGAGCAGGTTGAAACGCATCTGTGACGTCTGCACACGCGTGGTGAAAGTCCTCGCACACGAGAAGCTTTTCTTACCCACGGCCTTCAGAAACTCGTCGAGGTTTTCCTCAGAATAAACTTCCCAAGTTCCCGTGAAGTCCATGTCTGCTGCTTGTGTTGTCTGCAGAGCGGTTGTCACGGTCGCGTCACGTCACGTTGGCATGTCGGGGACTTCAAACTCCCACGTATTTGCTCCCGTGATTTCCACAGAGAACTGAGCTTTCCACCAGTCCTCATTCACCGGTTGTGTTCTCCACGGGTGGAACAACAG
>JAOWBL010000003.1:7659252-7670199 GCA_028564865.1 Zenarchopterus dispar
TGTCCATCTAAACCTATCAAGAGCCCAAAGACATTGCTCATTGATCAAGATCATAACAAAGTCAGCGTTTTCTCGTTCATCCTAATTGTTCAGGACATGTTCTACTTGCTGGCATGTGTTTGATGAGGATTTTATGAGGATAAAGCTTTATTACCACATCTCTGCTTGGTCAGAGGTGTTCCTTTGAACCTGCGGTGCCTTTATTGTCCAGGTTCAGAGTCCAGTGAGACCCAGGAGGATGTGTACGTGGCCTCAGTGGAAACTGATCGAGGTGTGAAGGAGCAGCTGAGACTCTACGACACCAAGGGACTTCACGATGGACAAGACCTCCCTAAACACTACTACACGGTGGCAGACGGATTCGTACTTGTTTATAGCGTTGACAGCTTGGAGTCCTTCAAGAAAGTGGACGTCCTGAAGAAGGAAATTGACAAGTCCAGAGATAAAAAAGAGGTAAGGATGCTTCGAAGAACGTTAAATCTGTACTGCTGTGACATTGCTGTTATTTTGACAAAGATCCACAGAATATAAAGCACTTGAAACATTTTTAAGCCTCAGGTCAGTTCGAGGTTGGATTCCTTTTTGTAAAGCGATTGAAGGAAGCGAGTATGAGTGGTCTCCCTCTCGTCCAGGTGACCCCACTCTGTCGCTCTAATTAACAGTTAAGATCACACAGTCATCCAGATTAGGAGACAGAAGATTTCTGGGAGCTCTCTAATATCCAGTCACAAGTGAGCGAGGCTGATGCACGGTCTGAATGGATCCCTGGACAGCTTGGATCCAGCCACTCAGGGTATGTCTGCTGTTTGAAAGTGGTCCGAGACACTTATGTGCACGGTTTCCTTGCAGTGTGAACTCAGAAGCTCCGAGACAAATTCAGAGACCACCCTGTTAACTAACATCATCAGCACATGCCACCTGCCAGTTTTCTCATAGATCACCCCGAGCGTTCGCAGGCTGACTGAAATTAGGAGACGGGCCTCATACAGACTTCTGTCTGATGAAACTAAGAAATGCATGAGAAAAAATCCTCCCACCAACAACGTGGATGTACAGAGGGGGAGGCTGGAGATGTACGCAACTTGGCAAACATTTTAGATTAGTCCAGCGAATAGCTTCAAATGGTACAAAGTTAAGTGCTTAACTGCCAAAAATTTAAAAGGTGAAGTTGCCCAAAGCTGAAAAATAATGTACAGAATTCAGCATTCGTCCCGGCCGTGGAACGGTGGAGCAGCTCTCCACCCTCAGTAGGGGCCTGGAGGGGTCATGGGAGTTTAACAACCAGTCTACATGTGTTTTGTGGACTTGGAGAAGGCCTTTGACCGTCTCCCTCCGGGACTTCCGTGGGGGGTTCTCGGGGAGTATGGGGTTCCAGAACCCTTTATGCAGTCTGTCTGGGCCCTCTACACCTGGTGCCAGAGTTTGGTCCGCATTGTTGGCTGTAAGGTGGACACGTTTCCCTTGGGGCCAGGGCTGCTCTTTGTCACCGATTCTGTTCATTACTTTTATGGACAGAATTTCTAGGTGCAGCCGAGAAGCAGAGGGATTTGGTTTGGTGGCCTCAGAACCGGGTCTCAGCTGTTTGCAGATGATGTGGTTCTGTTGGCTTCATCAAGCCAGGACCTTCAAATTTCACTGGAGCAGTTCGCAGTTTGGATGAGAATCAGTACCTGTAAAATCCGAGACCATGGTCCTCAGTCAGAAAAGGGTGGAGGTTTCTCTCTGAGTTGGCGATCAGATACTACCCCAAGTGGAGGAGTTCAGGTATCTCGAGGTCTTGTTCACGAGTGGGGGAAGGATGGAGCGGGAGGTTGGCAGGTGGAGGTGCAGCGTCCGCAGTGATGTGGACTCTGTATCGGTCTGTTGTGGTGAAGGAGCTGAGCTGAAAGGTGAAGCTCTCGATCTGCCAGTCACAGTCCTGCATTCAGCATGCAGGAGCGTGCTCCTTAAACGTATGAAATGTCTAAGACTGAACCAGATCTGGCTGAGCTGTGGCTGCTGTGTTACCAGGTGACTGTCATCGTGCTGGGGAATAAAACGGACCTGCAGGAGCACCGTCAGGTGGACCAGGACGCAGCACAGCAGTGGGCCAGGGGCGAGAAGGTGAAGCTGTGGGAGGTGAGCGTCACCGAGCGCAACACGCTCATCGAGCCGTTTACACAGCTGACCAGCCGCCTCACGCAACCTCAGAGCAAGTCTGGCTTCCCTCTGCCCGGACGCAAAAGCAAAGGCAACTCCTCCAACGACATGTGAGACGGCCCACCACTCCTTCCCGTTCCTGCTGATGATCTGCTGCTTCGACCGGCAGGGTGACAAGGACAGAAGAACTGATGCATTTCACCTGTTTACACCCATGTACTTACAGTGTTAACGTTGTTTTAAAAGCTCAGTTTACTGACTGGACAATGAAGACGTTCAGTAAAAACCTGGAGTCTGATGGGGTTTAGTCGAGTTTAGCGTTAAAGACGGGAAACAGTGGAAACGACGCCTCTCAGCGCACATCTCTAGCTAATCCTATCTTTGTAGTCTTTGTCTTTGCTTCTAGAGCAAACAGAAACGGTCAGCGTTTTTCAGGGTTTATCAGTTCCATTTATTGATTTGGCAGAAGTTTGATGTCCGATACGGTTCCTCACAGTCCTCCCTGTTTATCCAGTAAGACCTGGCCCCTTGAGCACTGCTTGGTGATGTAGAATGACTGGGTCCAGTTTGAATTGGTACACCCTCCTGCACATTTCTGGACAGATGACATGTTCTCCACCTTTTACTGGTCCCTGGCCTTCAGACCGGCTGCCAGACACAGTCGGGGAACGCTGTGACGTTGCAGCATGGAGACAACTTGAGGAAGTTGAAGACGGCTGAAGTTCATGTTGATTCTGTCACAGCTTCCTCCGGTCCGACCGAGGTTTGCAGATTCAGACATCCTGGCCTGTAGCTGATGAGGCTGCACTCAAGTTCCTGGTTCTCCACACGTTATAGTTACAAAGGTTTATGTTAGTCTTAAAAGTTTATACTAAAGGTATAAGTACAGTCTTAATATATGAGTGAGAGTGGGAGGCAGATTTTGTTTTTGAAGTTTTGAAGGGGATCAGTTCAGCTGTTTCTCCCTACCTTTAGACTTTACTGAACTAAGCTGCCCGCAGCTTCACCTGCAACACAAATCCATGCTGAGCTCGTCTCACTCTGGGCCAGACCCCTCACCTCCCCAGCCAAAAAAAAAAGATGGGGAAGAAAATGTTGCACTGAACAAAACAAGAGTGGTTTACTCTGGTCCATACTGTGGCTGCGATTACAATCCAGAAATCAAAAATGGCATTCAGGAATGTTCAGGTGCATGTTTCCAGATACCTTTTTTTTTGTTTGTTTGTTTAACTGTGTTCATAGTAAAAACTACCTATAATTAGGCCAAGTCATACATGAACTCTAAAATGTAGGCCTTAGATTGTTAGAAATAATTCCCTTTGAGCCGGAATTGGCAGCGGTGTGACAGAAGAGCCAGGAGGTGAAAATAAAAGCAGCAGCATGGCTGGAGCACTGATTCACAGTTTGGTTCATTTTAAGTGTTTGATTTGTTCTGAATGTGCCAAAGGACTTCTGTTGATACTTGATTGAATTTTCTTCCAGCAGCAGGGGTGTACCTGCGCCGTTACTTCCGGTGCGACATGAACGCAGCATCCCTCCTGGTCCTCTAGCAGGACAAATGTCCTCTCCGTCCATTTTCTCTCAGTTCTGGTACTGCCTTACGTGTGACCTACGACCTCCTCGTGTGTGTGTGTGTGTGAGATGTTTAATTGCACTTGTGTTGTCCAGCCGCTATAATCCAATAAGGCTGCTTTATAAAAGCTGTGTTTGTGTCAGCTGTTGACAGTAGAAATAATCAGCGTTGAGAGGAACTATTTTTGAAATAACTTATTTTTGTCACTTTATGGAGCCACATTCTTTGACTTGTAACTAGGGTGAAGATGTTGTGTTTTAATGTTGAAGTGAAAGCATTTCATGTGCTGCTAGTTGAACAGAAGTTGCGATAATCTGCCATGTTTACCTTTATTCTCTGCACTAAATCAAATGTAGCCTTTTCACATTAAAGCCTGTGAAATGATCAGACAAGGCCTCACTTGGTTGTGTTTAATTCTTTAAAGAGAAACAACAGCTTTACAGAAGACGAATCACAACCGATTTCCATCCATATCTAAAGAGATCTAAACGTGTGGAACACCTTTTTCAAAGAGCAGAGTTGGGAGGGAAGCAAACACCAACTGGAACTTGTAAAACGTGTGAGAGTTTACATCAACATCATTGACTGGGATTCATGCTGAGACATGTTTCATCTAGCAATGTAGTATTCTTCTCCACCTTTAAACACAAAGACAAAACACTAAACGTTATTGTCAGGAAGTGGTTATAGTCTGGCCATAGATAACTTAAAAAATACAATAAACAACAAAATGTCAGGAGTAAAGACTAATATTTCAAGATAAAAATCCCCCCTCCATCTGCCCTGCTGCCCCCCTCCCTGAAAGTCAACCCCCACCCGCCACGTCGGCCCGACGGGCGGCTGCTCATGTGGCGTAGCGTTTGGTCCACTGTTTGGCTATCCTGTCGTGTTCGGGTCTGTTTGTGGTGTACTGTGTGGCGATGCTTCCAACCAGAGGGTCCGCTGGCAAAACATCAGATCACAAACATCACCAGTCAGTTTCTGCTCAGTAGCTGGATCGCAGCACTTCACAATCACAACTGAAAAATTAAAAAAAGGTTTTCTCATTTTGTTTTACGCCCAAAAGTCAAACAAATGATGCCTGGATTGTTAGTATACCTTCGTTCATGTTCTCCAGTTTGAAACAGCTGCTGTTGTCTGTCATCTAGTGTTCTGGTCTGAGTTCTCATGTTCTTGTATTTATGGACCAGATCTTTTTTTTTCCCAGTGCTGATCAGTTGGAGGATGATTGACACACTTACATAAAAAAAGTCAACTATAACTGAAACTCTCGGCGCTCAGGGATACATTTTTACAACTTCAACACTGAACAGGAACAAGAAATTACAGTCACACACGCTGAAATGGTTTGAGTTGTATGAAATTTCCCTTTAACAACATTCGGGACTGAATTTACTACGGAGGCTTTCAAAGGGAAATGATACTAATCACTTTTAACTTGACTGATCAGCACCAGGCAGCAGTCGGATTTCCAACAAGCGGAGGCGATGGCGGGCTTAAATCAGGTGGAAATTCTTCTCCACATCGCTGACATCTTCAGCAACGATGCTGTCTCAAGACTATCACTGTCTTTATCAGATCATTTGTCAAAGGAGCGCATCGATTTTTTGGATGAAAGGACAGGATTTCTTTGAATTAGTACTTGTATCAACTTTATAAGTGGATACCATTTCATTCATTAAAGCAGACAATGAAGCCTGTCACTTGAACATCAGTCTCAGTGACGTCTCAAGGTTTAGAAATCTCCAGATCCTTCAGTCCGTGTTTTCATTTTAGCACATTTTACTGCCACAATCCATCACAGCCGCTGTGGGATCGATTATTCAAACTGGCTCCATCTGTTATGCTCTTTTTAGATGTACCCATTTGCAGCATTTTGGCTATGACGCGTGAAAAATCGAAAGTTATTTTAACAGCAAGTTCAGAGAAATGAGTGAGTTTACGGCTGGACGTTTATTTCACTGCCTGATATCTGCTTTCTTAGCTCGAAGTCTGAAACAGAGCCAGGTCAGCTGACCACAGTAGTCGAGTCCCTAACAAGTCGGGTTCAGTCCAAGTGGGTTTCCGTTAGCAGGAGTCCTGGGTAGTTTCCCAAGGTTTTCACCTGGGGGCTGTCTCCACTGTCAGGAACACAACAGGAAGTTCAGGAACTATTAGAGGGTCAAAACAAGTTCTCGCCTTGGTTTAGGTACTACTTTGCTTGATACTTCAGCGCAGTCCTGAAAAACTGCTGAGGGAGGGGTCTAAATGACCCCTTCAAGTACCAGTCTTCTTGTTCATTACAGCCTCTGGAGCGTGTGGGAAGAGCAAACAGAAATGTAGCAAACATCTCCACTCTTTAGATGATAATCTCGTCATTCCATCATGTTGGGGTTTTTATTTATTTATTAGCTGGTAAAACAGTAAAAGTGGTGGTTTGCCAAGTCAGTGGTTCCTTTCAGCTCCATCATTGAAATGGAAACAATAACTTGTAATTCCAGTTTTCTCCTGGACTCCCTGCTAATGGAAAACTGGGAAGCCTCCTCATGTGAGCATGCGTGCTTTGCTGATTGTGGCCACGTCGTTACTATGAACCTCTTTAGCTATTTACAGCACGCCGGGAAGAAAATACAGACTTCCACACTTTACTTGTCCTGCCTGTTGGGTGCTCTAGATTGTCTGCACATTCTCCTGAACATCTCCAGTGTTGACATGTGAAGACATCATAGTGGTGTGGTCCATTTTTGAGACCATGTCATTTAGAAACACATGTTCTGAGGAATTAACATTCTTCTGATAAATAAATCCTTACTACCTGAGGTGTTACCACTACGAGAAGCTTTGTCTTTTGAGAAAGAATTCAAAAAGCCAAGCAGACAAGAGTCTCATGAATACTGTGCAACCCCAGAAACAGATGAGAGATCTTTAAAGAAAATGAAAAACCACTGTGACATCTTATCAGTCGTCGGCTTGTTCTCACCAGGATTGCAGTCGGTCAGTAAGGAGCAGATGGACAGGAGGACCTTGGAGATGGTCAGGGCAGGACTCCAGTTGTCCTTAAGGATGTCCAAACAGATCACCCCCTGACTGTTGATGTTGCAGTGGTAGATCCTCGTACGGAACGTCACCTGGACGCAACACAGAGAGCATCCACATCCATCTACAGCTTTCCCACCTTTTCTTCTCTTCCGTCTACTCAGCTCCACAGATAAACTTTTCATAAAGGTTATTGATTACGTACGTCTCTTGAAATTATTTGATGAGTTGATTGAAAATCAGAGTGAATGAAATGCTTGGAGTTGGTGGTAGGAACCGCTTTCAACTGGGTGCTCTAAATGTTTGAAGGGTGCCCTCTGGTGGATGATATGAACATGACACCTTTGTAAGCGGGGTGGGGTGTGTGTGTGTGGTGATGGTGGTGGGGTTGCTGTCTTACGTGGGCGGGCATTTAAAATCTCACCTTGGGTGGTTTGAAGGGGTAGTCTGGAGTGAAGGCGATGTCCAGGAAGAATACTCCTCCTTCATACACAGAACCTGGTGGGCCCAGGATGGTCGACCTCCACTCATAGATGTTGTCTCCTTTAGGACCGGCGCTGTTGTCACAAGATAAAGGATGGGTCACAACTGCAAACTTCAAAAACATGTTGCTACATTTCTAATACTTTTCAGTCAAATCTTCCGTTAGTATTACCCCCATCCGCCCCACCGCTCTACAGTTGTCAAACTGAAAATGTAGCATAAAAGTGAAAAATGTTGAAAAAGAAAAACATCTATATTATTTAATCCTTTAAATAAGTTAAAAAAAATGTTTTCAAGTTGAGAAATTGAGCTTTATTGGCAAAAGGCGATGATGGGAAAAAAAACACATTTAAATAATGAATATTACAAACCAGGGTCTTTCTTTATCTTTTGGACTGGTACTGTTCTGATCAATGAATTACAGCTAGGTTCTGAAATATTTGGACAATGACTGTTGTTATGGTTTTGCCTTTAAAGTACCACAACAGATTTAAAATAAATCAATCAAAATGTTATCAAACAGTAGAATATTAGCTTTAAGAGGTTTGACATAAATATGGCATTAATAGCCATATTACAGCCATTTTTTTTTTTAACGAAGTATCTTTGTTTTCAGGGGCTTGAAAGTATTTGGGCAGCTGGCTGAGAAGAGGATACGGGACCAGACGTGCTCCATTTCCTCATGAGTTTAAAACAAATGAAGCAGATAAAACAACTGTCTGCGCTTGATCACAGCAGAAAAGACTCCTAAAACCAAGGCCTGATGAATCTCAGGAGACGGAGATACCACCGTCCCAGAATGGCACTGCAAATGTTTACATCAATAAGCCAACGTGACAAACACCGGCAGGTTCTGATGTAATAATGGAGTTTTACTGAAATAAAGTGAATCTTGAAAGAACAAAGCATCCACACTCATGGTGTAGTTCTCTCTGCACACTTATTGTAATCTTTCCTCATGTTTTATGTCCAGTAGTTAATAAAAATATTGGCTTAATGTGGATCACGTGTACAGATATCTGCTGACATTAGCCTTGTACAAGTTACAGCTCCATGAAACACTAATCACCTTTGCGATATTTAAGTGTGCATATTAATATTATAAAACACTGTTTGGACCGCCTGCAATAAAAAGCAACCTTTTATAAAATTGAAATGTATTCATGCTCTGAAGGTAAACCCTCCTAACTCAGCCTGTTTAGAGGAGTCTTGTTCAAAGTGCAATAACTCATTTTTAACATGTATAAATCAGCAACTAGATCTATTTGAATAAATGTGCACTTGTAAGGTTGTTTAATGTTTCCAGAATAGAGTCAGAGCAAACCATGAAGTAAATCTGCTCATCTACATATTTCTGAAAGCGCTCAGACTGAGTTTTCAGTTGGTTCATTGAAGATTCACCTCAAAGTGTATCATTTCCATTTGTACTGTTGGACAAATAATTATTACAATGTTTTACTGTCACAGATAACTATTGTAACAATAATCGAGAAAACAAGAAATCCAATCTGAGTGTGGAGACATTTTACTGAATTGGCTTTTTTTTCCCCTTCTCATCTCTGTTTCGTCCTGACATTCATCAATGAGCCGAGTTCCTCTCCAAAGTACTCTTTTATAGACGTTTACTCTTCTGCCTGACATGATGAGGGATCACACGTTCACAGACGAGCCCCAGACCGGCTCTGAGCTTCTTCCACAACCTTCACATGTCTGCTGACATTTAAAATCAGTGTCAGGCTTTATACGTCCCTGATGGGAAATTACATTATGGTAGTTTTAAAAAAAAAGAGAAAAAAACAAAAGAAGCAGAAGTCAGCCAGTGTTATTATTAATGTAAAAGGTTATAGCTGACGGCAGGATCTTCTGCTGAATTCATCTGATGAAGCCCCTGACTGAAGACAATGTTTTTGTTCTTTCCTTAACCCTGGAAAACCATTTTTTTTTTTTTTTTTTTACATTGGGTATCAGCAAAAAATGGTGGTCAAATTTGACCCCATAGGTTCTCCAGGGTTAAAAAAGAAAAAAAAAGGAAGAAAAAAGCTGGGACAACATGTCTGTGATGTACAGTCAAAATACCACAGACGCAGTAAAACCACTAGGTTTTTACAGCTCTGCTCACAGCGGCTGGCTGAAGGAGGCGCTAATGTCATCTCAACCATCCTCTGCAGGGCGTCTTTTGTGAAAATGGTGATTCAAGCTTGGCAAATGCAACGAAACGTGAAACAGCGCAAGTAAAGATGTGGGGTGGACAAGTCTACAGATGTGGGTCTGAGATGTCAGAACCTGTAAAACTGAACCACTGAATGACAGATTTGAAGTTTTTACTCCACCCCAAACAAAATGACAAGGTCTTCTTATCTCGACATTTTTGAGATGGTAGTCATTTTAGAGGCCGTTGCTCAAAGACAGAATAATAATTATAATGACGTCTGTTTAAGCAGTTTCAGAGCTGTATAGACCAAACCTGCACAGCACAAGATAAAACGCTCCTTTAACTGACTGCATTTGTCTGTAGAAACCACACTGAATTGTTAAAACCTTCAAATCTCCTATAATACAAAGTTGTCTTATTATAACTCCAGTTCCCAAATAGTTGGCAGCTGTGTAAAATGTAAACAAATGTAGAATGCAATGATTTCCAAATCTCAAAAAGCTGTATTTTATTCCCAACAGATCATATTTTATGCCCCATTACAACTATCTAGAGATGTGCTGCTGCCTTTAAATTCATAATGACATATTTTCTATTAAAGGCAAAACATCTCAGTTTCAACATCTGATGTGTTATGTCCTACTAGAAATAAGATACGGGTTTTTGGGATTTGAAAATCATTACATTCTGCTTTTATTTACATTTTACACAGCATGTCATCTTTATTGAAACTGAGGTTGTAAATTAGAGCAAGTTTTTAGCTGTCAAGTGACTGAATCAAAGAGACACTCATTTGCAACAGTAAGAAGTTTGGAGTTGATCCAAGCCACTAAATATTTTATCCATCAGACTCTGCCATGTTACTATTACAAAAAGAGGATTTTGTTGTTGCATTTTTTTCTGTTGTTGTTTGTTTGTTTGTTTTTACAGCAGTTAGGCTAGTTCTCTGGGTTATTTTCATGTCATTTGTCCTGGATCAATTGTTACAATTTTAACCATTCCTAAATACTCCAATTGCTCTGGATTATTTCCAAAGTTCCCCAGATTCCAACTGATACTGACTAATAATTTTGCTTTGAACATTAACAGAGTATTACTGAACTGAATTACTGATCCTAAATCATCTCCATGTACAATCACACTTTGATTCTTCCTGAACATGTGATTCTCTACTGTCTCTCTATATATGAGAATCTATTGACCAACATCACCAGAAATCTCAACATCCCATCAGACCACACTGCCTGACTTCATTTTCAATAACCTAAATAAAAGTCTTAAACTCCTACTGCCTCACTCCTACTACCTGCTACCTACTGCCCTACCCCTACTACTCCACTCCTACTGCCCTACCCCTACTGCCTCATTCCTACTGCCTGCTTCCTACTGCCCTACCCCTACTACCCCACTCCTACTGCCCTACCCCTACTGCCCTACCCCTACTGCCCTACCCCTACTGCCCTACCCCTACTACCCCACTCCTACTGCCCTACCCCTACTGCCCTACCCCTACTGCCCTACCCCTACTACCCCACTCCTACTGCCCTACCCCTACTGCCCTACCCCTACTGCCCTACCCCTACTG
>JAOWBL010000003.1:7670299-7681508 GCA_028564865.1 Zenarchopterus dispar
TAATAATAATAATAATAATAATAATAATAATAATAATAATAATAATAATAATAATAATAATAATAATAATAATGGGATGGAAATGATCATAGATGGGGATGTGATTATTATAAATAGTATTTTTACTTTTTATAGTACTTTGTTCTCACTAGTGTAACTCTCGTTCTTTTACTCTTGCTAAATTAAAACATTAAATCAAATATCTAATTTTCTGATGTTTGTGAAACTGTAACTTATAAAACTATCAACAGTAGTTCGAGCTTTCTTCGTCGGAAATGTATGAAACACCATTTTATTCTTTCACGCAGATTCTTCACTTCCGGCGTATTTCTTTAAAATAAACTTGACGGAAAAAATAGCCGATGCGCGCTCCCGCGCGAGTGATCTCGGCGTGCTCTGAAGTCTAGTAGCAGCATTTGGTGTCAGTGGCAACTATGGAAGTTAAAAAGGTCTCTGAATATACTTACAAAACACATTGTTTGATAAAAAAAAACCTGAAGTTCCACAGTTTTTATTTAAAGACCCCAATAATTAAAAAATCTACGCAACCATAATGTATAACGTAGCAACAGAGGTTTTCTCATCTTTCTTCTACTTTTGCTAAAGGGCGGTCAAAAATGTGTATTTTAGGTTGTTTAATAATATATAACCAACATGTTATACATACAAATACAGGATATAAATGTATTATATAGAGTATTTTCCTGCAATAGTTTTCCTTTTGCATGGAACATGTACCAAGAACGGAACGTTTCTGTAGTAGATGTTTCTTTGCCCTTTGTAGTGACGCACGCCAGGTTCCTAGCATGCGCCATTGAAAGCTAACGTAACATTGTTGGTTTTAGTTTATGGTTTCTAAATAGACAAAATCCGGTCTTTAATAAACTTAAGGACTATTTTACACCATGGAGACTATTTTAGAACAGCAGCGCCGCTATCATGAAGAAAAGGAGAGACTGATGGATGCTAAAACAAAAGAAATGTTACACAAAAAGTCCACGGTAAGATGTTAGCATTAAGCTAACGTTTATCTACACACAAAAACACCGAATATTTCATTAATATTTTCTTCACCTGTCGTTTAGCTGCGGGAGCAAATTAATTCAGACCATCGAATCAGAGCCATGATGGATGTAAGTATGATATTTTATACGTCTGGGAGGAATTTTTCAGTTGTTCATTAAACATCTGAAATAAATGTCGCCAGAATGTAAATTAACTTTGTTTTCTCTCAAATATAAATGATAAAAGTTGTCGGTGCAATAACCAGACAGGTAAATGAGTATTTCAAGTGTGAAAACGTACTCGTGTGTACATTTTAAACGTTACAGCTTCATTGGACAAAAAAAAAAAGTAAAAACTTAAGATTTAAAGTTCAATTTGATTAACCATCGAAAAAGTATTTACCAACAGTGAATGAACGCTCATACAACTCAGATGTCTTAAAATGGAAACCGACTTTATTAGAGCGTGGAGTTGGAACAGGCTGTTTTCGTTAAAGGCTTATGGAAAAGAGTCAAATTAGTTTTCACTAATGTGTGTTGAATTACCGGGCTGTTGCCATATGAAAACAAACAAAAAAAATCACTTGAAGGCTTTTTGTTGATATTTCTAAGCATCTTATACATACTGGGCAGGTTGTTCTTCTTGCTCCACAAAGTCCACAGGAAAGTCTAAACACAATTCTTCCTACTTTAAAAAGATGTGGCAGACTGTACATTACATATATAATAAAAATATGGTCTGTCGATAGATAAGTACATTTTATTGATTCCAAACTTGAAGAGTCTGGTTTTATAGCAGCAATGTTAAAGGAGAAATGACAAAAAGTAAAATATGTGACAGAAATGACATGTATAACAGAGAGAGAGAGGCATTTCTCTCCCCAGCAGAGCTGTGCTGCATTACAGTTACAACAAACCACAGCTCTGTTACACCTGTAACGTGTCACGACTGTATAGGTATGTTACAGTTGTGAGGAGATCGGAAACTCTGAAGCTAATGAGAAAATGAGTAGAAGTTTAAAAACAAATGTTTGGCTTTATGAAGCCAGAATTTTAAGTTTTTATTCCCTTTGGAATTGTATCTTTCACCTAGCGTATGTTTTTCCTCCTAAAACAGCTTTAGTGTGCTTTTGTATGTGAGGAGGAAGTCTGAGTGAGGCTGTGCAGATGGTACGAGCAGAAAAACACCCTTTCTATGTACTCTGTTGGACGAGAGGAAAGCAAATTATGCTTGAGAAATCTTAATAAAACACTGCGTATCAGTATTAGTCTGATGGTTGATGTTTGTGTTGACAGAGGTATATGGAAGTGAGCGGAAACCTCAGAGATTCCTACGAAGACAAAGATGGGTATGTGTTGTTTTTTTATTTTGTGAAGTTACCCTCACTTATCCAGGTGTTGGATGAATCTTTGTCCAAATTAGAGACATGTTTTTAAAGTGTTTGATTAAACACAGTATATGTTGTCTTTTGTACTTTTCCACAAATGTATTCCTTCTGAATAATTTCCTTTATTGCTTCTATCTTTTGAAAGGCTGGTCCATTAGCCACTCGCCTAAAAAATGTTTTGTTTTTTTTTTTAATCTTAAGTTGTGGATACACAACATGTTGGATACACATGTTGAAGTTGGTTCAGCTCAAATGTTTTTCCGGTCAGATTCTGTTGCTCCTAATGCACCTGTCACCACAAGAAAACGTGGTCAGATAATCTGTAGGACCACTGAGATGATCAGGATTTTGCTTCAGAGTATCAGCAGAAAACTCGTACCCAGTTGGCCAAGGTTATCTTTTAATGTGTGGTGGATTTTTGAGAGACAAATGTCATAATTAATGTTTTTATTCCATCTTTTTTCCCTTATTGTCAGCATGAGGAGAGATGAACTTGGTGCCATCTCAGGACCAAACGAGTTTGCAGAGTTCTACAACAGACTGAAACAGATAAAGGAGTTCCACAGAAAGCACCCCAATGAGGTATCAAATCTTACTGTTCATAGTGATTACTATTGTTGGGACTTTCTCATTACTGTTGATGATACAGTGCTGCTTATCGCTATCAATAGTTATCAATACTGCTCTCAAATTTCTAGATGAGATGTAAATATGTGAAGATGCCAAGAAAAATGAAATGTTTTAACTAGTGTGCGTTTGCTCTGATTTATCCCTGTGACATAAGGCATAATCTACCAGGTAGGTGGAGCGGCTCTGAGCCAGTTGGGGGTTTTACTGTGAGAAGCTTTGTTGAAAGGACTGTCAAAGCTCCATTATATTCTGTTTGTTGTGAGGTTTCGTCTCATATATAATGGATGCATTTTGCTGCATTGTGATTACATTTGATAAGTCAAACCACGTTCAGTTTGTACATAAGAGCTACTTTGATACTGACATCAGAAATATTTTCCAATGCTGCTGAAAACAAGGGTGTTCTGAGTATTTACATCTATGTACCATCTGACACCTTGTCATTTTTATTAACATAATCCCAATTCTTTTGTTGCTCCAAGAGCCAGAGCACAATGTTACACAGTTCTGTAGCACATTGTGTTTCACCAGGTGGAGAAGCAGCTGCAGATGAGGTGTTGGACCGAGCCAGTGATCTAACATTAGTAGTATGCTGGAAATATGGGGCTATTTTTGAGCTGGAGAATCCAACCAGGAGTAACAAAAGTAACACAAGCAACCTGATTAGGCATTTAAGGACACCTGAAAAAGCTTAAGGAAATGGGGATGAACAGTCTTCAGAAAGGATCTCAAACTGCTTTGACCAAACAACAAGACTAACAGAACATATTTCAGGATGAAAGAAGTTCAGACAAATTATTGTCATGAAGAACATTTGAACACGTTAGGGGTTCAAATGTTCTTCATGACAATAATTTGTTATATGTTTCTTTCATACATATAACTAGGGGCGAGTATAAATGGCTTTTAAATTTACAATTTTTGTGGCTAAACTTAAATTCCTAGATATCTTTATTTCTGTATTTGATGTTGGGTATAAACAATATTTGTTTATGTTGTGACTGAGTATCAAAAAGGGGGAAAAAATGTTTATTAGAACATCTCTAACGTAACATGAACACACTCAAATATACAGTAAATGAAATGTAATCATCTAAGGCTAACAGACTCTTCTTTATGACATCTTTGATCATGTTGTCCCATCACATAAATATCAATACTGGAACCATTAGTCTCCAAGCTCATTGATTCTTCGCTAGTTATGAGACCAGTTCTGTAGGATCACATTTTACTGCAGATAGTCTGCATATCAAACAGCTTCTAAGTCAAATCATTGACATATGTTTCCTCTAGATTTCCATTCCCATGTCTGCAGAGTTTGAAGAGCTGATGAAGGCCAGAGAAAACCTCAGTGAGGAGGCTCAGAGTGAGTCCAAACCCGCCTTTCTTCATATTGAATGGTCATATGCTGCTCCTCTTGTTGACACGATTTCTGCAGGTTTTATTAAAATACATGTAAGATGTTTTTATCAAAAATGACTCAGAGTAGAAAGTATTGTTTTCTTTACCTCTCTGTTCACAGCAGCTGCTTTAAGAGAGTGGAGTCAGCTGCTTGATTCCTCTCCTCAGGTCACGTGTGGGACCAGGCCAATGTGGCAATCACATGGGACGTCTCAAAATGCATGTCCCCCACTCTCCCAGCAAATAAAGCTCATGTGCCAAAGAGCCTAAGCCATAAAACAGTATTCAGGCTAGCTTCAGTGAAAACATGTTGAAGCGCTGAGCCCTAAGATATTTTGACCAAAAGATGTCAAACAGTTTATTTATATCGTAATAAATTGTGTCACTTTGTGGAAGAAAAAACAAACTGCAACTATGTCTCATGCAGTTCCAGAAACGGACTGTCAGCTCAGCAGATTGAAGTCGCCATGACCCGGTCTGATCACATGATTTCCCAATGATTGGGATTGGGTGGGAATGATGACATCACTTAATTCATAATTATAAACATTTATTTATCATCTATCAATAAGTTTCACCATTAACAATTACAGTTTGTCAAGTGGGGAGTAGGCGTGACCTTCAACCTAGAGGAGCAGTTGTGGTTAGTGGCATCAGTGTTACCGATTTCATAACTTTGTCGCACTGTTTGGGGTTTTTTCAGACCCTCCAGGATCTTTTCTCACAAACAGGGAGTAGTGACTTTTTTCAGGTGTCACTGAAGACTTTTGTAGACTTTAACTTGAGGGCTCCTATCGTTCTTGCTCTTCTCAGCGATCAGTCGGTGATGCTGTGGCCCCACCTCCAACACCACAACTGCTCTCAGCTGCAGGTGTTCACCTTTCTGCATCCAGTCCACAAAAAACTTTAAAAAAGTACATCTGTGAAGGCAGGCTGGCCCAACGTCACTGAATAAGAAATGGATGAATTAGTCATATATAATTCTAATATTCAGTTGTGCTGGTGTAGCAGGACAAAGGAGGAGGTATGGAAGTGTGGCATAAAAAAAGAAGAATCGACGAGTTCATTTGTAGTTTTAAACACATTTAGTGTTTTTACTTTTTTATTTTTTTTCTTACGACTTTATTCCTCTCCTACAGCATCCATTACAATTATGTACAGAACCAGGCTCCTCGGCATTGCAGAAATGTCTGTAATTTAGAAATATCGCAAATTAGACAGCAAATGCAGTGCAGCAGCTTCTATTATTTAAATTTTGAATTTTCTTTCCTTTAAAATTTTTTATTTTTTTTATTTTTACATTTTTTTTTATTTTTGGATTGCCAGAGTATTGGATCAGGACTTGTATCGGGCAGTACTCAAAATAGATGACTTGGGCCTGGACTAAGAAGTGTGATGAGAATATTCTCCCCATGCAGGTAACGGGCAGCGTTAAGTGCTCAACTATGGTCTGTGTGTCTCTTAGATATGGTGGATTTCACTGATGAGGAGGGATATGGCCGTTACCTTGACCTTCATGACTGCTACCTGAAGTACATCAACTTGAAAGGAGCTGAGGTTAAGATGAATTTAAATCCACTTCATTCATTTTCATAAATGAGGAGCGGCCACATTTGTAATTGCACTCCTTGTCTTTGCAGAAATTGGACTATATCACTTACCTGTCCTCGTTTGACCAGCTTTTTGACATCCCCAAGGACAGGAAAAATGCTGAATACAAAAAGTAAGTCCATCTGGAGCTGAAAACACAGAACCTGAATTTGAAAGTCAATTAAACTGTAAACATAAAAGTCTGTAAGTGAGGAGCTGCTTGATCACGTCTTCAGAGGTTTTTGTTCTTCCTGTCAGGCATGGTTCACATCAGTAGAGGCTTTTTTATGAAAAGCAAACTCCATATGCTTGAGTGTTTTATCAGCCAAAGCAGCTTTAAACCACACGTTCAAACTTTTTTTGGTTGGACTCCATTAGTTGGTGCAAACTAGTGAGTAATTAGCTTTTGTTGATAGTTATCATTCCTATTCCTTTTTCTTCCAGTGCTGTGAATGTTTGATTAGTGTTCAGTAAAATCCACAGGAACTTCTAATTATGTTTGTCTATTATTGTGACTTTAATGAAGATTATGTCACATTTTATGGAAAATTGAAAGGGCACTGAATTAATCTGCAAAGAGAATTGATTTTTGACCTCACTTCTCTATAACTGGAATATTCAGAAGTGTAGATTTGAATCATTTCCATTTCGCTCTGCAGGTACTTGGAGATGCTGCTGGAGTACCTGCAGGACTACACAGACAGAGTCAAACCTCTGCTGGACCAGAACGATCTCTATGGCAAAGTGCTGTCCGACTTTGAGAAAAAATGGGAAAATGGAAACTTTCCAGGCTGGCCTGTAAGTTCTCCTGGAGGGACCAACATGTGCCCGTGGTCCGTGTTTTGTCAGCCAATCTTCTATTGACGTTTTTGTTGTGTTGATCTTGCTGTAGAAAGAGACGAGCAGCGCTTTGACACATGCCGGAGCTCATCTGGATCTCTCTGCTTTTTCTTCTTGGGAGGTAAAAGGGGAAATACATGAAGTATTCAGTTTTTGGTAATATTTCTTTTTTTTCCTTCATATCTTTGCCCATGTGTTTCTCTCTCTTCGTCCCACAGGAGTTGGCCTCTCTGGGTCTGGACAGATTGAAATCTGCTCTGATGGCGTTGGGACTGAAGTGTGGGGGGTGAGAGTCCAGAACAGGATTGTTTCTGCTTTGGCTTGTTTTCTAAGGACAGGATTTGTTTAGCCTGTCCTGCCAGCATTTGGCTTTTCCATTGCACTCATTTGTTACCATGTTTATTTCTCAGATGATGCTGATTAGTTTTGCTGTATTTCATTTGGTATATAGACAAACATGAGTAGCTCGACTGAGTTGAGTTCAGTATCAGTGTGATAGTACAGGTCGGAACGCAGCTTATTTATTGATCTGCGAGTGCGGCTTGTCTACATCTGCAAACATCTGCTTGAGCTGCAAAGTCTCCAGGTGTTTTTTTTTTTAATTTTAATTTTTTAGCGCAGTGTCCTCACACCTCACTTAGCCTGCTTTCCTTTTCTGCATCAGCAAGTGCAAAAGCTTTAACAGGGAGGCTCTCGCAGACAACGTAAATAATTATAATTATTGGGAGCTTTTTTAGCAACTTTGTAAGATTTTTGCATAAATGAAAATCTTTACTTGTTTTATAATGGCCCAAACATAAAGATCATACCTGAAAGAAAAACTAAAATGCATATAATGTTTTTTGGTCTCCTTACTCCCACAAATAACAGTAGTGTCTTTTGCTGTATCAAGACTGGATTCTAGTTTCATACATTATTGCAAATAAACCCTCAGTCTCCTGTTGATGTTGTACAGCTCCAAGCACTCCAGTATGATATCCACGAGTTCACCACAGAGTTGTAAGCTTCCATTACACTTGACCCAGGCAGTGCACAGATGGATTTTCTTACCTAACAGTCTTTGGCGACTGCTCTGTCGTCAGTGCTTGGCTCTTGTGGTGTTGCTTCCACTTCCCTCCTGGGTTTTTCGATCATGATTGCTGTCCAGAGCTTCCATGTAGTGCAGCAGCGGGTTATTGGCCAGTATTTGGATAGACTAGCTCTGTTCTTGTGTTATTACCTCGTCACTGACAGCAAATGTTGGTTGGTTCAGTGAAGAACATCCTGTTTATTCTTTTAAATTGAGCTTCTGTTATGTATCTTCTCAGATGCTGTGAGTGTTGTTTGGCAGGTTCCAGGGCTGCAGGTGCTAGGACTGTATGGTACTTCTTAGACAGTGTCCAGATAGCTGACTCTCTGCGCTCTGTGCAGCCTTGATCTTGGTTTCCAGCCTTCTGAAGGACTCTGTTTCTGACATGTGTGATGTCAGTTGCTCAGCCAGGCATCTCCAGGATCACTGCTGCTGTGCTGCTCACAACCTGATTGGTGATGGTTCTGGTTGGTGCAGTTTATAGCACTGCACACATTAGCAGACTTTTAAAAGCAGCTTTGTCTCTTAGTCCTGGTTAGTAGTCGTGTAGACTCGACCTATCCAGCTGGGATCATCTGACTGTAGTGTGTTTAAGTATACAACCTCAGATTAACATAAAGACTGTAATTTAACAAATGCAAAGCCAAAAAGGAAAAATCATGTAGGCTGTACTAAGTTGTTGAACCTTTTTAGAGCGTAGATTCATCTTTAGTAGCAATAAATTGAAGTAACTGTTTCTTGTATGGCTTTCTCAGTCTCTCTGTTGTGGAGGAATTTGGTCTATTCTTTTAAATACTGCTTCGTGTGTTTGAGGTTTTTTGAACTTCTGCACGTGTCAAAGTCCCATCACAACGTTTAAATTCTCTTGAGGTCTGGACTTTGATTGAGCTGGGCCAAAACCTCACTTCTTTTATTTTAAAGTCATTCTGAAGTACATCTGCTGGTGGGTTCAGGTCATTGTCCTGTTGCATGGCCTAATGTTCCCCCCCCCCCAAACTCTTAAGTTTTCCTGCTGAAAACCCTCCTAAATAAAGAGGACTCATTTTGTCTTCACCTTGCACTGTCATGCATAGCATTTGACCTGTCACTGAGGCCTGTAAGGTGTGAGATTTAGTGATTTTATTTTATTTCTGAGCTTTATTTTGTCTGACCTTTGGGGTAAATTTACTGGAGCATCCACTTCTGGCAAACATGATAATCACTTCTCACTAGTGAATGTTTGTCACAGTAGAAAACTGGACTCCAAGTCGTTTGTAAATGATGTTATAACCCTTTTAAGTTGAGGTGCAGTCTTTTGCTCGTGGATGTCCCTTTTAGTATTGTGCTAACACAGATTTGAATGCTCCAGACCAGCACACTGCCAAAATCTCTGCTTTTGTAGAGTTCTGACCACCTGCTGATGATTAGTTGGTCCTGGCCACATCTTACCTTCCTAAATCCTAAAAGCAATAAAGGGGTGCATACTATTGAGGATGCCTACAGTGAAAAGAAACTGTTGACTGTAGTAGCTCAAGTGCACCAGTCTAATAGCAATACTTGTAGCTTTGTTATCATTGTTATTAGTGACTGCTGTTTACTTGAGTGGAAACAAAAATTCACATCTGGTTGCTATGAAATCTAGAAACTGGGAACAGCTGATACCACATTCAAATGTTTCAAATGTTGTTAGAAATAAGGGGATGTAAAACAAACATGTATCTGTTAGAGAGATTAAAAGGTCAGAATGTGTGCAGACAGCAGTACCTGCTCATGCGTTTGAGTTCATGCTGTGAATGCATCTGTGTGGACAGGACTCTGGAGGAGAGAGCTCAGAGACTCTTCAGCACCAAAGGAAAGTCTCTGGAATCACTGGACCCATCTCTGTTTGCCAAGAATCCCAAAGCCAAAGGTCCAAAAAAGTAAGTGGCTGTGAAACATTTCCACTCTAATGCTCATCATGCACACAGATAGTGCTCCCTTTATAATTCATATCATGTTTGACCCATCAGAGACACTGAGCGCAACAAGGAAATGGGCTTCCTGGAAGCTCAGGTCTATGAATACGTGGAGATCCTGGGGGTGAGTGTGTACACCGTCCTGTCAGCACTACTGTTAGAATTCACTTTTGAAAGTTAAACCAATTGTTTTGAGAGAATTGCTGCTTATTTTGGGCTCAGGTCTGACAGCAGTGGATTCTTTTGGACATTTTTAGGAGCAGAGGCAGCTGACTCATGAGAATGTGCAGAGAAAGCAGGCCAGGACAGGAGAGGAGCGTGAGGAAGAGGAGGAAGAGCAGCTCAGTGAGAGCGAGAGTGAAGATGAAGACAATGAGATCATTTATAACCCCAAGAACTTACCTCTGGGCTGGGATGGAAAGGTGAGGCCGGATCAGCTGTTACAATGACTCCAACGGAAGAACGAACCTTTTGCTTCTCTTTTTAACACAGAAGGCAATCTATTAAGAATTATGTATCACTTCTGCTGCTTTCAGATATAAATCCAGCTTTTGCCTATTTGCAATATAGAAAATGTGATCCTTCAGACAGAGCTTTAAAAACCATTAAAGTAACACTAACCACGATTCAGATTCATTTAGACTAAGTGAAATACTTGAGGACCTCTGGCGTCTTTATTCTCCTCCTGCTCATCTATATCAAGACTGCTCACAGAGCTGGAGGAGTGCCAATCCACTGTTACTCCATATTTATGTGTTAAAGTGTGTCCAAATCCTGCCCACCCCCACTTCAGCTGTGAAGATCATTAATCTCATGATTTATTTTTTTTAGTTTATTAAGCAGTTGTAATTTGCTTCTATAAACGTGTCTTTCTCAGAGAACTTAAACAGTTTTACAGACACTGGAGTAAGCACATAAACGTAAAATATTACATAATGGGAAGTGTGTGGGACTTATTACATTTATTAGTGCAGAATGGCAAAGAAAAGTGTTTCTGCAGCCTCTTATGGTAAAATAAAGGAACAACCACCAAAACAAACTTAATCCAACATTAAAATAGTATCCCCCTTCAGTGAACATGCTCAGTGTTGTGCAGCTGACAGACTAACGAACTAACTCTAACCCCAGGAGAGACAGACTAACCCCAACCCCAGGACAGACTGACTTACTCTAACCCCAGGAGAGACAGACTAACCCCAACCCCAGGAGAGACAGACTAACCCCAACCCCAGGACAGACTGACTTACTCTAACCCCAGGAGAGACAGACTAACCCCAACCCCAGGAGAGACAGACTAACCCCAACCCCAGGAGAGACAGACTAACCCCAACCCCAGGAGAGACAGACTAACCC
>JAOWBL010000003.1:7699006-7712357 GCA_028564865.1 Zenarchopterus dispar
TTTACTCTGACCATCTCGTTTACTCTGACCATCTCGTTTACTCTGACCATCTTGTTCATACTAACCATCTTGTTTACACTAACCACCTTGTTTACTCTGACCACCTTGTTTACTCTGACCATCTCGTTTACTCTGGCCATCTTGTTCATACTAACCATCTCGTTTACTCTGACCATCTTGTTTACTCTGACCACCTTGTTTACTCTGACCACCTCGTTTACTCTGACCATCTGGTGTTAAACAGGCGTTCTTCACTCAGGGATAATAATGGGGGCTAATCTAAAAAAGGTTCAAGGGTGTGGAATAATGTGGTCATCAGTGTGTGACTGTGTGTATATGTTTACAAGTTCATACCATCCAGCTTAAATTTCTAACTCACCAGCAAGTGAATGAATTAATCTCGGTTACCAGACTACAACACCAGTTATATAAGAAGCTTAAAGTTGAGAAGGTGTCCTCAGAAAAAAATGAAACCTTTTGTCAAATTGACAACACATTCTTGTTACTGTCATCTTTAAATCTTTTAATATCGACATAGATGACCCACGAAGTTTAGATATGTGGAAACTGTTTTTGTTTAGCAGCTCTGTTGGTTCCACCCAACCACAGTACACTTGTAGTCTCCTTGTCATGACAAGTTGTTTTTAGAGAGGTCAGACTTTGTGTTATATGTCACTTCTGTCTAATCTCACTTGTCTAATCTAAAACATTTGTGTCAACAGCATTACTCACTTTGTCATTGTTTTGAAGCATGGCTGAATAGGTCTGTATCTAAATGAATCTGTCCACATAACTTATTAAAGTCATTATTGTTAATTCATGTCTTAAAAAGGATTATTATGCAGGCCAAAAACCACCCATAGAAAACTTATTTGTAGTGCACGTTTATGGGAACGTGGAATAAGCAGTGAAAGTTCACCTTGAATGTTGTGTATTGAGCAGTTGAAGACAAACATTTTGTCTGATGTTAACTGAAGCCAAAGTGTAATTTTATTTTATGTTAAAAAAAGCCCCTTTTCCAGATCACTGGGGGCCAGATGGAAGACTCTTTTTAGGGGCCCTTATTATATAAAAACAATGGCGCAGTGGGGGAGTTCAAACCCTTTAAGATGATACTTGTTAGTGAATTAATATGTTAAACTTTAAGTCAGGTAGATTGGTGGGTCTAAGGCTGCGTCCACTCTAGTCCACATTAGTTCCGAGAAGCTGTGTCAAAACGACGCAGATCCACATCCACTGGTGTTTCAGCTCCATGTCTGTGTTACATGCATATTACACGGTTAATCATGGTTGCTGCACAAAAACAGACCGAAATCTCAGCCTTTGTTACTTTGACTTTTGTCCTGCACATGCAGACTTTGAGGGCATAAAAATGAATATCAAGGACAATAAAGTTTACAGTGTTCACTGTTCAGTCTGCATGTTGTTATTGTTTATGGCAGGGCTGGAGGGTGTGATCGCCAGTCAATATCTTGATTAACTGAACATTGAACGCGATCATGATTTATGAAAGAATTTTTATTTTATTTTTCTTTCATCATCGATCACTGAGTAGATTTTTGGAGTATAAAAACTTGTTTTCAACAGCCCAAGCTAGAAATCATATGTTCATGTGGTGCGTGTGATAGAGGGTTGCATAGTTCACTTAGGGGCGTGGCCTCGGTTAACATGTGTACATGTGATTTACATAGATGTACTGAAGAGTGCTTGCAAGACATCTGCTTGTTTTAGTCAAGATTATACTAAAATATATATTCCCCAGCTACATATAAAACCCCTGTTAAGGGCCAACCTTCACTATTTTAAATTCCATACAAGTTCTGGTCAATTCCCATAACTTCCTCTTAATTCCCTTGAAGCGTGCATGCTTGTGTGATCAGATGTAAAGCTGTATCGAAGCAGAGGTTCTCTCACTGGAAGGTGGAAGTGATTTCCTGGCTTACAGAAGTGGGTGTCGTGGTGTGAGGACCCTCGTAACCACACGAGTTGTAGCATTATGGGCTATGTTTTGAGAGAGATTCTGTGGGTCATCATCACACACCTGTGATTGGATGTGATGGCCTCTGTCTGTTCAGGACTGATCTGCTGGCTTTGAACTTGGTCCTCTTCAATGGCTGCTTTGCAGGTAATTTATACACTTGTCCCTTATTATACGTGTTATACTGAGTGAATCACCTGGAGGTAACAAAATATTATATCTGTAACATCTGTTCCCTTTAGGACAGGAACAAGGTACAATACTTGATTGGCCCACACTGCAGTTGGACTCAGTGAAGACTGGCTATCAAACTGAAGAATGACAGCGAGGACAGATGTATTTAAGTGTGGACAAAGCCTCCCACTTGTCATCTAGAGGTGTGATGATGGGTGTCTTCAGTCAGGACACACAAGGGTGTGATATCCCATTATTTGTGTTGGACCTCGTTCCTCTCCATCAGGGAACATCAGTTATAGACATTTCGTTTTTGGGCACTGGAAACAGAACAAAACCAACGAAAAGGGCTAGTTTTTGGCTTGAGTAAGAATGAACACTGTCAGGCACTTTGTTTGACGCTACAGTGTGTACAGCTATGTCCTTAATGATTGCATGGAGATGTCGGTAGGACATTATGGTGCTGATCTTTTGAACAGGACTTTGGCGTGTGCACATGAATACAGACACTCAGCAACTATGTTGCCAGACAGAGGTGACAGTTTGCGCTACAGCAGTATTTCCCAGTCCTGGTCTTTGGAGCCAGGTGCTCTGCATGCTTTGAATGTTCCCCTGCTCTGATATTTCTTATTCAGATGGATGGATCACTTCATCAGTTTGTCATCCAGGTCTGCATGAGTCTGTCAGTGACGCATTAATTTGATGCTGGTGTGATGTATGCACCACTTCAGCCATGCATATATACGGTTAGCTGTTTCTGTGGAAGTTGAGTTGTTAGTGGTGTGTATTATATCTCTGCATGGAGGTTTTTACTGTCTCTGTAGACTCTGTGTGTGGATGTGATCTATGTGTTGAGGCACAATAGAGTAAAACTAAAACATACCAGGGTATGAACTCATCAGTAGTTCCCAGCCCTAGGAATTAAATTAAATTAGACTAAAGGTGCATATATGTTTAGTGGGAAAAAAATACTGATCATGGGTTGGGAGCACTTATAAGATTACTCAAATATTACAGCCTTTTGATTTAGACTTGCTAAATTTTGCACAGTCAGCCTCTTAAACCAGTTCAGATAACACCTATGTGATTTCTCCACAGTGAGGACTAGGATGGTAAGCAGCCAGCCGAAGTACGAGCTAATCCAGGAGGTGGGACGCGGCAGTTACGGCGTTGTCTATGAAGCAGTGGTGAAACGCACAGGAGCCCGGGTGGCGGTGAAGAAGATCCGCTGCCACTCTCCAGAGAATGTGGAGCTGGCCCTTCGGGAGTTCTGGGCTCTGAGCAGCATCCAAAGCCAGCACCCAAACGTCATCCATCTGGAGGAGTGTGTTCTGCAGCGGGACCAGCTGGCCCAGAGGATGAACCACGGCTCCAGCTCCCCGCTGTACCTGGAGGTGAGGATGCACAATTCACCTGGACAGGGGTTAAGGGAAAGTACCGGTCTTGTTCTGTGCTGGTGCATCCTTGTAGCTTGCTGGTGATGTAAAGAAAAAGAAACAATTTGAATGCTATTACTACTGCTATTCAGCACACACTGACTTAAGGTATCATGTAACTAATAACCAGTAGTTGCATAACGTCATGTATTTGGTTTCTAGATTCTCTCATGGACTCAGCAGCACACAGTAGGTCTTAAGTGTTCAGGTTTTATTCTTTTAATAGACTTGGAGCAGAGCAGGTGTGACTCAGTGACGACCAAACAGGTAGATCCAGACTGTCAGGTACTGACGAGTGCTTGTTCTTCATCCAAAACAAGGCTCCAAGAGAGAGGGAAATAAGACATCACATTTCCAGGCTGCAGATATATATTAGGATGACAGTGGACACGCTCGTCTGTTTCAAACAATCTAAAATAAAATTATGATAAGGTTTTTGTGAACAGAAGGTGATGGGGGTGTCCCGGTGATGGATGATTCCCAGTTAGGACACAGGTCGGTGCATGAAGTGAGCGCTTACATGAGGAGATGGAAGCATGTGGAGCAGGAGGGACTTGAAAAGCGTCTTCCATCTATAAACTCAGTGTGGGAATGCTGGTCCACATCAAACCAACACACTGTTACAGTTCAGATACACCTCAGTGTCTGGCAGACGTACCAGCACATGGTCTCCAGTTGTGAAGGACATACAACATCTGTGTAGAAGCATAAATCACCTTATACATGAGTGGTATGGTGGTATTACGCTGTCAGTCGAGCATGGCGACATACCAACCAGAATCTTCCATGGCTGCTGACCGGAGAACAGCCTGAGAACCTAAGTTTAGTAAAGACAGGTTTGTTTGTTTTTTTAAAAAAAGGTGTCATTTATTATAAGTTTTACTAAACTTCAGTTAACGTTTTAATTTTAGGATAAGACACATTTTTTGTCGTGACAGTGTTACAGTTGAAGCAGGTGTCTTCCCTGAAGCTTTTTTACTCTTTTAATATTGTATTTTGTTCTAAGATCATTCAAACATTTGACTTGTTGAATGTTGTTCTTTGGTTTAAGTGTTGTTTTTACTTCTAAGTGGAAGATGGAAAGTATTCCTGTTTTGTGGCGTGGCTCAGAAAGCATCTGAATAGTGACATTCATGATGCCTTCCAGCCCTGGTGGTCTAAAACTACCACAGCTCTCAGCAGCTTCCCGTCTCAGCCAGGCCGCTCTTAAAAAGGAGATTCTTGTTGCTCGTCTGCTCGGTTTCAGTTGTGAAGACTACGTACTGTCCTGGCCACAGATCGCATTCTTTAATCTGCTACCTGAGGTCCCAACCAGGACATACGTGTGTCATGACAATGGTGGAGGTCTGAACAGAATTCAGTTACTGCTCTCCAAGAGAAGGATCAACAGATGAATTGATAATGAATGTTTTTTGCAGCTGTGCATTGCTGTTAACCTCAACTGTAAAACTGACAAAAACGTCTGCTGTGTCAGAGCCCAGCGCTATCTGATCAACTGCGCTTCACACATCTTGTCTTTTTGCAAAAATGATTTGCAATAATGCACAGTCTGAAGCAGAGCTTGTTTCTATCAGCAGACACAGGGATCACAACGGGCGCACACGTTCTCTCCAAGTTGCATCATGACTGCCGACTTCAGAGGAAGTACCGCTGTTGACAAAACACTGACATGTTACTGTGTTCAAATAATGAATGACATTTCTGTCATCATATACTGCATTTAGGTTTACTGAGTATATTATGACATGTTTGAAGATGTCATGTCTCATCTTTAAATGATGAAGATATGTTTTTAGTTTTTTTCTTTGCTGAGTTGCACTACAGCCAAGTTGTATACACGACAAAGCAAATGCAGGTTAAGTGTAAAGGATGCAGATTTTCTTTCCATTCCTGGATTTCAAAGTGAGTCATCAGTTTACAGCAAGAGGCTTTTTGTTTTTGTGATCTCATGTTGGTTCTGTTGGAAGTTATAGCTCTGGAGAAACTGATCATTAACACAGCTCTGTCCGTTCTTTTTTATGTGCTCCCAGTAGAAATCTGTGTGTGTGTGTGTGTTCTTGGTCTGATCTGGGTTGTTTGTGGCCCAACAGTGACTTGAATGTGCTGTCGGGTGTGGGTGGGGGTCTTTATCTCTCTCTCTCTCCACTCAACCAGTTGGCATTTTGTCGTGGTGCCGTAGCTTCCTGCTGGATGATGTTGGACTCACAGGCCCGATCATTGAGCAACTATTGGGCCCATTGTTGATGTTCAGTCAGTTTTCTGACATGAATTCTAGGGAGTTGGGTTGTTTACAGTTGGAATTGTCTGTCCGTGTATGTATAGACGTATGTATGTTTAATTTTGTGGCTCTAGTGGCCTTTACTGACAGTGTGGAGACAGGAAAGGTGATGAAAGACAGTAGAGGAAGACATGCGGCAAATGGTCAAAGGCCAGGACTGGACCAGGAGGACTCAAGCCTCTGAAAACGAGGCGCCAAACTTTCATTCATATCATTAATCTGCACTCCCAGATCAGGGGCTTCATGATGAGATCATTAAAAACATTTTTAGTTATAAAACTTATAATACATTATACATATGCAGCAACACAGTCTTAAAGCTGAGAATGTTTTTTTAAAAAAACACAGTTTTTAGACAAAAAAAAAAAATTCTCTTCAGCAAAATGTGTGTGTTATAGTTTAAACCAAAGACTACTGATTATGATCATGGGAGATCACTACTCGTCACATAATCTTGTCTTATTTTTGGTCTTTTTAAGGATGTCTTAACTGGCCCTTTATTCTTGTAGTAGTGAAGACTTCATAAAGGTGTTAAGTTTCTGAGTTATCGCCATCAAACTTCTTGAGGGGCACAGGTCAGCTGAGAACAAACAATCCCTAAATGCTTACATTTGAAAAGCATGAATATTATAGAAAGATAAGAAAATAAAATCTCCCCTGTGGCACAGAAATCCAACAAAGTGGGTCTAACGATTTCTCGGAATAACCTCCATAAATGTTCCTTATTCAGTCAGTCTTCGTACAGAAGTTGGTGAGACGTTATAGATTGGATTTATTTAGGACTTCATCACTTTCACTTATGTGTTACATCTTCATCTACTTTGGTCTGGTAGGATGTGTGTTTAATTTTGCACTTTTTGTAGTCTCATATATTTTGACACCAAGTTTTTTTTCAAATATTCCTTGTACTTGCTGAGATACAGTCATTTTAAATTAAGATTGAGTCACTGTTTAGCAGGAATCCAGCAGCAGGCCTCTTTATGAAGAGGTGCACAAGGACATTGATTTCTAACAGAATTTTTTTGTTTTGCCTTTTTACCATAGCTGGTGGAGACGTCTCTGAAGGGTGAGATCAGCTTTGACCCCTGCTGTGCCTACTACCTGTGGTTTGTCATGGACTTCTGTGACGGAGGAGACATGAATGCTTACCTACTGTCCCGCAAGCCCAGCCGAAAGACCAACACCAGCTTCATGCTCCAGCTGGGCAGTGCACTTGCCTTCCTGCACCGCAATCAGATCATACACCGCGACCTCAAACCAGACAACATCCTCATCTCACAGGCCTGCACGCCCGCCGGGTCCTCTGAGCCCACCCTCAAAGTGGCCGACTTTGGCCTGAGCAAAGTCTGCTCCACCTCTGGGCTCAATCCCGAGGAGCCGGCCAGCGTCAACAAGTGCTTCCTGTCCACAGCATGTGGAACGGACTTCTACATGGCCCCTGAGGTGTGGGAGGGCCACTACACAGCCAAGGCAGACATCTTTGCATTGGGGGTGATCATCTGGGCCATGGTGGAGCGCATCACTTTTGTAGATGTGGAGACTCAGAAGGAGCTGCTCGGGAGCTACGTGCAGCAGGGTTCAGAGATTGTACCATTAGGGGAGGCCCTTTTAGAGAATCCAAAGATGGAGCTGCCGATTCCTGCCAGGAAAAAGAGCATGAACAGCCACATGAAGCAACTGATCAGGGAGATGCTGTCGGCCAATCCTCAGGAGCGGCCTGACGCCTTCGAACTGGAGCTCAGACTGGTCCGTATCGCATGCAGAGAGCTGGACTGGGACACGTGATGAATGGGTCAACACCAGCATGGACACATGAAGCACATGTTTCATCAGTTACTGTTGACCCAGATGGACATTGAATTGGGATTGACTTTTTTTTTTTTTTTTTTAAATTTGGGAAGAGGAACTAGAGCAGGCATTGGTTGTGTCTTGGTTTAAACTTCATTTACTGGCAAAGCACATGAGATCTTATTATTAGCTGTGTCTTTATACTGAAGGAGAGAGTTGTAACAGCCATCGCTGCTGCTCCAAACTGCAGCTTAGTCTCAGGCCTTGCACCTCACTAACCACTTCCTCTTTTCACAATCACTAGAGAACAAAAAGATCCCTAAAGGTCTGTGTTTAACTGCATTCAGAGTAACAGTCAAACAGCTTGTCTCCAAATACCATCTTAAACTCGGTGCTAATGCTTACAGAATGCAGTATGAGATACTGTCCTGTGATTTGTCCTGTGACAGTGTTCATTCGTCCAAAGGGCAGGTATTAAACCCCACTCACCTCAGTTTGTGAAATGTTTTTTGAAGTCATTCATGGGCTGCAAAACATATTTCATCCTGGTCACCAGCATGAATATTTACAATGTCCACATTGAGATCCGGGTTCATATTGGCATCAATGACAGTTATGCCCTGAATGCTCAGGTAAGAAAAACATACAGCAGGATGGTATTTGCAGACAAATGTTCACTTTTGTTCTGTGCAAAACTGGTGCTTTCTCTTTGAGCTGCTTCTTTGGTTCAGTGGAAGGAGAACATTTATCAGCATGCTTTCTTCCCTGTTTCTTTTTTTGCCTTTGAAGTCCTGAGGATAAGTCCAGCAGACACGCCCCAAAACCGTTTGACCAGAATGTATGTCCATCAAGATCAGTCACTTTTATGTATAAACAGCCTTAAAATTCAAAAACGTAAAACATGGAGTGAGCAGAAAGCCTGAGGGATTGCTCATGTTTGTTACGTTTTTTTTTTTTTTTTTAAATTGTCATAGCTCTGTCATGGTGGACATAAAACTGTTCTAGCTAAAGCCGCTTTTAGATGTGTAATATTGGTGTTTAGCCCTGTCACTGAAGTTACGCAAGCGGCTCCCTGATCCATTTCCTTCATCATTTTCAACCCCGTTTTCCCTTAAAAATGCTCAAACAATTATTCTTTACCATTGACACTATAATGTTCTGATCTTGAATTAGACAGCTCTCATGTTTGTGGTCTCTGATGTTGGACGTGTGGTCGGAGGTGTGATCAGACATGGTCAGACATGGTCAGAGGTGTGGTCAGACATGGTCAGACATGGTCAGAGGTGTGGTCAGACATGGTCAGAGGTGTGGTCAGAGGTGTAGTCTCAGGTGTGATCAGATGTAGTCAGAGGTGTGGTCAGACATGGTCAGAGGTGTGGTCTCAGGTGTGATCAGATGTAGTCAGAAGAGTGGTCAGAGGTGTGGTCAGATGTGGTTGAAGGTTTGGTCAGAGGTGTGGTCAGACATGACCTGGAGGAGATGTTGCTGTCACTAAACCTGTGTGTACCTTTTAGAACCAGCAAAAGTGTTTTGGTTCAAACAAAAACACATAAAAATGGTGTCTTTTTAATTTATTTAAATGTTTTGTCATCTTAGATGTCCAAAATGACAATTTTGATTCAAATGGGGCATGGGGGGCGGGAGATAAGCACTGCCAAGGTAATTTTTACTGACAAAAAGAAAAAGTGACAATATTAATAACAACTATCTTTTTTTTTTTCCTATATTCCATACAATTATTTTAACACACTGAAAGGAAATAATTCAAGTAATGCTTGCATGACAAAAAGGTCCCCAGGGCTCTGAAGACACCATCAGGTGAAACTCTTTACGGTCAGTGTTTAGATGTCACGTGTTTGTGTGCTGAAGGACGAGGACTTCACTTTTACTCGTCCTTCTTCAGAATCTCTGACTCTTATGTTTATTTTTCTAGCATTTCTTCCCCAGTCTTTCATTTAGTTTAGGATGTTTCATTGAGACACCCCAGATCAAAATCATTTCACTACATTGATTGTCTGTTTCTCAGTTTAGGTATAGAATTTTACTAGATGAATTTAGTATGAAAGACAGAGTTCGAACAGCAGTAAGTTTATTTTTACCTGCTCATGCCTACTTAATTTAAACCTGATTGTTTAACTTCTGTGTTTTATGTGGAAGTGGTCGGGTCTTGCTGATGGCTTTGGACTGTGTCTTCAAGAGACGGGACTTTTTCTTCTTATTAAAGAGCTGTTCCAGGCTGGCTTGTCTAAGGTTGGCTTGTAGATGTATTGTTAACACTCTATCCAAATGTTGCTCAAACCTCAGACAGCCCATCTCTGTTGATCAGAATAACATATTTGATTTTTATCTAAACACATGAATCCCCTAACGATGTAACCCTAACCGCTGCCAGATGATGAATATGCAAACGGGTGTCTCCTCAGCTCGTCTGGATGCTGCTGTTCTATGTTTGTAGTTCGGTTGTCTGGGGATCAACTGAAAGTAGAAATTCTTCTCCTCCACATTCTGCTGCTTTGAATGGTCGGAAGTGGGCAAAACAAACTGTCCGAGCAGCTCCTACGCAGGTTTGGCCCTGACGTTTGCATTCAATCATCTTGTATTTCTTGAGCTAATGTGAAGTATTTAGTAAATACCTTATAAACTACTCACCAAATGTCAGGGGGACAGAGTTTGGTTGAACAGAAACCCATCTCTCCTTCCAGCTGTTTGGATTTGACTTTGTGATGGAGTGCTCTGAAGATTCTGGCTGCAGTCCTTCTCTCATTAAGACATCCAGAGAACCAGAAGAGCACAGGTACGACTGTGCTGACGATTATCTCAAGACGCCCCTCCAGCGAACACTGAACCCTGAACGAAATGGAAGCAACCATCATGATGTCAGACAAATGAAAACCATGTTGGTGCACGACCGAAGTAACGAACTTAGCTGTGGTAGAAGCTGCTGATATTACGAGAGCAGTGACATAAATATTCAAGCACTTTGATTTTGTTGTTTATATTTATTCTTTCTAACCATTTGCTGCTTTTTTGCAGCTCAGCAAGACTGACTTGGGTGTGATAACAGTGTTGCTATTTGTTTACCAGGGTGAGCACAATGTAAGCCAGCAGTTTTACTTATGCATTCACCGCTCTCACCTTCAGGAAGAAACCACAGCAGACATCAACACCACCAACCTTCACAAGCCAAAGGGGCTCCACTTTTCTGCTTTTCCTTTCACACGGAATGCTGTTGTTTAACTTGATTGCGTCTCTCTGTGTCACTGCTCCTCGTTTCCACGGCTCTGAATTTTACACTAATCCATTTTGTCATACCTCTGACGAGCTAATTCTAAGCCTATTAAGTTATTGCAGAACTTGGCAGAGGATCATCCCCTCCACCCCCCACCCCCCAGTTCATGCATAATGTATCATGGTATATTTAAGGAAAAAATAAATTGTAGGGTCGGGGTAAAATTCAAAGAAAAAAAGGTCGGCATTTCTGACTGTAAACTTGCACATTGGCAAGAGAAATGTAAAAAACTGTGTCTTGTATTTAGATGTAAAGAAAGTTATTCCCTTCATCTCTTAATATTTCGAAAAGTCAGCAACCAGACAGGTCCAAGTCTTCACCTGTACACAAACATGAAGAGCAAGACGACATGAAGCGTAGCTGCATGGTTCAGAGTTGGAGCATGTGATCATATGGTGGTTTTTGAGCCAAAATCATCTTTGCTGCTGAATCCAATTTCAAAGTGGGATTTGATCAGGTGATCATGGCACATGGACCGTCTGGGTTGCAAATGTGCATGTTTATAATATTTCTGATACTATGAATTTGCTTATTCTAAAAATCCAAAATTGACCTTAAAAGCCAGAATTGGCAGCTCTGTGGGAGGTTGTGATGGACTTTCTCAGTAGAACAACTAAAGTCCAAAAGACTTGCAAAAGTAAATGGTGAGCTCCAGTTTGTTCTTTCTGTTGGGAATAAAATATCCTGACTTTATAAACAGAGTTTTTATCTCTGAATTTTACCCTCCTTACCCACCCGTCCTCTGTACCACTCCCTTCTGAGCTGTGACAGCTGCAATGCCTTTCATGAAGCGATAGAGATTTGTTTTCCCTTTTTTTTTTTTTGTAAACTAAAGTGACCTCACCGACGCTGTCCTCAACTACAGAATTGGCAGAAGTTGTGGTCGAGGTACAGCAGCGCTTCAGTTACGCCCATCACTGTGCTCTGCTGTGAACAGCAATACCACAGTCAGTATTCCAGTGGCTGTCACCACTGCATTACACGTCACTATCTTTGTTTAACGAATGTCGTGGCTTTCTGTCCACGGGCGACAAAGCTCGGGCTCAGATCAGGTCACCCACACGGGGAGGAGGCTCCCTGTGAGGATCGAGGTGTTTGCCAAACACATGCATGTCAGGAGTCTGATTTGTTTTGATGTATTTAGTTCTTTGCACATGTGTAAATACTGTACAGGATCAACATGGAACAAGTGAAGTTTGTGTATATATGACTGGATGTGCTCTGTTTTCAAGAGCCTGATTGTTTTGACCTGTAAATTTCTGTAACGGCGTCAGTTTTCCTTCGGGACTTGATTCTACATCAGTTTCCTTCAATCAATGAAAAGATGTGACATACCTTCAGGATAATAGTGTGTGTTGCACCTTCTAATAGTAATGTTGTTTGTAGTTTTTATGTAAGCCAATGCTGGTGTGCGGCGTGGCTCCAGTCAACTGTCCTTTCTGTCACATGTTGGGAATATTTGAAAATGGAACTTTGGACATTTTTTTCTGATTAAAAAAAATCATTTCTCCATGTTGCACTGATCCAGGACCGTCATGTTGCATTTTAAACTCCCTTCACACTACCTGGCTGAAGTAACCCATATCCAATATTTATGTGTGATGTGACTCACGCATGGAAACCAGATGGTCGATTATGATTTTCAGGTCAGATGAGGTCCAAGCTGGGGACCATGCGAGATGTGTGAGAACAGACATATCTACCTGCACAGGTGTGATGTGGCGTTCTGCATGAAGACTTGGAAATGCTTTCCCTGTCACAGTTATGTGTAGACTTCAACAAAAACCACCAATCACTCAAATCCCTGCAAGGTGCTACTTAACGCAGGTCAATACCTCATCTTATGTTTACTGAAGGGCTGGACGTCAAGAAATGAAGAAAAACTTTTAAAGGATATGATTTCACATTTATGAAAGGGAAGGGTTATAATTCAGAACTTTGATCATGGAAGCACGACAAAAATCGGTTTTCACCTTGATCTTTTTACATATACACTGCTAAAGCTTTAGGTTCCTTTAGTCTGGTCATTGATCAAACTTAATATCTATATTTATATTCAGTCTCTTTAATAAGAGTCACAGAAAATGTAGTGATTAATATTAGAGGTAGATAGATCCATGGTTTTATGAGGCCTGCTGATGTTTGCTCTGATATTAATTAGGATTTCATTGTGTTCAGGTGAAGATGAGCAGGTTTCTGTATTTTCCGTTTGTATCTTTAAGAGACATGAGACGTGTACATGGACATAATTGAGCTAAGATAAAACAAGACTAGGGCTGCCCGAGACTTCTGCACAGCATTGGAGGTGGACAAGTCTTTCTGTGGGCAGCATGGGCTTAGTGGTTAGCACTGTTGCCTCACAGCAAGAAGGTTCCTGGTTCGATTCCCAGCCAGGAGTCTTTCTGTGT
>JAOWBL010000003.1:7712457-7732866 GCA_028564865.1 Zenarchopterus dispar
ACACACACACACACACACACACACACACACACACACACACACACACACACACACACACACACACACACACACAGCAATGAACTCCTCCATATTACAAGACTACATATTTACTATGCATGTACGTCACACATGCAGCGTGCACGCCAGCTTGCGAAAGTGCTCACAGTGAGATAGATGTACATTAACTAATCATGGCCATTTGTTCAGTCACATGTCAGCAGACATATATGTAGAGCAGATGACAAAAACACAGAAATAGAGCACACGTGTGCTATCCACAGAGAGCAGCCCTCCTCCTCCTTCAGATAGCCTGCTTATTTGGCAGCTGACTCACAAACCATTCCTCTTTATGCAAATGATAATGAAGCTGAATGAAAAGCGGTACATTTCAGTGAAATTCCTGCAGTGTCAAAATAGACTATTTTGCTTGCTTGAGCTAGAAAACAAGTTAAAGAAACTGTGTGATGGAAATGTTTCATCAAGTCAACAAAGAGGCAGATTCCACATGACAAGTCTTGTCTCTGGAAAAAGACAACTGGTATTGTATAAGACACTACATAAAAAACTGAATTGAATTAAAGGCAACTCTGCAAAATACTTTTAAGGTTAAGGAGGTTAAGGTGTGGGCTCTGACTGAGCCAATCCAAAAACAGAATTTTATTTTTCTGAATATTTTCCTGTGTTGTGCCATGCACTCCTGGCCTGTACAATGACTTCTATATGAGATGAACCAGTGATGTCTTCAAGCCTTTAGCTATTCCTTGTGGGCTCTTCTTTTGGGTTCATGTATTATTTATTTATTTTCCTCCAGCACTGCATGGGTTTAAAAAAAACATGAAAAATGATTACTGTTTGTGTGTCATTAGATTAAACATATTGTGTTTCTGACTTAGATGAAGACTAGATCATATTTTATGGTAAATTCATACAGAAATCCAGTTATTTCAAAGGGCTCACATACTTTTTTAAATTCTTTCTGTAAGTACAGATTTGATACTGGTGTAATATTGCCCTGGTATTGGTCTTCACCCTATTAAAGTAGAGTTGAGATAAAAGATTATGCAACTGATTTTAAATGAATACAGATCTTGTATGTATGCATCTACAATACTACAAATACACACACACACACACACACACACACACACACACACGCGCGCTTGTTGAGACTTGATGAATGAGACTTGCTCACCTGTAGACAGGTATTCTGTTCCTCTCCTCGTCTCCAGCTGTCACATGACCTGCAACTGAGACCAAGCTTTCTGACACTGGGCAGCACATTTGTCTCCAGGACTTCTTGATGGTCTTGAGATTTCATTTGTACCTCCAGGGATTCAAGACACCCTGAACCAGACGTGGCAAAGCAGTTCAAGAACAGAACCGAACCTCCTCCATGTTTCACAGCAGATTCAGTCTTCCTTTCTTTGAAGGACTTACTTTTGCATATGTAAACATAGAGCTGATGTGATTTGTCAAGAAGCTCCAGTTTTGTCTCATCTGTCCAAAGGACTTTCTCCCAGAAGATTTGTGGCTTGTCACTTTGCATTTAGGCAAATTCCAGTCTGGCTTTTTTTATGATTTGCTTTCAACTTAGTCATCTTCTATCAAGTGGATTAGCTCAAACAAAGATGGATGCTATGATGTGACACTGATGGACCTTGATCTTAGAGTTCACCTTGAATCCTTTTCAAAGTTGTTCTGGGCTTTGTGCTTACATTTGTACTATCAGTCTCTTATTTGTTCACAGCTTTCTAAATAGAGTCACTTCCAGTGAGGGTGTCTACAGTCCCGTGTCCTGTGTCTGATCTCCTCAGACACTTTCCTTCATTTTCTCTGCCCCATGTTTAGTGTGGTGAACACCATGGTACCAAACATCAGTGATGACGTTTTACCCTTTTGGGAAACCCACTGATTGAAGATTGAAGACACCTAAGACGTTTAATTAGAGGACCAACTGTAGTTTAACATGTCACTATGGTCAATTAATTTTCACTTATTATATTTTCTTTCTTTTCTTTATTGATTCTTTTTAATCGCAACTCAGAAGAAGTGTCAGATTTTCTTGAGATAATTTTCAGTAACATATTATTTATTGGTGCTTTTTCTCAATTTCAAGTTATTTCAGTGATCATTGTGGCATTTCTTAAGCATAGTCATTCATTTTTACTTGTCCTTTGACAGCAGAACTTATTTGATCACAGCGGTTTTTACAGCATAGTCAGTTTATCCACTAATGTTCACACTTGGTGGGTGCTACATGAATCAACTGTATAATCAACTGTATATCTGCCTCCAGCCGTATTATAAGAGACTCGTAACTATTTTATTTAGCTGTTACATGAAGGTAAATAGGAGGTGTGGAAGATTTACCATATTAATGGAATAAATGATGTTAATTATGAAAGTAACAGCTAATGGAAAAGAAAAAACAAAACTCAGTCTATATAGTATGTTTATGTCATCCGTTTTTTTTCCTGGATGTTTTTCTCTCCCATTTATGTTTTATAAATATATGTTGGAAAGGATGCTCTCTTCAGTGACTGACACCAGCCCTCATCCTCTCTGTGCACTCAACTATTGTTAACAAAGACTGTGAAGTCAAACACAAATAAAGATTTTTTTTTTCCCCAAGAAAGCAATTTCTCATTATTTTCTTAAACATCCTTAAGTTCAGTTTTTGCCATCTCTAAACCCACTTGTTTCTTGCTGTGGCTTTGTAGATTCCAGGTTTGATATATTTGGCCTCCCCCCTCCCTATTAGCTGATTATTCATATTTTTATTAAAACTGATACCTTGTGAAATTTTTCCTTCTATTAAAAGCATTTATGGGCATGTTCATTGTGAATTGCAACAGAAAACACTTTAGTGGGGCTCTGAAATAAATTGTGGCTTCAAAACAACACCTTCACACTACAGCAGGTGAATGTCTCCCTTTTTTTTAAAATAAAACAGTTTTTAAATAGATTTCTGTTCTTTTGTTTCTGTGTTTTCAAGTATTAAGTGAATAAATATTCATTTGGGTTTTCTGTGTTTTTCCTCTAAAAGCATCTATTATGATTAGTCTTGGTTATGAAAACTAAATCAAAAGTAGCTTATCTGAATCAATTAACAAATTATCCTAATATAATATTTGTGCGATAGTGGTGAGAATACCCCCAGAGTGCACGAATGTGTTTGAACACCTTCTGCAACACCCTCCATGGATGAAACTTTATTAAATCTGGCAGAAAGAAAGGAAATAGATTCATTTTAAGCAGCTGCATTTTAAGTCAACCAAATGGCACTTTAGGTACACCTACACCTGAAGTCTTATACACATTTTTGGTTTTCATCTGCTCAAGCTGTAGAGATGTTTTGTTTTTTTTTTGAAGGGGGTTACCAACGCACACCAAGTTTTATGACAAACTTAGAGCCTATTTTCTCAGTTGCTGGACTGTATGAAAACTTTCCGCCAAGGCTGGCGAGGCATTTCAGAAAGGTTAAGAGGCAATTCCTCCAGACCAGAAGATAGCAACAGGCACAGATGTTCATGATTTAGATCTTTTCACAAGTAAGTTGAGCATCCATGACTGTTGGATGGAGTCATAAAACATAGCACATATTCCCTTCTGGAGGATTTGTTTAGATCATTTAAAGTTTCTTGCAGTACCATTGTCCAGCCTTTTGCTCACTCAAATACCTGTAAAGCTGATGTAACCATGTTAAAATGAGATGCTGCACATAGCAAATTACAGACCTGTTGATCAATAGGCTCCCAAAGTAGCGCTGAGGATCAAGTGTGCATTAAATGCAGCTTTGACTTTGTCTCACTTTCCTTCTTTGTCTTTGGGAAACAGAAACACCTTGACAAAAACCTTGTACTTTGACTGGCAAACTGTGATATAATGTGGTGAGGAAGTAAAATTCAGGAAGTAATGTCTGTTCTTCTGGTGGATGCAAAGTTACATTTGAATAAAAGAATGGGGCTGATGCAAAAAGAGGCAAAAGAAAAACAGAAAAATCCATCCATTTCCTTTTTGCTTCAATTACTGGGAGATTTTGAAACTTTGTCAGTGTTAGGACTGTGGAGAACTGTAAGCTGAAGGAAATGCAGCACTTCAGATGTGCAGCAGGAACAACTTCAGGCCTCTAATGAAGTTTCTTGTCTGCTCTTTGAAAGACTGAAAGATCTGCTTGACTCCGCCCCCTAGTTACCAGCTTGACCCACACACATGTGTGGATACCCAAACACACACAAAAACACACAATTTAGCATACCCATTTGCAATTCATGAGTGGCATCTCATTAGACTTTAAGTTTTACCATCGGCCTCTGAAGTATATGGCTGGAGCAGTTATTAATATTTCATAGTCACACACTGAGGAGCTAAAAACGAAGTCGACCCGCTTCCGCTACAAAGTCACTTGCGCTCCTCTTTTTTCCTCTTTCTTTACTTCTTTTTCACCCCCTCTTTTCCCTGTTTGTTACGCTGTCTGTCTCTTCTCGCCGCTCTCTCCTCTGCTGTTGCTTTTTCTGCTCAGCTACCTCGCTTCCGACCCTTCTCTGCCACACAGACCTAAACTCAAACTGACTTAATTGGGCTGTCTTTGTTCAGGGAAATGTGGGCATACCTTCCCCCATTCCCCCATCAGAGAGAGAAAAAAGAAGAAGGTGGGAAACGGAAGAGGAGGGGAGGGAAAAGATGGAGGAGAACCATGACTGAACTCCAGTTGAGGACCCCAGTTGCCACGCTTAGGTTAGGAGGGACGTATGTGTCGGACGATGGAGGATGGGGCCAAACAGTTTGTGTGTGTGTGAGTGTGTGTTGAAACAAAGAACGGGGGAGTCTCAAGGGTTCACAGAGTGCCTGTCAGACTGGCAGACAGGAGCTCTGCCCCCGAAACAAACCCATGCATGAATAAGTCAATAAACCTATGTCTGTGTATTATGTGTATGTGTGTGTGTGTGTGTGTGTGTGTGTCTGGGTATGTGGGTGAGCGAGGCTGAGTGAAGAGAGGAGAGAAAAGGCTCAGATGAGGGTGATGAAGCTTCGTGTTTCCCAGCGTCTGTGACAAAGAGACAGACGCCACATTCCCTTGCAATGAGGAACAGACCCGGAGAGCGAGAACACGGAGGGAAAGAGAAAAAGACTGAGAGATCAAAACCAGAGCGAGGAAGGGAGAGAGGGAGAGCGCAGAGCTTTGAATTGTTGGGACAGTTACAGCATGTTTGCATGTTGCACGAAATTGGCTGGAAGCATAAGTATGTGGGCTGTGTGTTGCATGTGTGAGCTGCAGAGGCCTCCGACGCCAGGCCAAGCCCGGCTGAACTCCACCCAAACCCAAGTTAAGATCACTGGTTCTGTCAGTCTCTTGAAAAGATAAGACGTGCTTGGTTTGGATCAGCTAAAAAGGCTTTTTAAGCTTATTAAAACAAATGTTGGAATGTGTCTGACTCTTTGTGCCTTGATTTACTGCCTTTGTGCCACAGGAGCGTTAGAGAGGTTCAGCAGTGACGTTGGGTGAGAAGGTTACGGCTTGGGTTCCAAGTTCAGTCAGGGAGAGTCATAACTTTATGGACCATCCGTTTTTGAAAGAGAAAAAGATCTTCCCCAAACTGTTTCCTCAAAGCTACATGTACATTATTCTCTAAAATGACACAGCTTTGGTTATAAACTAATGGAAACAATGCTATTTGTACTGGTAAACTTCCCTTGAATTGAATTTTGTTATGAACTTCAGGTTGAACATGTAGTTGAGGTCTGCAGAGTCTGACATGTAGATGGTGGGTTTTTGGCATTTCTCTCAGCAATGCGAGGTCTGACCTTGGGTGATCTTGCTGGGACATCTGCCCCTGAGAAGATTGACAGCCATCTTCAGTGTTTTCCTCTGGTGAATACTCTCCCTTGTTGTTAAATTATAGACTTCACAGTTTTTGGAAAAACTTATATAACCATTTTCAGACTGCTTCTCTTTTAGATAATTTCTGATGTCGTTCTTTCCTGGCATTGTGTTAGCACAAGCTTGAAGGTTCTAGTCCAGCAAACACTGCTTTCATAGCGGCCTTTAGCCCTCTTGATGAAGTGGTAGCCCAGTGGTTACAGAGGTGGGACGTGGAGAACCCAGGTTCAATCCCCTGGGTTAACTGTGGGCCCCTGAGCAAGGCCCTAATCCCTGAACTGCTCCCCGGGCACTTCAGCAGCCCACTGCTCCTAGTCTGACTAGTGATGGGTTAAAAGCAGAGGACAAATAATATGGATTATCCTTATCAGTTCATGAAGTGAATTGGATTTGTAGCCCAGCCTGCTGTTTACTCTTGTCGTTCCTCTGGAAGCGGTACAGGAGACATGAAAGTTTATCATTTGGCATGTATTGATGAAGTACATATTTTACCTAATTTCTTGTGACCCAGTAAAGGGCAAATGTATTTTCTTCTCTACGTGACTGCATACAGAGCTGTAAGTTACAGCAGACGTGTGTGGGTTCATGAAATTCTGCAACGCCATAAGAAGTAAAGAGCATTCATCATGATAAAGTTTACTTGCATTTTTAGATGACTCAGTATCAGTTCATGATAAGTTGGTGATATCTGAATGTATGATGAATAGATGAACAAAACTCCAGATGTTTTCTCATTGATTGTTATCACCCCAGATCCTACCTCTGGTTACCACTATTATGACAAATCTGGATATTGTTTACCACTATTGGCTGGTTTTAAAAGTGTGTCATTTAGTCTCCAGGGAATTTATATTCATAAAAACCCATTTATTAACATTACATTACTTTTGAAATCTATTTAGTTTAAATTTATAGGAAATATTTTAAATAAAATTGCGTGCCTCAGCTGGTTTAAGGTCATAAAGAAATTAGTCCAGGGATACCTGCTATGAAACGAAAAAGAAATACACAGTTAGTGACAGTAATAGCATCATGTACTTACATGAAGGATATAGCAAGAAGAGTGAGGAAAGTGGTCAGTGGGAGCTCCCCCAGACCACCAGCTCAAAATAAAGACACAGTGAACAAAACATGAAGTGATCCTAGAAAGCTTGAATTCAGGGCAACTTCCTGGTTCTTGGAGACTTTTACTTTATTCCCTAAAGAGACAATTGGTAACAAAACAAGAAAGAAAAGAAACAAACAGCATTTTCTAACACTTCATTTTAATATTGAGGCTTTCATGACTTTAATATCATGGTCCATTCAAGTGTTTTTTGATTTTAACCATTTTTCTGCCACCAGAGGCTTTTACAGCTGTTGGACAAATAATATACTGCAAAGAAAAGAAAGGAAAAGATTTCATATAACAATAGGGTAAGTTACATGGACAAAGACAGAAATTCATGAACAGATCTCATTTATGAGTTCAGTCTGAAGCTGTCTGCTGGCTGTGCTGATTTGACTACATGCAGCACTCAGCTTTGAATCCTGAAGTAAAACTTCAGCGTGTTTAAAGGAGCTGGATGCTGAGGCTGTAGGTGTTACGGTGTTGGAGCTCTGAAATGATATCTGCCGTGACAAAACCAGTTCTAGTCAATGAAAAGAATTATTTAATAAGAGACAATAGAATTAAAATAAAAGATGTGTGCTAGAGATAGAGATGAAGCAGTGATACAAATGGATGGAAACAGTTTGATGTCCTTGAAAGCCGATAAGACTAATTTGAATTTGAGACTAAGGACTTCTTTCGTCTCTCACCTTGTATGACCTCCTCCTCCCCGCTCTTCTGTGGTCCCCAATCAGTCTAATCTCTCTTCTCATCCCACACTACTCTCCCTTTCTCTCTCCCCGTTCACCTTTCATTACTACTTACTCTCACGAAAGCAGATTTTTTTCCTTGACCGATGGGCTCAGTGAGCACATGTTCAAAAGCTCCGTCAGATCTGCAGCTCCCGTTGTAAAAGCCGAGAGGCACACAGTTCACTCACAGACACTGGTAACGTTTCAGGACAGGAATGAGCGAGCAAAGACGCGGTTTTGTGTTTGATGGGCCTTGCGTCATTTGGATGCATTTATCAATGACTGGATTTATCGGTGCTTGGCTACGCAGTAACTGGGTTTCCCAGTGGAAAGCTGCTCCACGCACACGGACCATTTCAGAAGAGAGAAAGGATCTTTTTTTAAAGGCCTCCCTCTTCGTGTCTCACCCCATCAATTTCCCCTGTGCGTTATTGCAGGAGTAGTTGTCCAGCGCTCTTGCTGCCTCAGAGGCATCTTTACAAGTCCTCCTCTTTCAGCGTCTTAACTGTAACCCCCTCTGGTCTTTCTCTCCTTGTGCCATTCTGTCCTCACTTTTCTCCCCCATCTCGCTTTCTCTCTGTTTACGATGGTCAGGTCTCATGGGGTGAGACAGTTGGCAGGATGCAAGCTTGCTACCATGGCAACAAGAACACTCCCTCTCCCTCAGGTCTCCTTAGCAACTAGTAGCTTGGCATTGTAGTAATGAGCCGTCCCAGCATGCCACGCTACTGAAAAAGGAGATGTGTGATGGGTGGCATACACGCTGTCAGTGTTGTGATGTCACCTGATGAAACAATTTTTTTTACACTTTAGTCATTATTTTCTGTAGAATTTCCACTTCTTTTAACATGTATTTGTGTTATATATGAGCACAAATACAAACTGATGGGCTATCTCTACAGAGTATGATAATGTTCCCCACAAAATTTGCATGATTTAAAAATCTGATCTAATTAGAGATGTGCTTTGAGTAATCACAAAGTTGTGAATATTATTTGGAAAGTGTTTTTCTTTTAACTGTTTAAAACAGCTGCCTGTATGGAAAAGGAATGACTGAGCAAAACAGTGCTGTGAATAATGTTTTGTTATTATCTCAGTCTTACTTTAGTGTTCATAAGGTAACGTAGCCTTAGCTTTTCTTAAAAGTTGACACAGTTACGTGACGTTTCAATGCTCCTTTAATGAAATACTTTAGCCAAAATACCGTACATTAACTTCCTTTTCGGTCTTGTCTTTTCGACTGTGTTCATAAATAACCTCAAGAACAGAGAAAACGTCCTGTATTTTTGCTTTAAATATCAGCCCTGGTGAGACACAATAATGATGCAAATAGAGGTGTGTGCGTGCTATGTTTACATAAATGTGAGGTCATTTTTAGGATTTCTTTGATTGAACTTTAATCCTTTAAAAGTTTAGTCTTCTATTTGTAGTGTAGTGACATGATACTCTTTCCTGGTTTAACACTGAACTGAAAATTTCTGATTTCTGTATTAGCAGGGTTCTGAGTTTCATATTGACATAAAAATAAAAGATAACACAACTGCCACATAAATAGTCTCATAAGTGTCAGCTTGCGTATGGACAAATCTTAAAGGATAGATGCAATCTCTCTATTTCTCTATATAGTGCTGCAAAGATCCCACCCTGTTATGCTCATGTTGCGCATTTAAAACCCTTGTGAAGTGAAAAGAAGTTGAAAACAAGAGAGAGGTGCAACTGTCCTTATTCAGTCCAACAATGTGTAATAAAGTTTTCAGATTTACAGGTCATCCTCATCTTGTCAGTTGGTGACTAACAATTTTGTCCCATTATCAGGCTAATAACGTTCCCTGTTGAAACAATAAAACGTCAAGTAGTTTTAGGATGTCTTCAAGCAGCAGTCAAGGAGCAAAGGTTTTAAAGTGCTTCACTATTAAACAATACCCCAATTAAATGATGAATATTTAGTATACAGTGTTGAATAATCATGGTCACGATTCAATATCACTTAAGATGGAATCAAACTATATCTTGTAATTGAGGTGCAGATTAAGTTGATCACCTCTTCTTTGGGAGCAGGTTTTTCTATTCAAGGCTTTAGTGCTCTGTTTAGAAATTCTTTAAAGTTATGGCTAAAAGTGCAGAGTTGAAGTCATAATTTGAGCATAAGTAAAAGGAGAGAGAAAGTCGTTCCTCTCTCATTTTTTCTGCTTTTATTTGATTAATATGTTAATGCCAGTCTTTGGACTGTGGATGAATACAGTTGTTGGAGGTGCAGCACAGCCTCAGGTGGGGATGGATGTAACAGCTGAGTGCTCTCTTGGAGGTGCTCTCAGGAGACTTGATGGCAGGTGTGATCAGGGCTGTTTATCAGCTTCTCCTTTGGCTCCCACAGGTGTCACGGTGCTACACCTGGTGTGTGAAAGCACCTGTGGGTGAAATATAAAACCACAGCTGACGAGGTGATTCCTTATGAGTCAAAGGTGGACGCCACTGATACATTTACTCCCACTACTATACTAGAAAGGGTTCCTTTTCTTTTTTCTTTTAAATCACTCTTGTGTGGTTTCATTGATAAATACTGCATTGCAAACCACCTGCATGATATCCAGATTATGGTGTTGCTGTGCATGTGTTCAATTGCAGCTATTGTGTCTCTGTTAAACCTGTGCCACATTACTTTAGTCTTTCCTCTTTTTAAGTGTGTACGGAAACATTTCATGGACATAATGAGTAAATACCAGATCACTGGTTAGTTGATTTTGTAGGAGGACTTGTATTGCAGAATCCAGGGTTGATGGTAATACAGAAATATTACCATGAAAAGGTGCAGTTCTTCAACTGATCACTAGGGGCACTCCAAATGTAAGTCAATCTCCAATAACACAAGTCCAAATGTCCAATTTTGCAGTGGAAATAATCACATTTACATCCTGGTTTCAAAAATAGTTTTGGTTTAAATAATTAGATTTCACATGTATGAAAATGCTTCAGGGTATGAATTCATTGTGCTATATCAAGTAAATTTATAAAAAGTAACAAAAAGTAACAAATTCATGTTTAATTAGTGCCAGTGGGTAGCTATCGTCACTTTCACAGCTATCGATCTTGTGTCACGCGTGCTTGTCTACGCGTGACACAAGTGACTTTGCTGATGTAAAGTTTGATGGATAAAAACAAAAAAACTTGAGTAAAAAAGCATCAAGAGATCCATTAATGTGACATATGGGATCCTAATGATCCCATGTGTCCACAAACTGGTTTAGTTAAAACAAATCTATTGTTTGTTTTTAAGAGGTATTTTATTTTGGGTGTTTAGTGTGAAGAAAATGTTAACCCCAGAAACTGGCATAGGACTATAATAAACTGTAAGCTGAATCCTGGAGCAGAGCCACTTCCCTGTTGGTCATGTAAGGATGGCTAACAGGCAGGAAGCACCACTCATTGCCACTGTGGATCCGTCAGACTTGTTGCAGCCTGTGGACCGGGCATCATCGGAGTACAGGGAGGATTTTCCGATCTCCTGCCCCGCTTTCAGATGCTCATTAATCTGCCGGCTCTATTTTTATCTGCCCTCTCCTCCCGCCCGGGGCTTTCCGTCTTCACTCAAATCCTTATGTCCATCCGCACAGGGAGCTCCTGGCCTCAGCAAGCCAGCGGCTCCAATTAGAGGCCTCTTCAGTGGGATTTGGACTCACTGTCCACCCTGGCCCCTCAGGCTTTCTCCCGAGCTACCTTTTCTCAGGTCCCTTCCTATCTCTCTAAACTTTTCTCTTTTCTTCCTTTCTATCTCGCTTCATTCCTCCCACCCTCCTCCAGCCCCCACTAGTGGAGCTCCACAGGGAGTCAGGGGAGTGAAAGGCCTTCTGTTGCCTGAGGGCTGGATGTAGTCCCTCAGCTATACTTTGAGAAGGTAAACTGGTGCAGCTTTCAGGAGGTGGCCTCCCTTCAACTGCTGGATGGACAAACTCTGATCCAATTGTCACAGTTACTGCAAGTATGCAAGGGAAAGTGCTGCCTGTACTGGAAACCCTGTTTTTCATCATCAGAGCAGATAAAGATGTGTGTCTGATGCTTTGAATTTAATGCTGGACCGTCATTTTCAAAGTTACAAGGAAGCTAAAAATAAAAAGATTATTTTTTAAAAAACATTTTGTTTCAAGAAAGTGAACTTTTACATTGCAACATTTTTACATTTAGTATATAAAAGAATCTGTGTAAAGTGGTTAATTATGCTTTTGCTAAATGATCCACATGTGTGAAGAGAAATTTTCTTTTTAAAAGCGTTTTATAATTGTTTGTCCACTAATTGTTTGAAACTTTCCTAACTGCTCCGGCTGTGACTTTTTAAGAGTTGCACCAGTACTTATTTACATTCAGTCTCCATAGCTCTTCTTTTAATCCTATGTTTTTGTGTATGTAGGTGTAAAAATGTCATAAGTCATTAGAGTATAGTGGATTTCAGTAACAGGCAAATACAAACTAAGATGAGCAACAACACAGAACCTTTCTCATCATGCCACTTTTTCTTTAACTAAAATTACACCTAAAAGAAAAACAAAATGTGGACAATACTAAGTGCCCTCATGATTCGGTGTCTTGTAGATCCACGTTTAGCAGGAATAACTTGATTTAGTTATCAGTCTCTCACATCATTGTGAAGGAAATTTGGCCCACTCTTCTGTACAACATTGCTTCAGCTCACTGAAGCTTATTTCCAGCTCTCTTAGGTTCTGCCACAGTATAAGAGTTGAGTTGAGGTCTGAACTTTTGATTGCTGTCAGGCTGCATGGCCCAGTTGTGGCCAAGCTCCAGCTGTTGGGCATGTTTGGGATGTGTTTGCCTCTGGATTATGCTGGTATACAGAAGAGTCTATTGTCAACTCAGTAACTGCAAAGTGTCCAGGTTCTGTGATGCCAAGAGAAACCCCGTCATTACCCTTCTACATGAGGTCTTTTCTGCTTACTGGGGATGATCAGACTATTTTCATTATGTTTTTACATAAAAACTATCCCCATAGGATAGACATAGACATAGACACTAACTTTTACATAACTAAATTTATGTAAAGTGACTGGTCTGTGCTGATGCTGTTCTTTTACACAGAAAAGTTATTGTCTTTGCTTTCATACATATTATTTCCTGCCTTCCATCAAAAGAATGCCATCATTTTCCATCAGATTAGCCCCCACCCAAACTCTGCATGCTCACACCTTCTCCACCCCATTAATCCCTCAGCCTCCCACTTCTTTATTTCCCTTCAAAGAGACAAGTGCTGCCCGTGACATCAGTCACAGGAAGTGAATCTTTAACGTTGACTAATTTCCATCGATTGCCTCCAGACAGGCTTAGCAGACGAGACCCATTCCCACACAGATCCTGGATGCTCTCATTTAAGTCTCCCCGCCTGCAGAAAACGCTCCACAATGAACGCAGTCAGCGCTTTTATCTTCTCCCCCACTCCTACTTATTATCAAATAAATGCGCAGCATGGAGAGATACCCATTGACAGGACCGTGCATAATGACTCCTGGCTGTGTGAAATGGATTAATAAATAATGGTTTGAGCAAAAGAAGAAAACGGCTTTGCCTCGTCTTACCACTTCTAACCAAGGCAGAGTATAGCAATCTCCACACCACTCAGCTGGATGTGCTGGACCACATCTAACAGGGAGTTGTATGGAATTTCAAAAGCAACAGTCCCCTCTGAATACATTGGGGAATTTGTCATAAATTAGAACCGGCTTCTCTAAAATGTGAAGCAGAAACCATCAAGTGCACTAAATGATACTGTACTGACTTCTTTAAAGGGTTCATTTTTGTGAATACAGAGGGCTGAGAGAAGGCTAAAAAATGCCCAAAGAGCTTTGGCTGAAGGCAAGTCAGTTTCCCAGTTGTGTCTCCTTTCATGCTCTCATGAATTTACCTGCCATTTCAACATACATGTGCTCATTTGAGAGACACACAGTAGCGTCTGTAAACATCAGAGGCATCCTTGTTTTTAACAAAGCACACCCATCCATACCCTGTTAGTGACATACTGCTTCATTAACACTCTGGGCTTTGTGTGTATTGACAGCTTTTTCAAAATGGCAAAGAGTAAGAGTGTTTTTGCTGCTTGCTCTGCACCAAAGGGGCTTAAACAGATTTGAAATCCCCAAACTGAGGCTGCAATAGCAAATGTGCTATGACTGCTCCCAAGTCAAAGTAACAAGTCTGTCTGAGACACAAGGTGAAAAGGTCTCAATCTTCTTAACGCTAGATTAAGGAGCAGCTTGATCAAGGCATCTTAAGTGCTTCATTTGGAATCAGGATCAATAGCCACTAAGACGAATTGAGCAAGGAGCTTCACTAGGTAGAACTGATTGAATTGAGGCTAATGACTTTTTAGAAGCCTTTTCTAATAAGGAAATGCCTCGTGCTGTACATCCTGTTTGGGTTCATTTCACTCATAGAAAAAAGGTTATAATACTCTATTCCCATCTCAGGTTTCCACAGCAAGTGGACAAAGTAACTCAGGCTTGTGTGAGCGTGGAGACAATGACACTCAGGACTGGGGTAAAAACATGTTTTCTAACAGGACCACGGACAACAGTGTGGCTGTTGTCCATGACAAACAGCGCAAGGGTCAATCCGGATCAATTCTGAAGTCAGGGAAAACCTGTGCTTGTTTTTCTTGACTCCCGATAACTGCCCAACCAATTATGTCTATCAAGGGTGCGCCCACCCTCGATCGCTGTGATCCAACCAATCCCCACCCTGTCTCTGTGGTTTCAGGGTGAAACCCAGCTGAGGAGTGCCCAGAATTAACCAGGATTAGCCTCGGATTGTCGGGGATTACTCAGGCTGGAGAGGGATTAAGTATGATTGCCAGTTTGGGGTGGGGTGGGGGGAGTGTGTGGGTGGTGGTGTGTGTATGTCAGTGTGTGTGTGTGGGTTGTATCTGTCAGTGCACACACATCTAATTGATGAAGCTGTGAAATACATATGTTGGCGTTTGCTCAGATGTATAGCATGTAGCTCAGAAAACTTGTATGGAGCTCCTTAAATAGGCCATTGATGGTCCAAAGCACTTTACAATACACGTTGAGAAACAATGAACAAAGAAAAGGAGATCACACGGTACTACTGCTACAAGGAGAAGAGAAAAATAATAACAACAGATTTAAGATTATACCAGTAAATACAGATGGATTATGCAACTATAATCGTTCAGATACAGACATAAACATTAAAATGACCCTTATACTCCTTTGAAGGACCAGGTCATCCAGAGTGTGTTAAGAAACAAAGAATAACAAACTTACATCACATTAGGAGGTTTTGGCCCTTTTCACTCTGCCCATTCAAAGTCAGATTGTTGCATTTTGCTTATTTATTTAAAATTATAAAAGCTGGGCAGTTGGTGTGGGTGGAGTCAAAGTTTATCCTCACATGGAGTACTAGGCATAGCTCCTCCCATAGCTGAGCATGTGCATGAGCGTGTTTGTGTGTACGAGATACCCAGCATTTTGTATCAGTGTGTCTAAATGCCGTCAAAGTCAGTATGTAGCAGCTGTCTTACAGCTCTGCTGACAATGTTTTACCTCTATGTTGAATCTTTCCCACCAGTGTGGTTCTAGTGCTGGTCCAGAGACACTGCATAACTTAATTCTTTAAATGTCAAACGCAAACATTGTTAAAAGCTTCGCTTCAGAGCCAGAAACTGGGGCTACTCTGGTCCCAAAACTCTACTGGGCTAGATGCCAAAACCAAACCACATGTAACCATTGAGTTACATGTGTGTGGAGTTACATCAAGCGCAAAGAGAGGAAACAGATCTGCTGCAGGCTCTCGTCTACTTGATTCTGAAGAGAAGAGCCTGAGCTTCAACACTGAAGTGAGTTGGAAGAAACAGTGGAAGAACAACTTCAGTTTTCTTTTTTAAATCAGCCGTTAGTGTTTGTTGTCTGAGGAGAGCAGGATGATTGGTGTTTCAGTGTCAGGCACTGGTGGTCATAGATGCCACTTAAAACACATCCTGACTGTAGCAGTGTTCATCAATTCCAGTTAGAAATGCCAGTCAGGACAGTCAAAACAACACAAACTTACAATTAGGAACTGTTGTTCTCAACAATCTTTACAAACTCAGACCATTAAAATGAAGACACTGGTTTTGAGGGAAAACAAGATCAGCACAGACTGTTACAAGTCTTTTGTACTCTTGTCATCTTTCAGTTCAGTAAAACGAGGTTTTTGAAGATATGCAATGATGTAATGACATGGCTCAAAGGTTCTGAAGTGGCCTGCCCCGGCACTGGCATCAGCCCAGAGCCAGCACCTGCTGCAAGCTGGGTCCAAAAAGGAGTGTGTGAGTTATTGTTTGATCTCTTTATGGGATGTGTGAGTGTCTCAAACCTGTCCTGACACTATAGTATGTTTCATATTTGCTGTTGTGTAAAATAAATGTGTGAGCTTTTTTCCTCTGCTCACACACAAAGCTCAATTGAGATAATTGCTGGAAACAGAGAGCCAGCATGAGGAAAGAGGTATGAGGGGTTACATCATTCTTGTTGCTATGCAACACAAACTGGATAAAATGAAATAGGTGTAATTAGTTTTAGCTACGTTACCCTGATTGGAAAAATGATAAAAGGGTTGAAAATAATAATAATAATAATAATCTCGACAATTAGCTATGACTCCATTATTGCTGTTTTGATATGGAGGATGTGTCCAAATGACATCTTTTTAAAAAAGACATTGTCTGATCACTCAACATGATTTTTTTAGTTAGGTGCTAAATAAATATGGAGAAGCAGACTGAACAGCCGCACCACATGCTGGAATGAGATCAAGAATAAAAACTGCACAACCTCTACAGACACAGTTTTAAAAACCTTTATTTATTGTGAACAAACTATATTAAATGAATTCAGCCTGTCTTCCAAGAGGGCAATGCACCAGAGTTATCTTAAATAAAACTGAACATGCCAAGCTTTGATATAGCCTGAAAGTCTGTCTGGTGGTCGTAGATGTTAATGGACAGCACAAAAGAAATCAAAGTCATATTGACTTGAAGAGGTTCTAATTTCACTGATTTCTTCTGCCCAGACCAAGTCATGAATTGTTGCCTGGTGTCATATTTAAAGAAATGAAGTAAGTGTGGGAATATTGTGCACAGACAGACTAATGCGCCCAAGAGTCAGTACCTCAGCACTGGACTGGGCATCCCCTGAGTAGCAGTGTGCTGGATAAAATCAGTCACTACTTAAGTATGATGTACAGCTGTGGAGCTGAACAGAGTGCAGTGGACCCTCCATAGAGGAGCAGGGAGAAAGTCAGGACATATTCATCCACCTGCTTGCTGCAACAGCACAAAGTTAAAGGCTGACAGCACCAGACCAGACTCCTCACCTTATTATCACATTTTCTGATAAGTGAATATAAACACTGATGCTTGGATTGGCAGCTACAGAGGGCTACCGGTCATCAGGTTTCACCCTGAAAACCTCTGTTGAAGGATTTCACTGATCCTCTGCTGCTGTCAGTGTGCTAATAGTGACTTCTATAAAGCCACTGATTGGCATCAGTACCTGCAGACCCTTACTCTTCCCTTTGCTGTAATTCATAAAAGGCTGCTAATTTTTAACAGCATTAAAGAGTCTTTCACTCACTTGCAAAGTACAAGTGTTCTGGTGTTACACAAGTAAATTTCTGGGTTGTAAGAAAAAAAAGTTAAAATAAAGTTTTATAGTTTGGACTAAATAAAAAAAATAAAGTAAAACAGTTTTGTCTTTGTTGAGTGATACTTGCATTTCCTGACAAGACATACTGGCAGAAAGAGAAGAGTAGGGTTAGTCTTTTAGTTCTTTATAAGGCTTGCATAAAAATGTGACCAGTTACAATAAAACACAGTTAAAGAGGATCAGAAACTACAACATGCAAAATGTTTAGCAAATTTGGTTGAGTTTTGTTTGTATCGCCCTCTGAGCCAGTTGTTTGCAGTAAATTAATATTTGGTATTCACTCCCCTGTCCTGAGCATGCAGGAGGTGACAGGTGACCGTTGGAAGGAATTCTCTTTTAAAAGGAAAACTGGAGAACCAGAGTCAGGGGAGTGACTGAGTGATTTAAAACCTCTCCAGAGTTTTTAGAGGTGTTTAAATTTAGCTTTGTTTCTTGAAATGCTACTAAAAAGAGAATGTGAGTCAGGCTAGGTCACCCCCAGTGGTGGGCATTTATTGAGTTTAGTTGAATGAAGTTATTAGAAGGTGGCAGTATACTGGGCTTGGCTATAATACAATGAGGGTGCAGAGATGAATAATAATAACAATAAAAGTAAAAAGAGAAAACACATGCAAACCCCACTGAATTGTCTTTTTCCTGAGAAAAAGATAGATGTGATCTGAATATTCCCATTTATTTTTGTCTGTAACTTGTCTAGAACTCGCCATGTTTTTTTGGTAACAGTGAACAGCTGACAGTTCATGTGACGACTTCTCCGTGTCTGTGCGCGGTGTCGGCAGGGCGTTCCTGGGTTCCTCATCCACAACAGTTTTACGAAGTAGACATTTTCTGCATTTTGGTGCATTTTAGCAAGTTACTTATCACCGACTTTCACCGAGTGGATTTGACCTCATTATTAAAAAGATCTAACAGTTGAAAACAAATCTACCATTGTTTTATGTAGTTGTTGAATTTGAGTGAAATAGCCAAATCAAATTCCTGCTTTGTTTGCAAAAAACCTGGTGAATAAAGTTAAAAACCTTTCAATCTATATTATTGTACTTTAAGTAAACAAGACAAGTTTTTCAACTACTTTTTTATTTTTTAGTTTAATGTAACATTTATTTTTCCTGACATGGGATAACTTCAAAAATATGTAACAATAGAATATGGTTTTAGTTGGACATTGTGAAGTAGTAATTAAACTGATGTCACTCTAGTTTTGAGCTGCACTGATGGTTCACTTTTGTATTAACTTTATGCCAAATAAGGTTGATGAAGATTTGTTTATGCTTGCTTGTTTCTTATGTACGTATATATGTATGTATGTATGTATGTAAGTATGTACATAAGTATTTATGTCATAATTCCAACCCTAGTCCATTATTCTGCCTATAGGTAATTAAATGAATTAGAATGATATATCAATAATTAATTCTTATTCATTGACTCTGGTCTGGTGCAGCATTTGCCAGCGGTATATTCATGGATCTGCGATTCATCGTCAGTCTGGACACGGAGGACGGGATGTCTCCTGCGTGACTGCAGCTACCTGGGAGTAGTTTGGTGCGGGGGAGGGGCCCACGGCAGCATCAGCTGCTCGCTAAGAGCGAGAATAACATGAGCATTCATGTTAGTCTTTAAAGGTCTTCAATGACATTTATAACAAAACATGGACCAAAACAATTATTTCAAAATGTTGGGGGAAGGTCCTCCTCACTATTTCAGTTTTTCCAAATTAAAATTTGTTCTCAAATCCACGAAATCAATATTCACAAAAAATATGATTTGATAGTAAATAATTTATCTTGTAACCAGCAAATATCTATGGATTCTAGCTTTGTTGTAAAGGAATTATGGAAACCCTTATTACTTTATTAAAATGATAAGAAAACAAAATAAAAGAAATATAGTGCCAAGTTGTTTTAGTCAAAATTGTTTTGATGAATTTAATTTAGATTGGCATAATTTTGTTATTGTCTTTATTACTGTATTCATCTTCACTTGATGAGTTTCATATTGGGTGTTCATTTCTACACTCAACAAAGATTCAGCTTAATCAGCTTTCTCAGATATGAATGTGGATAAACTTCATGTGATAAACTACTGCATATGAGGTTTACAAAAAACTCCGGACACATCTCACAGCTTAATTCTATTCTCAAATTTGTTGATTATTTATTGGTCTCTCATTGCTCTCCCATATTAAATTAGGGGCAACAATCTGAAACAACTGAATTTGAACACACAATGTGGAACATCCTGTGGAGAGTATCAGAACAAAGTTTTACTAATTGCTTTTTCAACACAAACACATCAATATCTTAACAAATATACTCTCTTTAATTGTACTCTATACAGTATTGTTGTTGTATACAGTCATTATTACCATTATTCTAAAATTTTACACATCAGGCCACTATGAACATCATCTCATCTGTAGAAAACATATTTTACATAAAAAAATTAGAAAGAGCGCTTTGAACATTCAAATGTAATATTCCAGTTAAAGACATGAGTAATGGTATTAGAATATTTATTTGCTGCAAACAAGCTGGGAAAGGTTATAAGACCACTTACAAACAGTTAAAGAAGTTGTACAAGCTATAAAATCATGGTGTGTTCTTCCCTTACTGTGCCTGCTTTTGGCATTAGTTTTGCTTAACAGTGAAAGATTTGATGTATTATTGTTCATCTGATGTCAGTGTTATCTAATTTTAAACCTAGTAAAGACTAAATATGGTATGTTAAACTTTAGAGTGAGCTTAGTGTTAACTTCTTTTTACACAAGTGTTTATAAAAGGCAATGCAGGACAAAGGGCCACCATGTACATATGCATATCAGCAGGGAACGAACAGCAGTCTGTTGGTGGGGTTTAATTTTGCTTTAGTAATTGCATAAAAGCTCAATCTCGGTCATTTGCTCTCTCTCTCTTTCACACACACACACACACACACACACACACACACACACACACACACACACACACACACACACAC
>JAOWBL010000003.1:7741329-7753924 GCA_028564865.1 Zenarchopterus dispar
GAGAGATGTATTAGCTTGTTCAAGTTTTTCAATGTGATTATGAGCAAATTCTAAACTCGCTCATAACTCTTTGATCTTGCTGTGTAAAGTAACCAGCAGATTCAGTTTCTGCAGGGTGTCAGAACTCTCCCTTAGAGATAAGACGATAAGCACGGTCATCCTGGAGGAGCTCAGAGTAGAGCTGCTGCTCCTCCGCATCCAAAGGAGCCAGATGAGCTGACTCGGGGATGTGGTGAGGATACATCCTGGATGTCTCCCTAGTGAGGTTTTCCAAATAAGTCCCACTGAGAGGACACCCCTGGGAAGAAACAGGACATGCTGAAAGGACTATATCTGTTGACAGGCCTGCGAATGCTCCCAGATAAGCTAGACGATGTAGCTGAGGAGAAGGAAGTCTGGGCTTCCCTGATTAGGCTACTGCCCTAGTCACCCAACCATGGATAAGTGGAAGACGGATAGACAAAAACAAACAAAAAGAAAATAGAGACATGAAAACAAATACACTGAAATTGAATTCAGTAAGAAGAAACAGGGGAAACCAAAAAGGGAGACAGCAAGCAAAAACAGTGAGGACACACAGAGAGCAAGAATATGCGATGTGACTAAGGAGATGAGATATGAGTAAGAAACAGGAGGAGAGCATTTTCAAAATAAAGCTAAGAGTCCTACCATAACAGCTGTCACTTGTTGTTTTAGAATCCTAGATGTGTCCATACTTTTAATGGCACACAATAACCAAATTCTCTATTTTCCCATAAATGTGCTGCATACAGTTACAATAGAATTATTCAGCATCTTTTTAGTGTATATAGTATCTTTTTAGATATATACAGTTTTTTTTAAATCATCACAGCCAAATATTTGTGGCTGTTTGCAGTTTCAAACCGAGCCCCTCCTGCATATGTTCAGGTGTAAAAGTTACCAGTTTAGTCATCCATTCAAAAAAAATTGTTGAGTTTTTTCAAGCTGTGAATAAAGGAAAGGACTTCACCTATGGAAATTCTAAGAAGACATTATTTATGTATCATATATTTGATCTAGTATTTATAATAGTTATTATGAATACATACATAAGACTTTGTGCTTTCCTTCAGGCCAAAGAAAACAGGCTTATTAAGAAAGTGTCACACAAGCCGGAAATCCAGAACCCAAATGCAGAGTAAAAGTCCACAAAAAGTTTATTTACAAAAGTAACAACAAAAGAAGATCCAACTGGAAGAAACAAAGTAACAACCAAAATATTCTTTCAAAGTAACAAGAAAAGAGAAAAACAAAAATCACCATTAACATGGGAACAAGCAAAACTCAGAAGACTAATAGGCAACAAAATTCCACTAGACTCACTGTCACTAGGCACAAAACAAGTGAGCTGGATTTTCAGGTAGAACTAACAGCAATCACAGAACCACACACATAGCTCATAGGCGAAGAACAATAATCCCATAGAGGTGATCAGGGAAGAGTGGCTTAAGTAGCCGGTTGATTATCGCACAACTGGAAACGGGTGTGTTGGAGCCCAGTGCTCACAGAGATCGCCCCACCCCCGGCACACCTGGCTGCAGGAGGAAAAGGGTTAGGAGAAAACAAACTCAGCATCTTAACCCTACCCCCCTCAAGGAACACCACCTGGTGGCCTACCTGGCTTACCTGGGAACCGTGCATAGAAGTCCCACAGCAGTTGTGGGTCAAGGATGAGGGAGTGTCCAATCCAGGGGCACTCCTTGGGACCGTACCCCTCCCAGTCCACCAGGTGCTGGTAGCCTCTACCCTGCCTATGAATGTCAAAAATCCGGTTGATGGTGTAGGCAGGATGCCCATCGATGAGACATGGGGGAGGTGGCGGGGGTGCTGGGGGCTGGAAGGAGAAAACAAACTAGGGATCGTAACAAAGAGAAATGTAAGGACAGGCTGTTACCAAGGCCACAGTGACCTCGACCAACCTCTCTCTCTCTCCATCTCTTTTTAATGTCTCTCAGCGTTGCTGTAGCCACAGTCACAGCCATCACAACAGCTAATTGAGAGTTCTGTGAAATACAGATGAACACAGGAAGAGAGCAGGCTGTTCCTTCCCTTTGCTCCATGCATCCTCCATCTTTTCTTCTCTCTCTTTTATCCTTTTATCTCTTTTTCTGCCTCTCTAGGTCACACTCTCTCACCTGCTCACTGTGTTTCTTGCTTCTTCACTGACTTGCATTGTCACAAATCATAACCTTTAGGACTGAGTTAAACTTTTTCCAGCTGATTATTAGTATTTCAGCAAATTGAAGCAGATTCTACACTGCCAAGATAACATAAAAGAACAAAGCTACAAAGCTAACATAAAAAAAACTGATTGTAATTTGCAAGTTAGATAAATACAAATTGTTTTTAACCTTGGTGAACCCATGGGGTCAAATTTGATCACCATTTTTTGCTGATACCCAATGTAAAAAAAAAAAGGATTGTTGGGTTCTCCAGGGTTAATTTGTTAAATGTGTCCAGTGACTTCATGAGAGTAAAACTGAACTCTCCATAATGGTTATTGTTATGTTAGAAGAAAGCATCTTTGAACACCTTCCCCTGAATATGTGGGTGGCTGTATCATTTTGTGGAGCTGCTTTAATGGAAAGACTGGGTCACTTCACAAAATAGATGGCATCATGATTAAAGAAAATGACATGGAAATCCATGCCACCATCAATTTTCTAGACCCACTTAATCCTGTACAGGGTCACGGGTGTCTCCTGGAGTCTATCCCAGCTCTGTACAAGTGAAAGGGGTACACCTGGAAAGGTCGCCAGTCCATCACAAGCCGACATGGAAATATTGAAGCTAAATCTCAATAAATGTGCAATAAAATAAAAGTCAAATAAGCCTTGCATCCAGATGGATTCTCCAAGCATGCTTCCAAATTAGTTTCACAGTGAATCAAGAACATCAAAGTGAGGCTATTGGCCTTCAAAAAGTATTGATCTCAACTTTGTAGAAAGTCTGTAAAGGCACGTGAGAGCATGAAGGCCCACAAACTTAACTCAGCTCTATGGTTCTGACAGGAGGAACAGGCTAAACCTCCACAACATTATTCTTGTGGGGGGCTATCTTAATATAAGGTTGCTCATAAAGTTGGAATAAAATATAATTTTTTACATCTACTCATGAAATGATTATGAGTAAAATTGGAAATTAAAGGGAGGAATGTCCTTGAAAACAAAATATTTCAACATTATGGGCAACAGTGTAGTTTAAACCCAGTTCAACATTTTAAAAGCTAAGCCTAAATGGTTCCCACTTCTAAAACATACCCACAAAGGGGTCACAAGCTAGTGTCCTCAGAGGGCCGGTTCCAAGCCAGGATAAAGACGCAAGGTTGTTTCAGGAAGGACATCCAACTTATAAATATGAAACACAATGACCTGCTGTGGTGACCCCTAAAGAGAAAAGCCTTTCCCACGATTCAGTCATTTAAAAAGGGAAATGTTTCGTCAGCAACCATCAATTTTAAGAGTGTGAGAATTAATAAAAATTGATAACCTGCATTTTTTTAGAGTGTTTGCAATATTTTACACATAGGTCTTTTCCACTGAAGCAGATCCAGGTTCTACTTTTGAACCAGTAAACTGCAAAAAAAGTACTGGCCCAAAACTCTGCAGGGCTAAATGCAAGAACTGGTTAGATTGAGGGTGAGATGGGATTCCTGTCACCAAAAAAACATTGTTCAGTCACATGCATGTACAGCTGGAGTAAAAAGAAATTCACAAAAGCGGTAAACATAGAATGGACAAAATCAGCCAGCATGATACTGGAAAACACCGCACCAGTATGCCATAAATTACATACAATTTAGTCAGTGACACTGGTTCCACCAGAAGTGCTGTGAAGCAACTGTCGACTATGCTCCACTAAAGATATGCACTGAGTCTATTTTGGCAAGGTTGTTGTCCATTTATACACATCAAATCAAACTGGTAGGAAGTCACTTACAAGAATGGTCAAAAAAATCTGGTTAAAATAAAAAAGCACAAGCAGGCTCTAACTTGTACATCATCATTACATTAACCCTAGGAGGCTGTAAGTATAGAATTCATAAAGTTCAATTTCACTTCATTTAATACCAGTCATCTATTTTATATTTACTATAGCAGAAAGAATAAGACATGGGGAGAAATATGTTTTTAAATGAGCAGACTGCTACATCATTCTCCTGTGATCTGGAATTGTTGGGGTTACCTGTCCAGACACTTTGAAGTGCTTTGCTTCTGAAACACGAGGGACCTGAGGTCACACTGAGGATGGAGCAAAAACCGCTATGAGTCTGGACAACAGTGCTTCAGATCCATCGGGACCAGGGGTAATTGAATCACACACTATGGTTGTTGACTGAAATACAAGACGACAATATCAACCACTCTGACTAGCATTTTGACAGGTATATTCCATCAACATAGAGCTTCTCATTTGCTGAATGAGTATAGTAAAAACCTTTCTTTGACCAACAGAGCAGATGTGGAAGAACAGTTTTTAATGTTTTAAAACAACAGTCAACATGTGGAAATCCTGGTCAGCACTGCAAAAAGTGTTCACAGAAGGCAACTCCTGTTTATGACAACCTTTAGAAATGCAATATTATTCTGAACACATGAAAATGTGGTGATTTGTGTTCTTTGTGCACCATGCTCCTCGACAGATATTCAGACTTTAGTATATGGAGGTTCAAACTGCACTGAATTGATGCAATGTTATGTCTCTATGTACTCTCTAATTACTCTCTAATTACAACAGCACCAAAATCAGAAATCTGTTTGATGACAAAAATGCACACTTACAGAAAACTGTTAGTCCTTACCGCTAAACAGTTTTAAACCGCTGGTTTGCATGGTTAAATAGTTGGAATGCAGAAAAGGACAGACTATTCATACTGCAACCAGCAGCTGCTCCCTGGCACCACCTGCTTCTCCAGGGAGCCAAGGCCTACAGAGAAGGACGCCAGCCCCCAGGCGTAACCCCGGGCGATATGTCAGCCATATGCCCAGCCTGCTGCAGGGCCCAGGGACAAAGAGTAAGAATTACTCCAGTGTTGAGACTGAGACAGAGAGGCCCTGTCATTTCAGGCTGTACTCTGGCTGACAGCTCAGCAGGCGCCAGACCAGGTCAAACCCAGGCCATCCAGGAAGAGGGGTTCAGGCTCGCCCTGCTGAGCACTGCAGCAGTCAAAAATCTTTGATGAAAGCAGTGCTACAGGGCACAGAGCAGACGACACGACTGCAAGAAATGACAAAGAGGGAGTCGTCAAGAAAATTAATTAACACAGTAAAAGTAGTGGAGCACTGTCCTCCAGGCGTGTCGAGCTGGGCAGCTGTATGAATCAGTGAAAGCTGTGCTCGGCCTTCTCTGACCAGTCAGCCAACCCGCAACGTTTAACAGTATTTGCAAGTGTAATGAGATGTCCATCAGGCAGGTCAACATCACCCCATTTCTTTTATACAAGCCAGACCTGCCCACATAGATCAACATATGATAGTGGCAAGTAACACCTTAGGCACCTTTTTCTGCAGAAAAGAAATAAATAACATGAATGTGCATAGCCAGCCCATCTTCTGAGTGAGATGATTCTTCTTTGATAGTTGCACTCTCCTTCTCATCCACTTTACCACTTCTGAATCAAATTGCAGGTTTCCTCAAACATGCTCTGTCCTTAGTTTTCATCATGGAAGCTGAAAAATCAATATTCTTCTCACCACTTTTTGTGGCATGTGTGTTTTTTCTTTTAATTGTGCAAACTTAAGTTGACTTACAATGTACAAACACACAAATGCTGTATGTGTCTAACTAGCTGAAGTTAAAGAATATACACACCCTTATGAAACTGAAAGGTTTTTCAAATATAAAGACAACATCAACAACATAAATATGAGACCATTTATGTATTTAATGGAGCCTTCCAACAAAGAGAAACCCAGATTTTAGAAGAAAAAAACATTATCTATTGGGAATATTTAATTGATATATTTCCTACAAGGGCTTGATACCATAAATCTGAACACTTGGTGAAACTAATACTTTGTGAAGACATCTGTTGCATTTTGACAGTGTCAAATCTTTGGAAATAGGTCTATGATAACCCTTCTATAGGGAAATTAGTTTGTAACTTCAGTTGACCTGTTGTGATCCAGTAGGTGTGTCTCCAGCACAGCAGTCAGGCTGTGCACCTGAACACAATATTCATTAATGGCAATATTCAGTCAGCACCAGATTGTGGTTCTCAGTTTGGTAACACTCTCAGGTCGATTGGAATTGCTACCTAACCCCATCAACCTGTCTGTTTCCTGGATCATCTGTGTCCTGGCTGTACAATCTTGTTGGTTTCCGAGGATCTGTTCCAACCCTTCTCCGTCGCTCCTGCTCACTGGCTCACCATTTACTCTCTACACCTACACATCAGATCAGCAGCTCCAGATCCTGCACTCACTTAATTCATCATTCATAATAAAGACTGTACTTTTACATTTACCTGTGTCCGCTTTTGGATCCTGCTCGCCACCTAGTCCCACAACAAGACCTACATAGTTTTAAAACTTTATTTACTTACACTGGTTAACATCTGGGGAACAACCTTTTAAAGTAGATAGACACAGATATATTGTGAGTGGTACAAAAGGCAAGATATATTAGTACTAATTATCTGTTAACTGGAGAACTAAGAGTTTTATGTACATATGACTGATCCATGGTTAGTTGGTGTACTGCAGAGACGACTATATAAACAGGTGTAGACAGCAGACACTGAGGTGGTCAGAGGGTGGGACTACAGATCAGTATGTCAGTAGAGATGTCTATATGGACAGTCTTATGTAATCTAGAAGTTACAAATGCATGGAATTTGTTTTTTGCCATCACTTTGGAGATGGATGCTACTAATCTTTGCAAAATTACAGAGATGAAAAAAACACAGTCACAAAACTTATTAATATGCTGTTTAAATGGCAAATCCTGATTGAAAATAAGAACATGTATGTTTGTATGTATCTTTTTGAACTCACTACTGAAAGTCATCAGTACACGTCACTTGTTATCTGATAGGCTATCAAATTACCTTTTTAGGATTCAAAAAACTTTAATAAATCTGCACTTACACTTTTAAAAAAATAGTAAAACTGGGCATATGCAAGAGCAGGAAAACTACCTGAACCCCTTGAATTCATCTTGTTTTCTGAAATAATTTGCCATAAAATGTGATGTAATCATGTAAATTACAGTAACTGACAAACACAAACAGTTCTTACTTCTTGTGACTTTATTGAATACATCCATTAAACATTCACAGAGCTAGTGAAAAAAGTAAGTTAACACTTGGAGTTGATAGCTGTTTTTTTGGAGTTGATAGCTGTTTTTTGTTTGGTTTTTTTTGACACAGTGCCTTCAACTGAGTGTTTTGAGTTGCTCTGGATCAAATAACATTCATCAGGAATGTTTGACTCTGTCCAGAACTGCTTCAGCTCAGACGGTTTGAAGGATGTCTGGTGTCTCTCTTAAGGTCAATCCACAGCACTTCTTTGAGGTTAAGGTCTGGGCTCTTGAAACAAAGCCATGACAAATAATTTTTGTTGTATTAGTATAGACCTTTTATGGCCAGGCTGCGGTTAATCATGCAAGAGTACCAGTGATTTTGGACTCTGTTTAGGAGCACTCAAGCGTCCCTAAATACTTTAACTCCAGGTCCAGTATTTTAGCTCAGAGTAGTGTAACGACTTTGCACCTATTAAATATTGTAACACATTTACACAAATCAGTCCTCCGATCAAGCACATTCATCGTTGGACTTCCATCTGCTCAATCACAATTTATATTCTATGTGAATTAAATGTGCAACAGGAAAAAGACCATTGCAGTGATATTTTGGACAGGTGTTACAGCACTCCAGACCAAAGATGAAAAGAAACACCCTGACTGTGATCTAGTCCAAGATCCTTATTTATAAATTAGCCTTCAGCCTACATCAAGAAATTTATTCACTTCACTGAGAAACTTTGTCAACAACTTGTCAGCTTGTCACCTCGTATTGGCAACGTATCCTTGATATTGTGAGTCCATGTACCAACACAGTTCTGTTAGGATCTGTATTTCTGTTCTTGTTTTTCCCTTTTTCAGCAGGTGGGGCATGGCAGACTAAACTGGAGCTCCTTCTCACCTGTTCCACACTCACACCTGGTCGTCATTACCTCATCAGCTGCAGCCTTATAATCCCTGCTCAGCTCTCCACTCCTCTCCATCGGCATTTCCTGGAGATTCTGGACTCTATTGCATTTCTTGTATCTCTGTTGGATTATTAAAGTCTCCTCCTTTTGTCTCTATCTGCTTTGTGGGTTCTGTTTTGTCTAAGCTTTGGCTTAACAAGTTCAAGGTGCTGGTTTCCCTTTCGTTTTTTAAATAATACAATGCCCCTCACTCTTCAATTTATTTTTGATTAAATTGAATTTTATATGAAACATTATTTGAGTTTTGAGAAAAATTTTGTCATGCAAGTTTCAGACATGAGTGTGGCAGCTGTTTTTGCATTAAACAATGCAAATTTATGATAGGTTTAAAACGAATTGGATAACTGTTCTGTGACATCACCACAGACTCCCAGAGCTTCTCAGGAGAAGGACTTCTGTTGGACATCACCTTGTCAAGAGCAGACTCATCCTAACCCTTGGTTAGTCTATAACTACACACTGTTTTCACTGTTTAACTTAAGGCTTTTTCTCTTGGTATGGGAGATTTTACTTGCCATTGTTTCTTTAATATTTGCTTGGGGATGCTCTGGGTGCCTACAAACAATTCATTTTGCAATAGATGCTATATAAATAAAACTGAATTGATACCTTTGCCACTTTAACCTCCTTTCCTGGCTGACCCAGAACTCGTCACAGTTTACCTGCTCCAGCGTTTGCCAGCCAGCTGTGGGCAGGGGTCCCACATAGGAATCCATCCACACCCAGCAGACGTACAACCCTGCCATGTTGACCCACAGGGCAGACTTGGGGATTTGCTGTATTAAGCTTAAAAGATGTTGCAATCTATTGTAATAGCTAATATTATCCTTGTGTGCTATTTTCATTTTCATTATTAATGACATACTCTTCAGCAATGATGAGTCTTTACTTTTGGTGTAAATTTGGGCATTTTGACATGGCGGTAAGTGGAGATTGACTAAATTTTAGAGCCAGCCTCTAATAGTCATTTGAGGAACTGTGCTTTTCAAGATTTCTGGGATTATTTTTTTTCTTTCAGAGCTGGACTTTACACCATGGAAATGTAAGTTTTTAATCTAACATTGGAAGGAATGTGAAACAGATTTATGGGTGACATTTGTTGTAGTTTTAAAGAACCAGAGGATTTTACCACTCACAATATTTTTGACTGTATTTTTTTGTAATTTTCATCAAATTCTTTGTTACAAGAGACAAAGGTCCCATCATTACAACTCTATATTAAAACTATAATGAAAAAAAGGTTACTGTTGGCATTTGTTTCCACCCTCCCCAAATAAAGAGCCTCCACTTTTGTTTCTTTTTTTTTAATTAAGAATTTTTCATTGACTTGATGGATAAAACTCAGAACATGAAAAATAGCTTTAGACTGGGAGGTTATACTGTACATCTTCCTTGATTAATGAAGCATGCAGGTTTTCTCTGAACTCATTTGGATTTACCTAAAAAAACTGAACAGAGAGAGAGAAGCATTTCTCAGTTATGTGTGCTATGCTGTTCGCAGTTCACGCTGTGGCCATGAGATCTATTTTTAAAACCATCCACATATCTAAAAGTCTGCCTTCTTCATCGCAGCCATGGCATAAAATTCATATGTCAATGTAATTCAGAAATTGGATTTTCGAACCTGTTCTTGGCCTTGGGTTGTTGCCTGACTCCAAGTTAATTACTAACTCAGTGGACAAAGTGTGAAATGAGAATCTCAGAGGTTCTGGTGTCAAACTGGAGGCTTAGAACTAGTTAAGTCAACTTTGAGGACATTGACTTGAAGCATGTGGAACATAAGATTTACAATTAGAATAGAAGCTTTTATAGCAATCATATACCAGGTTATGTTCACAGAGTAAGTTTTGGGATAAAGATTAACTCATTTTTTGAAATGGGCTTGAGCTAACCCTCTTTCTTGGATTTTATACTACCTGCCTATCTGAAAAGGAAAAGTTTCCCTCATTTCAGGTCATCATGCTCAGCATTCATACGCCTTCATTCTGAATTAGGCGCCTGATGAATCTGTATCTAGTTCTTCTTTTACAGCTTGGTGAGAAGGTGGACTATCCTTGAAACAATGACTTGTTCTTGTCAGTCATTCTAGTCATTTCTGCTTCTCTGGAACTTAATCTTTTAAAATGTTAACAAATTATTAATTTGATAAAACAGGCTGTTACTCGCATTTACACTCAGGACACTTTATTATATACACCTGGTATACCTTAGAAAGTAATGAGTGTGTATGTGTAAATATGGACTCATCACTCACCAGGTGAACCTTAGAAAGTGGTTGGTATACAACCTTGTTGAATGTCTTGCCAGCCAATTAAAGATGTGTTTCTAAGTCCAGAGATAACAGTGATGGACACCAGACATACTGTGAAGTAATGTCACAATCCAGTCTCAGTGGCCTGCAGCCACCTGCAGTTTTCAGAGAGCTATTGGGACAGGCTGTTAGGACTTCCTGCTGGTAAGTGTGTTTTAGTGTGTTTGCTACTGAGGTTTATTACAGCAGAGGCTCCCCAGGGATCCAGCTGATGGAGAACATCAAAGCTATGCTTGCCATATTAGAACAGCAAGGATGTGGGTGGAGGTCATCTCCAATAAATTCTGCTTCATATATGGGACAAACGCCTTCAGCACGTTGCATGAATGCTCATTATCAATTCATGAAGCCATTGAATGCTCATACTCTCTCATCAAATCCTCTCTCTCTTTTAAAGAGAGCTGAGATGTTTTCTGTTTCTTTTTTTAAGCATGAATTCCAACAATTCAAACTTCCGCTCAGTGACAAGCTACTAGTCCCACGCTGGAAAAAAGGTCCCATGTGTTTGAAGCATCTAGGCCGCTCCATCTTTTTGATCAGCAGCTCAGCTGTGAATTGTGCAGATCAGAAAGTGGATCAGAGGCTCCCTGGGGACCACCAGTTATGCCTGCCACCAGCAGACGATAGAAAACGTAATTAAGAGTTTGTTAAGATGCCCAAATTCCTTCTCATTTCCATCCGCCTTCCCTCCCTCCCTCCTCCTGCTCCCAGTAGCTCTGATCTTGCCATAGATTAAACCTCTCATTCCCCAAGAAGACAGAGCCATGGAGGGGAGCTGCATCTCCAGCCACACAGGCTGATTATCTAAAAGACTAATTAGTGAGTGTGGCAATCCCAGTGACAGTGCGCTATGTTGACATGATGGAGATGGATTATTCTGACTATGGTGTACACGGGCCCTTTGAAAAGCATAAGAAAGAGGAGTGCATGTGTTGCATGTCTGTTAATTATCAGTGTCAGTCATTCTTTATGTGCTTGATAATAATTATTGCTCATGTATGAGCGTGTATCAATGTCAGTCAGTCAGAAAGCAGCTTCAAATCACTGCAAGGCAGCAATTATCCCTCAACAATACTCGGTTTGGGTTTTTAGTGCACTGTGTGAGATTTGATACTGAATACTAAATTCATCTTGACATTAATTGTTACCCATGCTGGGGAGTCCACAGTTATTCTTGATAAAATGCTCTTAAACTGACTTTATTTTAAATTGTATTGCTCCTGAGCCCCCTGCACTAATCATTTTTATAAATATAGAAACAGTTTAATAAAGCAATTAAAATTACTGAAATTTGAAAAAAAAAAAACTCAATTTTTTGCAATACAAAAGTAACTGCACAAAATCTAAGAATTCCAATATAGTATATTAAATATTCCCAATAATTTTAAAATATTACTTCAGATCTAACAGTAAAGGAGCAACGATATTGCAACATATTTAATAGTGATATTGAAAAGGGATAAATTTAAGATTTTATATTATTACTATATTTTTTAAAATTATAATGCATTACACTTTCTGGTCTACCTTTTATATCTAATAAAGTGGTCAGTGAGTGTAAATGCTTTTATTACAGTACCACAAAGGACTTTTATCCATGTTAAATATGAGTTAAATTTTTTTGCTTGAAGGAATATTTGCTTACTTTAAAGGTCTTTTAACTCCAACGTTCTCCTTTCCTTGATTTTAGCAAGAAAAAAGCCAAAGTAACTGAATTCCCAAACTTGCCATCTCTTACCACAACTGCTTATAGCACTACATCACGTCAACAACGGTGGAAAACAGCTCACAGAACTAAAATTGACATCATGGCAGAGGCAATTATGACTCAAGGAAGTTATGATGAAAGAAAAAAAATTAAAAATAAGAGACCAAATTAGCATAATCTCGGACGTAAAAGCCAATTCAGTTCTATGCCTATGGAGATACCCACTGTGCTAAAAATGACAATCTGTGTTGCTTTAAACAAAGCCAGATACTGACGGGGGCTAGAAAGAGAGACCATATCTCCCCTATACTGGCTTCTCTTCATTGGCTCCCTGTTAATTCAAGA
>JAOWBL010000003.1:7754024-7766745 GCA_028564865.1 Zenarchopterus dispar
TCGAGCCTTCTCCTTTAACATGCTGAAGTAGAATGTTCTTCTGATCTCCTCAGACAACTGCCTCATTTGTTTTCTCTACTCTAAGTGCAGTGTGGTGAACACCATGATACCAAACATTGGTGATGACTTTTAACTCTAAAATATAGTAAATAAACAGACTGACTGAAGATTAGCGATGACTGAGATGCTGATCAGAGAACACACTTTAGTTTAACATATCACAGTGGTTAAGCTTTTTTAAAAATCTTTTCCAGGAGTACCAACCAATTTTTCCAGGTCACTTTTTAAAAAAAAAAAAACAAACAAAAAAAAAACAATGATTCTATTGAGCCACAATTCAAAAGAAATGTCTGATTTTTATTTGCCAGTATTCAGTAAATGATTATTTATTATTACTTATGTCAGTTTTAAATCAGAATTAAAATAAATAGTACTATTTACATGAGTGTAATGTTTTGAATGATTTAGAAACTTTATGTTAAACAGATATTCTTCTTCTAAGTCTTTCCTTGTGTGTATCCTGTATTTGTATCTTCCCAGATTTGCTCCTCAGCTGTTCAGCACCCTCACCACAGACTGGAGGCAAAGACAACTGCTGGTGTGACATTGGAGCTGTCCCACTTTCAGCACCTCAGCCAACATGTCACTGAACTAACTCAGAGCCACTTCTCCAGAGGGGGTCGAAGGTGATGATTGTCTGGAAAATAAACCTTTACAACCTTAGGAGAAACTAGTAACTAGACATGTTAAACATTTCAGTTATTTAACGGAGATGTTCAACTTTTGTCTCTATTTTAAATTATTGACACTGATCTTAAGCTTTATTAATATTTTCCCATCTTAATTATTAATCCTTAATAAAAGCCATGTGATTGTTGTGGGTCTTAGTATGAAGTAAGTGCAACCTCAGCCAAAAACAGCATACATATTATCACTTATTAAACACAAAAGAAGTGAAAGGTTTTGTTGAGAAATCTTTTACAGTCCTGTTTCAGAAGGTTTCCTGACAGTTTTTGAATGTTTGCTTTTGCACAATTCTGTCAAGGTACAACCATGACATTTCAATTGAGGTCTGGACTTTGAGTGAGCCATACAGACACAGACTTTCTGGTGTTTTCTAGCAGGTAATTATTGTGTTGCCTGATCCAGTTTTGAGGCTTATATTTACCTCTAGTATACTATACAGAAGAGTATTACACAGAATAGTTCAATGTGCAAACAGTGGACCTTAACTTACGAAGCTTCAGCAGAACAAATTTGTACATAAACTGTTTGAAGAGAGAAAATTACTCAAGTTTAGGTATTCAGGAGAGTGCTAGCAGTCCTACACTATTCACTGGTACAATCCACTCTTGCTTCTGATCATGGAGAAAACTCACATAAACGTGGAAAGCACATAAATATTTAAATTCCTACCATCAGGTAAGTTTCCTGTTGAAGAGGTTTCTCCAGTTGTAGAGTCGGTGCAGTTGTCTGCAGTGGAGAGTTTACTTTAGGATTCCTCCCTTCTTTTTGGATCACCTTTATAGAAAACCTTTTTCACTTCTCCTTTTAAATTCTTCATTGGACAGATGACGCGACATTAACCATCTGAATCATGTCTGACAGACTTTGATGATCTGTCCGTCAGTGGTTGATGATTAGCAGCACATGGCTGAAACTTACCTTCTTAAATCCTTTGAATCCTTTTTTTTTTTTTTTTTTTACTTTTTTTGGCATCATGTTTGTAAATGTTGTTATTCAACACATGTTGTATTTGCCTTAAGCTCTTCTTTGAGCAAATAATTTTTTATTATATTTTACACAAGATTAAGTGTGTTCTAACTTTTGCATGAAAGCATGTATTCCTGATATTGGATCAGGCTTTATCAGATTAATTACATTTTAATTTCTTTCACTATTTTTCTGTTGTATGATTAATATTCAAGTTTATTTATGTTACAGCTGAGTGTTTTCTTACTAGTGAAGGTCTCATTATGAACATGTCTTCAGATTCTGAAATATTTAAAACAAATAAATGGAAAAGAAAATTTTACTTCAGTGGTTAGGTGATGGATTAAGGACTGTTGTGGGTTCAGCAATAAAATAATTACAGTCTTTTTGGGTGGTGGCATAAACTAATGGCCCACATCAACTGGTGCTGCTGGCTATGTTGTTAAAGTGTGAGTGGCCTGATTTCTCAGCCTTTCCTCCGTCATCCTCTTTCTTCATCTCTCTGTCTCCTCCTGTTTTCTGTTTCTCTTTGCTTTTCTGTCATTTGGTGAAGTGAATCCTGTGTCTGCTTATTTATTCATGTTTATCATTCACTAGATCTTAAATTAAGATCTCAAATTAAGATCCTTCAGGCAAAGTGTATTTAAGTGGAATAAAGAAACGTTGCATACATACGGTCTATATAAAAAAGTAAAAAGTAAGTATATAATGTATGTATGACTGTAGTTAAAGAGTTGCATTTCTGTGGCTCTATGGAGATCTGAAAAATTAGCTGAGAGTAATTGAGTGGGATACATGATTGTCACCTGCAATTCCAGTGATGGAAAGCCACACACTCAAGAGTGTGTGGGTGTTGAAGACGAGCGTGTTTGCATGTGTGTCTGTGTTTTAATGGGCGCTGCAAGCTTTGATGGAACATTAGCAGTTTATTCATGAATGCGAATCAACATGTGGGTGGAAAGGTGTGCTTTCTCTCTACCTATGTGGGTGGGATTTTTCTGTATTTATCAGTATATTGGAGAATTTGTCAGGAGGCTTTGGAGGTGACAGAGAATGGTAAAAGCCAACTGTGGCATAGTTTCCATTCAGGTTCCCACCCGTCTGTTCTGTCTGATGGCACCTTGCATTCACAACTTAGAAATGTTTAGGAATGTAAATTAAAGCTATGGCATAGCCAAAGAATAGTTACCGTTTTATTAGTTTCATTATGAAGTGACGAGAATGTTGTTTGAGATAAACTGCTCTTATGTACTTGAACTTGCATTATTTATGGCTTAGACTGTACCGAGGGGAGGACACGTTCCTCAGAAATCTTGCTCCTTGTTATCATGACAGCATCCCACAGTTGCTGCAGTGATGAGGGCATCAGTGATTCGATGCTCCCGTTTTCTGTTGGACTGAGATCTGAAGACTGTGGAAGATGACTAAGTTCAGAAACCAGTTTGACATGACTTGAGCTTTGTAATGTGGCACGTTATCTTGCTGTCAGTGGCCATCAAAAGATGTCATACTATGGTCAAAAATGGATGGACATGGTTAGGGTAGGCAGTGGAATTTAAAAGTTCTTTAAACTGGTACTAAGTGGCCGAAAGTGTGCCAAGAAAATACCCTCTTAATAATCTAGAACTGTGGGCTGGCTCAATCCTGTCATATCGCTTACGTCAACATCTGACGTTGATGCTGAAAGTGGAAGCAGAAATGGAGGTTGGATCATTTTATGGAAACACTAGAGATGGAAATGAAGGAAAATCCCAGCAGATCACTGTTTCTATAATCCTCCGACCAACAACCATCGCACATTTAGAATCACTCGACTCACCTTTCTCCCCCATTCTGATGTTAGAACTTCATTAGGTCGTATTAATAAAGTCTTAATACGACCTGTGATTGGCTGATTAGATATCTGCATCAACAATAGTGCCTAGTTAAGTGGCTGGGAAGCGTAGGATTACTGGTTGGTACTAAGAACTAATAACATGAAACTAAATGTTTTCAAAGTATTAAATCATTTACTTGAATTCAGTATTGACAAACAAAACAAAACAACAAATCTTGATATTTATTTACATGTAATACCACTGCAAAAACTTAAAACATCAAAAGACAATACAATAATAGAATGAACAATGTGTAATTAAAAATTCATTTTAAGACAATGATGATTAAAAGAAAGAAGGTCTTTTATAAAGCACAATATAATATTGAAACTGATGTTCAGCAATAGGGGCAGGTCTCACACTCTCCCTGCTCTCATGTCTGGAAATGCTGAGCTCTTAGTTCTTGTCTTTCCACAGAACACAAAGTCCTCATGGTTTTTGGGCTATGCATTTTATGCAGCCCACCCTTGTTTGGAAAGGTTATTGCTTTGAGAAACACAGTTTATTTGTTGTCATTAATCTTAAGAAATGAACCCTCAGTGTGGACTTGAGGATAGAATCAAGAGATCACATCTCATTTGACCTCAGACACTCTGTGTTCACCCTGGTGGAGCTCTCCACTCAGACTGCTGCCCCAGGATCAAATCCCAAAATGGATGGATGGATGATCTCAACAACTAATTGGACTAGTTAACCAATTCATTACTTTCTTTTACAAATACATTTGGGCCAGATTTGTAATTAAAAAGTTTGAAAATGGGCCACTGGAGCAGAGGAAACTGAAACAAAAAGACATGGTTTTCCAGTTACTCATTAAGATCTTTCCTTTAGAGAAATTGTGTCAAAAAAAGTCTCTGTCCAGCTTGTGTCTTAACCCTTTAACTGCCCTATTTCTCTCATTGAGATATAGTGACCCAAAATCACCTCAACCATATGGTTGAGCAGGCAGTTAAAGGGGTAATGACTGAAGTAATTTTTGGTAGATGAATCAGAGTTACAATGCTTTTCAGCCTTATCTCAGTCCCCCAAAGCATTTCTACAATCTGTTTTTCACTAATTCATTCTTCACTCATACAACACTTCTGTTATGTAAATACTGTTTATGCAGCTGGCAGTGCTTTCAAGAAGCAAGGTGGGGTTTAGTGTCCAGATCCAGGACACTTTGAGATGTACCAGAGCTGCGTATCAACTTGCCAACCTTCCTCTCGGAAGACATCTGACTGTACACCGTGTTTACCAGTTACATCACTGGACACTTATACAGAGGCACGTGAAAAACAGTGTGCAATAACAAACCTAAAAAAATTCTTTAGAAATATTTTATAATGATAGCCAGATGTCCATCACTTGTTTTTTTCAACTGGCTGAGTTACAGAATGCATCCAGAGCCTCTAACCACTGTTTGACCTCCAGAAGCAGAGTAATGGAGTAGTGATGAGCCAGATGGCCTAAGCCCCACAGTCAAAGATCTCTGCTGAGTTTTTTTTGGATAAACTGAAGCCCAGAGAATGAAAAAAAAAAAAGCTTCCAACAACTGCAAAGCAGATGCAGGAATTCCTACAGGAAGTTAAAGGGGGGTGGGGTGGAGATGGGGGGTATGTCCACTCTCTTTTTATATCAGTCCATACTCAATACAGTCAATAATAGGAAGGTGTTAATGTGCTGGTGGACCAGAAAATGGAAGAGCTCTTCCTTTTGGTCAGCTCTTTCTTGACCACAACAGATTAGTAAGGAGCTCATATTTGTGCAGATGCCACACTAATGCACCTGTCGATCCACCTCCTCATTCTTTCCCCACTTGTGAACAAAACCCAAAGACACTTGAACTTCTCCACCTGAGGTAGGACCACACTCTGACCTGGAATCCATCTGCTCTGTGACTGTGCCAAGGAATTCTGTGGATAAGTTATAAACAGAATCTGTGACAAAAGCCAGCCCTGACAGAAGATGATTATCACCTGCAATAATCTGACTTCCTGCTGGTATTACATACGAAAATCACACTCTATTTTTTTTAAGTGGACTAAACGGCTTGTAGCAGTAGACCCAGTACTCCCAGAGCACCCCCACAGACAAAATCAAATCCCCTCTCCAAATAAATTCCAACTTTAGAAATGTTAAACCATATAAAGAACTGTAGCTGCAAGGACAGAAAGCAACTTCCTGATGTTGCTAGACAGGTTGTGACCAGCAGAATCACTTCACCATCCAGGAGATATCTCAAGACCTAAACATGGTCAAACACATCATTCAAACATATATAAGGAACAAAAACAAAACAGTTAAGGGAACATCAAATGTAAATAATAGTTTCAGACACTTTAAATGAACCTTCAATAGTAGGTGTTAATTCAAATTATCAGGGAGATACTTCATATCTGATTAAAAAGAAAAAAAAACTTTATCATGCAGTTTAAAAAAAAATTAAAGCAGAAACAGAAAATCATGTGATTTAAAACACAGCTCAGTGGAAACAGTTCACAGAATTTCTGTGCTCCATCGTCTTGCTCCCAGGTCATTATGTGAGCTATCACCTGGCCTGCCGTTCACCCACAACGCTGTATTTCTCTGCAGTAACAAATATCCCAAGGATGACAGTAAGGGACAACAAAAGGATGAAGATGAAGAGTAGGGTGGGTGCATGCTGTGCCTCCGAGTGGGAGCATGGCTCAGCAGTGTCCCCCCGATGCTGGCTGGTTTTGATGTTGAGAACTGAGAGTGGGCTCAGTTTTTAATGTTATGCAACTTTGAGGATGGACTGTTTGAAGTTATGCATGAATTGCACTCATTTCCAGCTTCCTGATTTGTTTTTATTTTTTGTGTTCCCTTACCATCTCTTTGTTCTTCTGGAGCTGTTGCTTCTTTTTTTCACTGAGTAGCACAACTTATGTGTTTGAAGTAAAGAAATGTTTCAAGGGTATCTACTGAAGTGGCTATTGTGGTCCAGGTCTTCACAGTGCTCAAGACTTAATTACGGATGTCTGGTAACTTACTGGTGAGTTTCTCAAGATCTCGAGATCTTTCTTCTGGCCTTTCATTTTTCAAAACCGAAAGAACTTTTTTGGAGAAAGCATTTAGCTCTATTAAATATCAAATTAAGTCTGTATGAGCTTAAACTAATAGTGTGTAAAAAATGTGACAATACACATCTAACCCTGTCACTGATGTACAGTACTTCAGAGAATATATAGATGGGACATCACTTCATTAAATAGAAGTCAAAGGAAACTGTTGACTGTCTTTCTGGAGGAGAGATGCCTTCAAGTTTAAGATCTTACTTGAGCTGTTTAGAAAAATAGAAAACAATGTTATTCCAACAGTAAAACATGGTGATGGGAGCAGAACGCTGTTGGCTGAAGGTCTGTTTTGCTGCTTCAGGCTCAGTGAACCTTAGTTTGTGGTTCCAGAGGTAAACTGGGAGGTTGAGCCTTCATTTATCTGGCTCGTCCCCAAGCCTGACCTTATAGTTGCTTTTAAGACTAGATGTAATACTTTCCTCAGGGCTTTCTGGGTGACCTTCGGTCATCCGTTTAGTAATGCTACTCTAGATGTAGACTGATCTCTTCATGTATGTGGTACACTGTGCAAAACTCTTGTTGTTTTATCAAAGTTTAATGACATCCATATTTATTTTCTGCTCTCCCTTAGATACACAGACAATACAAGAATTTGGATCTCCTCAAACTACACAGAACAGAATCCCCATTAATATTATTGTAAACATCTGCACCAGTCTCTTTAAACCTGGTAAATCTGTCCTTAGTTCTGAGGGAAGTTGCAATAAATACACCCTTTTGCTCTGTGGCCAGTGCTGATGATTTTAAAAAGCCAATAATCAGCTAACTTATTAGCTCTAATATTGCTATATCTTCTGTTTGTATCTCAATAAAGAGACTGAAATTCTTTAGGCCTTGATTTAAAGCCTGACCAGACAGCTGAGGTAACTCAGGGTTGTTGTCTTCTTTTTAACAGTTAAAATGAACTCATGGGTTAGGATTCGGGTTGAGTGAGCTCTCATCTGTTTGTTTCCAGTAGCAGATTGAACAATAGCATTATTTTTTACATTTTAATAGTGCAATAAAAATCTCAACATGCTGACAGACATATTTTGTAGCTCTGTGTCTTACAGAAGAAAAAAGAACTACCCCATCAAACAAAAATCTGGACATCTGAATATCTGGGTCCAGCCCTGCCACCATCCTGATCAAATTAGAGTTGTTACAGAGCCGAGTGAAACTGAGTGCAGATGGAAGTATCTAGGTCTATTGATAGATGCAAACATTTACTTTTTGACAGTTAATCAGATGGTTTTCCACATCTGTCACCCAACAAACAATGCTGATGTGTATTTGAGCCTGCCGCATCAGAGAAAGCTCATTCAAATCTTTAAAGAATGCAATAAAAGCCATTTTTCAGCTTTATACTGGATCTATTTTCCATCAGCTCCAGTTTTCTCCATTTACCTTTCCCTCCAAACAACACAGAGCTGCTCAGCACCATCTCTTCCTCCTTTCTGCCCCTTGTCAAAAAAGACAAATGATGTGAATCCTTCCTTTTAAGGAAGCTGCAACCCATTTTGCATCGTTCTGCAGGAGCAATGGCATGGCTCAATATTTAGGATTAGTCTTTGACAGGATGGAGGAGGAACCATTATCCCATTGTCCTGTGAAGCGGGAGCGAGCAGTCTGGATCTCTGTGATGTGCACGTTTAATGAGGCCCATTAAATCAAGTGGCAGCTCCTCATAAAGAAAAGTTGGTTGGTGTTTAATAGTTTCACCGCAAACTTGCATAAGCTCCTTAAATTCAGCATGAGGGCGCTCTTTCTGGGCAGCGCCGGGAGAAGGCTCCCTTACTCTATGGAGAGGCACACAACAGCAATTAACTGTCCTCTGGAGTCTTAATTAGGGAGCCACATCGACCTGAAGATGAGCACATGAGAGGACCACACGTCGGTCAGCAGCCAAACAAAAATAGACAGTTAAAAAAACAAAAATGAAGCCCCAATTAATTATAAGCTCCAAATGAGCATCCAAGTAGTTGGAGGCATTGAAAAGCAGGAGGAACACAGTGAGGCAGGAAGAAAGAACTCTGAAGAAATAATGGAAATGTGTCATCTTTCCCAGACCTTCCTTTAAATACACTTGTGCAAAAGCGAGTGTCTTCTCTTTCAATCTTGTGGTTCTTATTTTGATATATAAACATAATTAAAATGTGCGATTATAGTGGGATTTACAGCTTCAAATGGAGAACAACGCATGACTTGTTTCACCTTTATCATTGTTTGCTTGACTTAAATCAAGCAATAGAAGAAAGAATCATGTGGACAATGGTAAGTACCCTCTTTATGCAGCTTTAAGATTTGAGTAGCTAAACTTCAGCCAGCTGCTGCTGGTAATCCATAGTTGATGAACTGATTTACAGGCAGATGTGCAAACCTTTCATTTGCTGCACTGGGGAATGTAGGAGTGTTCACAAGAAAGGAGATATGCTAAGCAATGATCTTAGAGAAGCAAGTGTTGCTGGATCCAACTTCCTGATCAACATGAACTCTTTGATTTAATCTGAATGCTATTCACAGAAGTCTCAATATTATTCCCTAGTAAAAGCCATTTAAAAACTCATGAACATAACGTTCTTCAGCATACAACAGAAACATGGAAAAACGTGATCTAGTAATGTTGAACTAGCAAAGTTTGTAAAGTAAAGAAAAATTGAAGGGATCCCAAAACTTTTGGCCCCAATAATGCAAACTTGCTTAGTGAGAAATCAAAGGGAATACAAATGTTGGCTCATCAGAATTCATATTCTCTTCTTATGCGTGACCATTTTTCTTTTCCTGAACTATATAAGTGAGGTTGCTGTGTTGGCAGCAGGACACAATTCCTCCAAGAAGTGTATAAACACACATCCAGTTGACTGTAAAAAGACAAAGAGTAGAGCATGTCTTTATGTCATTAAATTTGACAAGAACTGGCTGTCTTTAACCTGCAGACCAGCAGTCATCTCACACAGAGGCCTGCACGTCAGGCCTAAAAGCTGTCTCCAGCAGCACCGCAGCACTCGTCACTATCATGACACCCATCACCGAGCCCACAGTCGCTGTCGCTGCCGGCACCTTCACCCTCATTGCAGTCACAATGCTAATGGACTGGTCATTAATGGAATCTTCACCACCACAGTGGCACCGCATCATCTTTGCTATTGAACGCCAAACATCGTATGCTGTCACCGTGGCAATTGGCTTTAGTCATCCTTGGTGATGGTGTTTCTCGTCGCCATGGCAGCAGCACCATCTTCATGCTGAAAGAGGCAGAACAATAGCAGGTGGAGGCGAGTACACACTGACAAACACACAGATTGCATGTATTGAATTCCAATTAACCAAATGAAGGATAAACCGGTACTCGTAACAGCCATTCAAAGGCAGTTACGAGCTAATTAAAGAATATGTAGCTCACATCTCAGATCACTGAGATCAGTGTGACCAGAGGCACCATGAGCTGCTGGGAAAACATTCTTTCACATTTGTAAGATGAGTTTTCAGTAATACATCTGTAAAATGATACAAGTTTTTAGGCTATTTATTGCTGTATTTTTTGCAAAAACAAATGACAATAGCCTCATAAAGTATAAGAGTATAAGACTGATATATGCTCATAACATATATGACATCTTCTTCGTACCATTTTATTCATTTTTTTAAAAAAAAGGGAAATATACATATACATGTCTGTGTGTGCATGCTTGTGTGTGTGCGTGTGTGTGTGCGTGTGTGTGTGTGTATACACAGGTGTGGGCAACCCTAAGTACCACGATGATTCACTAGCCTGTAGAGCCATCTTAAGCAGCAACAACTTCAGGAGCAATAAAATAGCATTTTTCTGCATGATTTAATGAGTTTCTCCCTTTATTGAAGAGGAATTTTGGCTCATTGTTCTTTCTAATGTTGTCTCACTTTGTTGAGGTTTTGGGGCATTTGCAGCTCTTTTAAGGTCCTGCCACAGTCTTTCATTTGGGTTGATGTCTAACCCTCCACTTCTGGGAGGAATAGCAACTGTGCTGAATGTTTTCCACTTCTGAATAATTGTTCTCCATCCAGGCTGATGAACAGCAACAATTGCTTCTCTAAGACTATCTCTAATTGCACATTGCAGCCAATAGCTTCTGTCTTTCGCTCTTGGTATTATTTTAAAACACAGAGATGCATTCTCCACAGCAGCCAACAGTCAAAATGTCTCCACACATCCTGACTATCATTTCATCAGCAGCACTTGGTTGGAACTTACCTTCTTAAATTCTACAGAAGTATTGAGTGTCTACTTCATATTATCCACCTAATTTTTTTCTCATTTTTTTGCTAGAAATGTCTAATTAAACATCCACTGTTGTTAAATAGCTTTTAATAATCATAATCACAGCCTGGTTTGAGACACTGATTTGGTTTGTATTGTTTGAGTTTACATCCATGACAACTCTGAGGGGGGTTGAATTTATAGAAAGAAATATATTTATTCTTAATATGAGGTGCAGCCTTTTAATTGACAGTTGGCTCATCTAATGGCTACCCATAACCAGTTTTAAATGAACCCAGCGTCGGCTAGATGCAGCTATAATTTATGATTTCACCACCGACACAAAAGTGAAGCAGGAAATTCTGCTGTAAATATTTGTCGGCAGCCCTACAACCTTTCACTTTACACAAAAATCAAGAAGCAAAGCTTGAAGCAGCACCCAAAAAACAAAATTCACATCACTGTCAGAACCTTTGTCTTGTTTAAAAGGAGTAATGTTCCTTCCACACATGCAACTGTGTGAAAATGTGTGCACCTGTAAAGCCAGTATCCTCTACATGTGTCCGTTTGTGGGCGGGTGGTGTAACTGGGCACTACGCCAGCCTCGAGACGACAACAACCGCCTCACTGGTGCATCTTTGTCTGAGAGACTAATGGCACAGAGAAAATCAATTACCACCATAACGCTGGTGCTATGCCAGAGCTGCTGGGCGGTGGAAGACAGAATGAGCCATTCCCAGGCACTCGCCATTCTCCATCTCCACCCGCCTTCCATTCTCATCCTTCTCCTCCTATTTCTCCTGTGTCAACCAACGGCCTGCTCCAGACACTGACATTGTCCCATCTCTTCCCGTCATCAGGCTTATGTGGATCACCGCAAAAACATGGCACCCATTCCAGACGCTCCCGAGACGCCACAGTCCCACCCCGTCATCATACAAGTCCAGAATCCCTTTGACGAGGTGGAGGAGGACACCCTGTGGCTCACAGACATACTTCCACTCCAGTGCTCAGTCTGGAAACACTTTACTGCTTGCAATTAAACCTTTTTAGGGAGTAAGTATTTAACAACACACTCCCATAACACTAGATGGCTCATGGTGGGCAATTAAAGCAAACAAAAAAAAAAAAGAAAAGAAAAGAAAAGAAAAAGGGATCACAATGGACACTGCAGCTCCTTGCATTGCATCCCTGCGTGGTTTTCTATGATTGTGAAAATCTTGTGTCCATATACCCCACAGATGGAAATCAAAGATGCCTGTGGTCTCCCACCCAGGGACGTTAAACATGGTGACAGTGAGCATGTCAGCTGAAGTCCACTGACAGCAGCAGGCCAGCACCAAGAAGTGCCCATGTGGACTAAACATCACTGGGGTCCTGGGTTGACAACATTTAAATCCTTAATTAGTGAAAATCCTAAACTAGTTTATCTTGTTCGGTAAATTTCATGTAATTTTACATGAAGTACTTGTGACAACTTCAGTTTGATTGTCAAATTTGTATCATTTCTACAAACCAAAGTCTGTTTAATGAAAAAGATTTAAAAGTGTTGAGGTTACAAAGAAAAGCAGGAGCATAAAAGTCAAGGCCTTGTCCCAAATCTAAAAAAAAAAAATCCACCAAATCATACAAATCCATCTATAATTTCACGAGAAATCATGTTAATAAACAGACAAACCAACAAACTAATAAACCCTTGTCTCTGTCTTCTTCTCCTTTCAGCTGCTCCCTTCAGGGGTCACCACAGCAACTCATCCATCTCTCTCTCACACCAACCACCCTCATGTCCTCCTTCACTACATCCATATATCTCCTCTTTGGTCTTCCTCTAGGCCTCC
>JAOWBL010000003.1:7775777-7799103 GCA_028564865.1 Zenarchopterus dispar
TGGGGTCTTGTCTGGTGTGGTGGACCTGGTCTCTGGTGTATGTGGGGTCTTGTCTGGTGTGGTGGACCTGGTCTCTGGTGTATCTGGGGCCTCCCTCTCTCTGCTACGTGGAGAACCATGATTGTCTGAAATCTCCAGACAATCTTTCACCACAGGCTGATGAGAAAGCCCAAACGAGGTGCCAAACCCTAGTTTCCTTTCAGGCCCCTCTGATGAACACGCACTGAAAGATTGTTGTGAGAACGTGAAGTTCCACAATCGTGAACAACAAAAGATGCAACCAAGGTCAACAAGCTGCTTCAGAGCAGGAAGTGAGATAAGCGAGCACGTCAGGAACATGAGGCAGCACATTGGTCCTGCAGCTGAGAGACCAGCCTCAGCTTTGAAGTGTCTTCTCAGAGGGTGTGATGGCCACACCTCCAGCCTCTTAGTGTGAGGTGTTTATTTAGCAGGTGTTGAACTGCACTGGGTCTGTTGGTGGACTTTTGTAGGGTCAACTTTGTTAAATGTGTTGTGGGGATCCATTAGCTGAGGGTCGCTGGATCTCCAGGCAGCTGTTTGATACGAGGAGATCTGGGTCATCCCAAGATCAGCTGCATCATGGGGGGCTGATTTATCCATTTTGGTTGATAGACTTAAGTTGGCTGTTAAACCCGTCGTCAGTACGAGTTCCCCGGGTGTGTCAGGTCGGAGCGGCTGGTGTTTCACATTCAGCTCGGTCCCTCAGTGACGTGGTTGAGGTGGGAAATTCCTTGCTGTGGTTTCCAAGGTTTTTCCAGGCCAAAGATAAGGCTGCTGTAGGTGGTGTTAACAGGTCTAATGTTCCTCAGACTTTAAATCATTTTAGCCTCGATTCATCTCAAAACAAATGTTGACATCCTTGTTGATCTTAGTGGGATCCACTTGAGGCCAAGCCAGGAGAGCTACCATCTCCATCATCCATCCCCGACTCCAGCAATGGTTTTCTTAAATTTGCTGTTTATTAAGCGCCATGATTTATTCTTCAAGAAAGAAAACAAAAGTCTGCAGAGACACTGGAAAGCTGCCTGACAGCGGTCCATGATTCGGAGGGGAAGCATCCTCGCCGTGGGAAGACTGTGGAGGCGTAGTTGGAGGGTGGAGGTGGTGCGAAGGGCTGGAGGCTGGTTTTTTCCGACGGACGAGCGCTGGAGAACGCTTCCTCAGAACAATCAAATACTCCAAAAGGAAACTGAAGCTGATTTCAACAGGACAAAGTATTTAGTGCTGCGTTGGCGCTTTATTAGGTCATTCTGTGTGGCGGTAACTCAGATGGAGTCACGGCGGGAAATTCCAGCTTCTGCTCATAACGAAAGTGAAAATGACTGTTGACTGACTTGATGTGATCTTTGAGTTTCAGAGTCCAGCAGCCAGGAAAGACTGACAAAGAGCTGACAAGACAGATCGCAGCACTTAAAAACAGACAAAACCGTCCTGAGAAGAAAAAAAAACATAAAGAGCTACAGGCTGGTTTTTTTGTTTCATTTCATCACCTTCTGTAAAACAAGATCATCCCCCACAATTCATGCTGGTTTTCTGCCTCTTAAAGTCCAGGATATTTTAGGACTTGAATGACTAGCCCACAAACATCAGAAGAAACATTTGGGTAATTGTGTGAGAAGGAAAAAGAGAAACTATAAACCTTTTTTTTTAAGAATAAGGAAATGCATTAGCAAGAACAAAGGTAAAAAAGAAAAAAAAAAAAACTTACTCATCCAGGAAGTTCTGCTGTGGGCCAATCACAGAGCCCGGCCTGCAGATCCGGATCCAGGCGATGGCCTCGGCCGCCGTGAAACGATAATGCTTCATCAGGTAACAGCCAATCAGAGTGCCTGTTCTTCCCAGACCAGCTGACGGAGACAGAGAGGCGGTGCAGAGCACAAAGACCGTTACCGCCGGCTGGACCAGAAACAGTTCAAGTACCAGCACACACTTTCACCGCCGCCGCTCGGGTCTGTCAATCAAATCCCATCAGCACCAGAGCCAAAGTAAGCCCCCATGTTCCATGTTTGTCATGTCTTCATGGTGGGAGTTTCAGAGCAGGTGAGGAAACGTGCCGTTTTTAGAAGCGAATCGCCGAGGTTGATCAACTCTGACGGTAAAATCTTCGGCTTGGTTCTGCGCCGAGAGCTCGTCAGTGATTTTTAATATTTACATCCCAGTAAGAAGCAGCTCACCCAACACGCGGGAGTCCAGCCAGCCGATTCCTAAAATCATGTTCACCTCCACACCGACGGGCCGCACAGTTACAAAGATAAATTTAGATCAAGGTGGGTTTATTTGGTCAACTAAATTCTCCAGAAAAGCTCTGGAGGTCCTGAAAATGTGGAAGTCTGAGGGGAGATGAGGAGAAGCATTTAAACCTCCGGAAGGTTCTGATCTCCATCCGTCAACTCTGAAATCTTCACCTGCTCCAACTGTAACCAACAACTGTTATACTTCATTTCATGTTTTCATTACTGGACCCATCCTTCAACTAATCGGATTCTGAATTTCACAAAAACAAACTATTTTATGTTTTAAAATTAGTCTCAGATTGTTTAGGCCTGTGTCAGCAAACAGGAAAACATTAAAACTGATTTCTTCAGTTAAAAATGTGACTTATTGAACTTGAGTGATGAAGAAACCTTTATGAGGAAGCAAAGATGGTAAATCTCTCTGGTCCACTTCTCTGTGGGGGGATCCTGACTCACCTGGTTTTAACACGTTTGTATCTTGTCCTCTATCAAAGGTCAGGTGTTAACATCAACCACCCTCAGGTGAGTCCTGCACAGGTACATGCTGGTGACCTGACATGACCCAACATGGCTGACAAGTTCACGCTCCAGCTTGGACTTCCGGCTCCATCTATCTGTTACGTCACTTTTAAGAAAGGCCACGAGACAAAAATCTGGTAGAAAAAACCAAAAACGAGCCCCGACCCGGCTCACCCTCGTTAACTATAATCGGCCTTTTTATTTATAAAATAATACGTGTGACAAACATGTAAAAACTATTTAAGCGTTCGCTCAACTAACGCATGATTACAGACTTCAGCCTGAAAATGAAAGAACTGGAAAAAGGTTCAATCAACACAACTTGATGCTTTGTATCTTTACGCGATCATTTTGAAACGCGATAGTTTTAATGTTTGAAACGTTAACGTTATTAAATGTCTTTTGTAAGGATTTTTGATGGTGTTAAATATGTTTGTAGCTGTTCTTTAGTCTCCAGTTTCAGCAGGTCTTCCTGGTGGCGGTATGGTTGGCGGTGGTACGGTCGGCGGTGGTACGGTCGGCGGCGGCGGTACGGTCGGCGGTGGCGGTACGGTTGGCGGCGGTACGGTCGGCGGCGGTGGCGATGGCGATATATTTATCCATGAAGCCAGATGACCCAAATCAGTTAGTTAAATTACAGGCTTGTCTTGAAGACAAAGACCAAATAATCTTTTACTTTTAAATTCAGACAAAACTGAGGTCATTGTATTTGGCCCTAAAAACCTCAGAGACGGTCTTTCTAGCCAGCTACTTAACCTGGACGGCATTACTTTGTCCTCCAGTACAACTGTGAGAAACCTTGGAGTTATTTTTGTTCAGAATTTGTTATATAAACAACATACTAATCAGACTTGTAAGACTTTTCCCGTCTTTTTTCATTGTTCCCTCACTCCCAACATGGCCAAGGCGGCTGGCTGCCCCTCCCTGAGCCTGGTTCTGCCAGGGGTTTCTTCCTGTTAAAAGGGAGTTTTTCCTTCCCACCTTTGCCAAGTGCTTGTTCATAGGGGATCATTGGATTGTTGGGATTTTCCTCGCAACACTGTTTTATCTTTACCCTCCAGTGTGAAGCGCCTCGAGGCGACTTTTGTTCTGAATTGGCGCTATATAAATAAAATTGAATTGAAAATTGAATCTCTGTAACATCACAAAGCTTAGGAGCATCCTTTCCCAGTGATGCGGAAAAATGAATTCACGTATGTAACTTCTAGACTAGATTAGTGTAATGTTTTATTAGCAGGATGTCCAAGTAATTCTCTGAATGTCCTTCTGCTGATCCAAAATGCAGCAGCATCAATGCTGACAGGAATCATGTATCTCCTGTATTAGCCTCCCCCATTAACTCCTCATAAAATTTGCAATTATAGAGCCAATGGGAAGTTCAAAATTCTGTTACTTGGATATAAAGTCCTAAATGTCCTAATTCCTGGTTATCTGCAAGACCTGATATCTCCTTATGTTCCTAAGAGAGTTCTCTGCTCTCAGAGTGCAGGTTTACTTGTAGTTCCGAGAAGATCCAAATGTAGATTTAGAGGACGGGTCTTCTGCTATCAGGAACCGTTACTATGGAAACAACTTCCAGTTTGAGTTCAGGAGGCTGACACAACTTCCACCTTTAAAACCAAATTTAAAATGTTAGTGTTTAGTAAAGCCTATAGTTAATGTAAACTTTAGTGTGTTAGGTTCAGTAGTCATAGCAACAGCTACAGGACAAGACTAGAGCAGGCTCTTCTTAAACATAGCTTGATCCTAGATATGCTGCTGTAGACCTAAGCTGCAGGAGGACTCCAACATGGTCCACTCAGTGGTGCTCTTCACCCTTCTTCTCTTTTCTTCAGATCAATCCACAGTTATTAATTAGAAGTATGTTATCAGCATAATTCTGCTCCATTATTCTTGTAGTTTGTTGTGCTGGTCTGCCTCCTCTTTTTCTCTTCTGTAGATGTTTGCAGGCCAGAGCTTCTAGAGCTTCGTGCTGACCTGCAGTCCCACCCTCTGACTACCTCAGTGTCTGCTTTCTACACCTGTTTATATTGTCATCGCTGTAGTACACCAACTAACCATGGATCATGTGCATAAAATGTATATGTACATAAAACCCTTAGTTCCCCAGTTAACGGATAATTACTCTTAACAGTACCTTGTTTTTTTTGTACTGTTGACAATATATCTGTCTCTCCTTTCTCTGTTCTTCATTATGTCTTTCCTGTCTCTCTTCTCCTAATCTACCTAGCTAGTCTTCAGCAGGAGGGTCTCTCCTTATGATCCAGGTCCTGATCAATGTTTCTTCCCTCTTAAAGGGGAGTTTTACCTGATAATGTTTTTCATAATTGCTAGGGGGTCACCTTCTGCATCTCTGGAAACCACCAAGAGACAACTTGTATTGTAATAGATGCTATATAGATAAAATTGAATTGAACTGAACTGAATTCTTAACCTAATTTTAGTAGTTTCAACAATATCCATAGATATTTTCTTTTCTTAATGCATGTCAATAATTTAACCCTTGTGGAACAAATCAACATCTTTTCCATGACCACAGGATGTGTCTTCCAACATTGTTGTTTAAGAAATGAGAAGCTGCTCTGTAATTGACTGCAGCCGGATTGGAGATCTGTCTAACTGCTCAGCAGTTTGCCTCTCATTAGTCTCCGAGCTTGATGACTGGGAAATCAAGTTTAAAACTGTGTAGTATGAAAGCGGCATAACTGCCTAACTACCTTCTGGCTCTGACTGTTGACATCGAGTCTCAGTGGGTCCTCCTAATGAACATGGAGCAGAAGTTGCTTTTACATCACTATCTAAAATTTACTCCTGATTGGTCTCTTGCTCAGTCACTCTCTTTTTCTCCTCCCTCGTTAGTTTCTTGCTTGGCTTTTGCCAATTGTAGAGACGGTAGAAACAATGCTTTCCAAAAGTAACCAAATATTCTTTCAAGTGAAAATGAAAATTTGCAATTGAACATCCTTAGAGAGTCTTTAACTAAAATGCATACTCCCAAAATAATTTAAACTCTGACTTCAGAGGTTTATGCGAGTTCAGCATATTGAGGTTTTGTTTGAGAGTTCCAGTTAAACTGGGACTTCAACAATGATCATCATCTGAATGTGTTGCTGTTCAGTTACTTGAAGCCTGCCTATAGCTGAGTAAATCATCTTTCCTTTAACGTTTGTTTGACTAACAGGTACAGTTGTCAGAAAAGGGTCAATATCATGTGCTGGCCACATGGACAAGGTTGAACGCAATCAGCAGTAAGATTAAGTTTTATTTGGATTGCATGGATGTAAGTTGGAAAATAGGGCAAAAATGCTGAAAAAGAAGGAGCCAGCTCCTGGTACATCCTACAGCACAACTCAAATAATCGCAGTATTTTGATTATTTATGCTTTCCAATCTTGTAATTAATCTTCTGTTCTGTTTCACTTGTCTTTTATGTTTTTAAGAGCCATTCTCCCACGAGAGCTCATTACAGTTCCCTTTTCTCATCTTTGCTGACAGATTATGTGCCGCTGCTCAACTGCTATGGAGAATTCTGTCAAAGAAAAGATCTCAATGTTCTGCCATGTAGAACCTGAACAGGTAAGGTGAAGTATGTGACCTTTGAAGCAGAACCCCGGTCAACCTCAGAGCTAAACCCACTGACCCGTCTCGCTCCAGGTCATCTGTGTGCACGACGTCTCATCCATTTATAGAGTACCGTTGCTGTTGGAGGACCAGGGTGTGGTGAGTTACCTGAGCAGGAGGCTGAACATGCCCATTGAGGCGAAACCCAGGAAAATGCTGACTAAGTGGAAGGAAATGTCAGACAGGTGAGTCATCAGGAAGAGTCAAAAATGCATTTTAAAAACATCAAAAGAGCCAAAAATGTCCCTGGGTGGGTGTTTTTTTTTTTCCTCTTGTCAGTGTCATTGCACATTATTATTGTGCTCTAGAGAAGGCCAGATGTTAATCTCCATGTCTTCCTCAAAGGTCAGACAGGCTGCTGGACCACTGCTCTATAGCTCTGGTGGGGAAGTACACCAAGTTCTCCGACTCCTATGCTTCAGTTATAAAGGCTCTGGAGCACTCGGCGCTGGCCATCAGCCGCAAATTGGAGGTTAAGGTATGTAAGCAGAGTCTGTTTTCAAATCTGCATAATATACTGCTCCTGCACACTGCTTTTTCCTAAATGTAGCATGTACACCCTACATAGAGCAAACCAAGAGTCTATTTAAGGCATATGATGTGCTGCATCTAGAAAAATCATCAGAATGTAGTAGATTTATGGACGTTAATTTGCAGTTGGCAGAGATGATGGTGATGGAAGGGAATCCAGAGATTTGAGAGTCACGACGTGTGTTTTTGTTTTTGTTTTGGTCATTTTCATATCTCAAGATCTAGCAGACGGTTCATGCTTTTGTTACTTCTACAGTTTGGTTTCTCACTGCTCTTCCTGCAAGGGACACAGCCACGTCACAATCACCTGTACAAGCTGAGTTGGGTCATACTTTACATTGACTGGTTCACAGACAAGTGTATGTGTGCGTGAAATTAAGGAACAGATTAAGGTTGTTGCAGCCATCACAAAAAGCAGCTTTAAGTGCACTGTCAACACTAGTTAGGATTTATAAAGTGGATGTTCCTGTTGCCAAAATGCAAAGAAACTATAGGTCTTGCAGCTTTTGAGAGCGGAAGCTTAGATGAGTCTTACAGAGCAGGAAGTAACTCGACCTCTGTGTTTCTGCAAACATCAGCTCCATCCTTTCTCATTCTGATTTTACATTTTTTAAAGTAAATTCAGTATTACCGAAGTTTCCAAACTATATGTGAATGATCTTCACTTAACTGATGTTAATGTCACCAAATGAACCAATGTAACCATTTTCCCACACTCATCAGTGAAATCAGCTGCTTGTAGTTCAGAAGAGCCAAAGCTGTGCTTACAAAGTTGTTGTGATTTAGTTTGTCCAAAAAAAAAAAAGAACAACAAAAAACAGTTAAATCCTTTAAACACCAATTCGCTCACTGGTCCAACAGTTTCCTTTTATGTATTTTCTTGCAGTTTGTGACAAAGGTTTCTCAAGTATTTTCTCACAAGTCCTGCTTCTGCTGCCCTCTAGTGGTTGCCCACTAGAGAGCAGGGCCTTTGCAGTCCCCACAATGCACTGCTGTGGTGCAAAGTTTAGCTTGTCCATGGGAAAGTTGTGCCACAGCTGAGACGTTTTCAACAGAGCCAGCAGACTCAGAGTTTAGAGCTTTATTTCTGGTTTAGGGGTTTGCTGGAGCCTATATTTTGGAACTATTACTAATCACAATCATTACAGCTGTAGTCTAGGTTCAGATTTTAAAACAGCTTTTAATCAAATGTCTGGCACAATCTCTACGTTTCTGAGCATCCCAACACATTGGTCTGATTACGAACAGGAAGTACAACAAACCTGCTAGAAAATGAGGCCTTGGTGGACTTCTTAGCATTTAAATTATGTAATTAAATGAGTAACTGTATTGTTCTCAAGTAATAAAACCAGAAATAAAAGTGTTGAGGGAACGTACTGGTAGTTTCCTTTCTCCCTTTCTTAGAATGTTGGGCAGTTTTGTGTCATTTCTAAAGCATCTCAGGCTTTGGTTAAAATCAACCAAATACTACTAAATAAATGTCCTTGTCTTGATATTTTAAACATATTTTAGACACCACTAAGTGTACACCCCCCACCCCCATTTATTTGCATCCAGGGACTACAAATGCAAATTAGCTACCAGCTAACTCTGGTCCAATTGTAAAACTTGTTCACTGTCAAATAAATAAAGCAATCAAATTAAGTCAAATGCTGAGCTGCTAATAAATAAATCCTCAGCGAGCAAGCACATGATTTATTATATGCAGTCAGGTTCAGAAATATTTGGACAGGAGCTTTCAGATGAAACAATCATCATGTGATACCAGGTGTTGGGTTTGGCAGCTGTTTGACTGGAGCTCATGTGCAATTAAGTATATATCAATACAAGTACAGGATCATTAGACTTTGAAGACCATAAATCTATGAGAAAAAAATGTAGGTGTGGCCAAATCAAGAGTTCGTGAGGTGCGTAGAAATAAAGTAGTGATAAGCTCACTAATATCAAAAAGCAAAAGCAGATGATCACAGAATCATTTTCTTGGTGAATACAAGCCACTTCAGAGCATCCACAGAGGTCAAGAATACTCGAGAACATGGACAGATGCTATGCTCAGTGATTCCTGATTTGTACAGTTAGAGAATACAATTACAAACTGACATAAAAACAGGATAATAAACTCAAACCGTTCAGCCACTGAGAGGCGTGTAGTTTCTATAATCACCCATGAGGCTGAGTCAGTCCTGGAAGCTTGAGTAATGCTGTCAAACAGGTTAAACCCAACGATGATCCCAGAGAAAGAAAAGAGGGCGTAGTGAACATGTTGTGACTGTCGGCATAGTCATTGGTAGAGCAGGTAGTTCTTCAGCGACGCAGGCAGGGGCAGTCTATGGATTTCATTCAGACGATCTCTTCCTAATGCCACCCTCACTGAACGTCTACACGGGTCCATCAACGAAGAGGTTCAGGATCAAGTCCATTTATGTATCCACAATCAAGAGAAACTGTAGTGAACGTAAATACAGAGGAGTTTTGAAATTATTTTTCAAATCAAGGTGCAAACCACTGGTTTCATTCAGGAACAGGAAAGCCAGATTAGATTACCAGGAGAGAAAGGCGTGGAAAAGGAAAGAGGCAGCTCATGATCCAAATCGTAAATATTACGTGTCAAACATGGTGAAGGGAGTATTATGGTATTCATTATAGATACTGTATTTACTGGACTAGCCATTACTTTCCCCACTCTTTGAACCCTGCTGCTTATACAACGATGCAGCTTATCTATAGATTCTTCTTCGCTAACGGTCATCAGCGGGCGCTGGAGATGCAAAAACGAGATAGACCTGTACTTTCCCTCATCATGGAAAGTACAGGAAGAAAAGCATATGATGCAGCTTTTAAGTTGAAAGCAATCGATCTGTCTATCCAGGAGGGAAATAGAGCTGCTGCCCCTAAGCTTGGCGTTAATGAATCAATGGTGAGACGTTGGAGACGGCAGCATGAAGAACTGATTCAATGCCAAAAGACAACAAAGGCTTTCAGAGGCCTTAAAAGCAATTATAAACAATAATATTATTGTTAGAATAAACAATTAAGGTATGTAAATAAACATTTACAAAATCTTTCTGTGTAAAGATCTCATTTCTCAACGTATATATCTGCGGCTTATAGTCTGGTGCAGCTAATGTATGTAAAAAAAAAAATTTTTTTTTCTTTTAAAATTTAGTGGGTGCGGCTTATATTCCTAGTGAACTGAGATGTTGGGCTTTGTATCAGCAGCTCCAGTCAAATACCAACTGAATACCTGTTATCTTCAGACCTTTGATCTGCTTCAGATGTGTTGAAGAATGGCAGTTAACAGTTATGTATGCAAATACTTGGCGGCCCATGAAAATGGAACTACTTTGCTTAAAACAGCTGTAAATACCTAAATGGGAAATGCCTGAATATTGTGAAACCTCTTAAGTTGAAGCTGATAGTCTACAATCTGGTTACATATAAATTTAGATTGTAAACTCTGATGGATCTGAGATAAAACAAAGAGAAAACCATAAAAACTCTATAAAATCCTTTGAGACGGAGGTCTACATCCTCATATTCTTGCTATTTCTTCTTTCAACCTTCCAGATGGTGGTTGTGCCTACCTGCTTGAACCTCCCCTTGAAATGTGTATGAGTAACTTTCAGATGAAACAGTAACCATGGTAACACACAGATGCAGGGATTTCTGCCTTGATCAAACTAAACTCTGCTCTAGTTGGATTTTTCTTGAATTTAAAAGACTACTTTAAGACTACTTTAAAAGGCAATAATTTTCCAGCACTACTGTCTAGTATTTATTTCTCCTTTCTTACTTCTTGCATCACCTCTTTATTGCCAGTGTACCTCTGTGTGAGCGCTTTCTAGATGGCAGGACCCATACAGCTCTTCCTGAAGACCCTCTGGAGCCTTTTTTTTCTTAGCAGCTCTGCTGTTGACAAACCAAATGCAAACCAAGCATCAAAATGGGCTTTCTGTGGAGCATCAATGGAAGGACACGTTGTTTTTGTGTGAGAATAATCAGGAAAAGCCACCTCTCCTGTGACCCTTTCAGGAGAGCGGTAACAGTACTGTGGATGTGGTGCTGGCACTCCAGGTCAGGTTGTCCTTTATTAAGATGCCCACAAATCAGAAGTCTGAAGACCTAACAGGTCTGCTTCACTCACACTGCACAACCAGAAACCCATGTCACATGACCATGTGGGACCAGTGAGCATGCCTGTTTTGGTCTCATGCAAGCTTGCAGCATTGTGTTGTATTAACTACTTGCAGTATTATTAAAAACACGCCTTGGCTGCTTAACGACTGATATCAAAATCAGACACTTTAAGCTTTACCAAAATAGTCCAAAGATGCAAGCTTGGCGAATCCATGAAGGCTACACAGTGACCCAGAAAAACAACACAGCAAGGAAATCTGTGGACCTGTGTCATTTTTCACATGCTTCTGGTTTTGTGTCCACATTAGACTGCAAGAAGAGTTTACAAACTGGTCTGCAGCAGATCAAAGTGTTTCCATTTCTGAGTAATGTAATGTGTCATTGCTCAATTCAGATTTCAAACTGTGACAAAGACTGTTGGAGAGTGCTGGAGAAGGCAAATTCACAAAAATGGAAATTATTTTGTTGGTTTGTTTGAGTTGAGCTCAGGGGTGGACTATCCTGGCCTTAGAGGGCCGGTGTCCTGCAGGTTTTAGATGTTTACCTGCTCCAGCACACCCTGATACAAATGACTGTGTTATTCACAGACTTCTGCAGACCCTGATGGTGTCATGACGATGACTGTTAGGTGTGTTAAAGCAGGGAAACATCTAAAACATGTAGGTCAGCGACCCTCAGGGACCAGGATTGCCCACTCCTGGGTCAGAGCTGTCAAGTGTCTGTTTTAATGCGCTCAAAGCAAGAAAAGCTGCCAAAGTGATAAAGATCATATTTCATGTACACATATGCAGCCTGAGACACGGTCCCAGACAAAGCAGAACATCTGTGGTGGACTACATACATATACTTTCCTGCTTGGTTGTATTTGTTTATCAAGAGAAGCTGGAGGTTCAGTGAAGGTTTTAAGTCAAGTATTTCCTGTGTGCTGTCATTTTGCCATAACTCCACCGTCTTCATTGTCTTGTCATTTCAGTACATAGATTCAGCATACCTGGAGCCAAGTGCTGAGCAGGACGAGCCGGTAAAATACCACACCGCGTGGCAGAAGCTCTGCAGCGCCAAGTGGGTTCTGTAAAGCAAGCCTGTTTTAAGAAGCAGTGCAATGTGGGTATTAACAGAGCAAGTTTCATCACTGTTGCATTTTTCTTCTGTTCACAGTGGCATCCTGGTTCCAGGAGGTTTTGGTGTGAGAGGAACAGAGGGAAAAATTCTTGCCATCAACTGGGCCAGAAAAAGGAAAAAGCCTTTTTTGGGTAGAGGAGCTTTGCGTGGACAGTTGTTGAGTCCAGCCTGTTTTCATGCTGCTGTACTTCAGATGTAAGTGATGTTAAAAACTCCTCATGAGGAGCTCCACATGACTGGCTCATGTTTTCACAGGTGTGTGTCTGGGAATGCAGCTGGCGGTGTGTGAATTCGCCAGGAACGAGCTGGATTGGACAGGTAAAACTAAAGCTCCTGACCTGAACTATGTTCTTGAAGATCAGCCATGAAGATCATGGTGCCACCAACACTAATAGCTTGGTTAAGAGTTTAAACAACTCCTAAATGCTTGTTTTGCACAAAAAAGTCACATGGCCTGTTAAACATTCTGTGATTGGGCTTTAACCAGCAGATGAATGTTTGGCTTGAAATAAGTTGGAATGTTCTCTTAAAATAATGACAAAAATCCCGCTTTTAGATGTTTCTTTTCCTGCATGTTTGCTTTACCAATTTTTAGCTCAGAGGGTCTCCCTTAAGACATGAAAATGAAGTTTCATGTACAGGACTGTTCAAGTTTCCTCTTGTTTGGTTTCTGCTGCTGTCACTTTCTTTACTCTTTTATTACTTTCTTCAGTCATCTTTCTTTTCATCACCTTTTCCTTGATAAGAGCAATACTCACTTGTGGCAAGACACAGCCAGCATGGAGGTTCAAAGTTACTTTGTGTAGCTTTTGCTGATAGTCAGGATGGAGACTTTAAGATCTTGATGACACTTTCTAAAAATAGTTAAATGTTGCTTTAAATGAAATTGATCTCCTTTCTTCTTTTGTCTAAGTAATTTGATGTATCATTGGAAAAAATGTACTTTGTCAAACCAAGTGTTTGTTTTCTTAAAATCCTCACTTGCACCTCAAATGTGCTTGTTTTCCACTGTAGATCTTTTCAAAATAACGGTGTAGTTGAATCTGTGTAGAAGATGGAGGAAAAATTCAGCTTGGATACTGTTTGTGAAAAGGGCTGTTCTGCTGTTTTCACAAACAGAAGAAAAGCCAATCTCATGAAGGTAGAAATTGGAGAAGAGAAAGAAAATACTCACATTCTAACAGTGGATAGTCACAACTCTTTCTGTCGCTGAAACAGGCACGTTTTAGTAGAAATCTAGGTCACTTCTCCCCCCTCTTTTCTTCCTCTACCTGGCTGGTCTTCACCTTATGATCCAGGTCCTGATCAAGGTTTCTTCCCTCTTAAAGGCGAGTTTTATTACTTGCTGTTTCCTCTTCAAATAATCAATAGGGGGTCATGCTTGGGCCTCAAAACCATCTAGAGACAATTTGTATTATAATAGACAACATATAAGTACAATTGAATTGAATTCATTCATCATGATTAGTCTTCACCACTGTTACACCAGCAGGAATCTAAGAGAGCCTAACCCCCATCTCCACATCTCACCAGAGACACAAACACCCGCCATCACTGCATGTGAGGCAGTGAGCTTCCTTTTAGTATTCAAAAGCACAGGTGTTAATGTGCTTTTTTGACTCACCTGATTTCTCTGGTTTTTCTACATCAGTTTTGATTCTGAACTACTCACCAGACAGGAGGTGTTTAGTAGCTGAGTCGGCAGGAATTGTGACCATTGCTGTAAACCATGAGGGACCCTAAACCTCTGAGCTGATGGTTCTGCTGACACGTCTACTCTGAAATTCAGCCGTTATCTTTCTCTGTGTGTCAGTCCCACCAAAATAACAAAAATAAAACAGGAGGATATAGTCTATAAGTGAATGGTTTGAAGTGCATCATAATTATTTTTGTACACTTTGTCATGACTGCTGAGCCATGATCAATCTCAACATAATGTGTGTTTACTCGTAGATGCCAACTCAACTGAGTTTGACCCAGAATCGAAGCATCCTGTGGTATGTTTCCAAATGTGACAGTATGATTCCTACATAACTTGCAGTTTTTGACTTGCGTTCTTTGATTTAATGATCACAGGTGATTGACATGCCAGAACACAACCCTGGTCAGATGGGCGGCACAATGAGGCTCGGGAAAAGACGGACCATTTTTAAAAGCAGCAGCAGTGTACTGCGTAAGAAAGTGATTCGAGTTAGTCGGGAGCATCGGTGGATCTGGTTGTCCTGCTCTTACACCTCTTCTGTGTTCCAGGCAAACTTTATGGAGATGCAGAGTATGTGGAAGAGAGGCACAGACATCGCTTTGAGGTAATGTTGACTTCCCAGGCAATCAATAAGCTTTTTTAAATTTTATTTTTCATAATTTTGCATATCCTTACAAAGGTCAATCCTGCACTGAAGAGCCACTTTGAAGGCAAAGGCTTTAACTTCGTAGGTCAGGATGTGGAAGGAGAGAGGATGGAGGTCATAGAGCTGGATGGTAAAGAAACCAAAATCCTCATGTAAATTTAGTGTGTGAAATATCATCAGGTCATTTGCACTCTTCATAAATCTATTTTTTTAGATCACCCATATTTTGTTGGAGTGCAGTACCACCCTGAGTTCACTTCTCGTCCCATCAAGCCATCACCTCCTTATCTCGGTCTGCTACTGGCTGCTGCAGGGAAGCTGCAAAGCTATTTACAGAAGGGCTGCCGCTTGTCCCCACGGTAAATGGGTGTTTTTTTTCTCAGGGTTCATTAGTTCATTTTCACTTTAACATTTCAAACTTTTGTCCCTGTTATGTCTGGCATCCATAATACCATGGCAATTTTGACCTTGAAAAACCGAAGGCCTGTGATGTGCTGCAGACCCCAGTTTATAACTGTAACCACTGCAGGTCAAATATGAATGAACAAAACTTGAGCAGTAGCTCAACGCAGTAAGAGATGGGCTGTGCTGCTGCAGGTGGCTGGTTCAAGAACAGGCTGTGTGGACTTTGGGAAGTGGTAACCTACTGGTTACAGAGGTGGGCTTGGGCATGGAGAACCCAGGTTCAATTTCCTGGGTTAACAGAGGTGAGCCACTGTGGGCCCCTGAGCAAGGCCTGTAATTCCTAACTAGTGATGGGTTAAAAGCAGAGGACAAATTTCCCCACTGCAGGACTAATAAGAGCTTATAAAATAAAAGAAGAAATAAAGCTTCATGATGGTCTCAACATAGCTGTCCCTGATTCAGAAACCCAGTGTCATGGTGCCGGTAGCACCTGCTACATATATCATTCATGCTGTGGTTTTTCTAACAGACAAAAAAAAAGAGCAATGTTTCTAATGATTTCAGTGCCATAAGTGATAGGTGGTTTTTACATCTAAAAACCATGTAGGAAAATGAAAGATCACCAGTTTGTTTTATCCAATAAAAAGATGTAAGAAAACTAGGGAAAAATGATTAGTCTATCCAACTAAATGTTGGGAATATTGCTGACACAAGGCCAATGTGCTGGTCGGTTTGCAGTGAGCTGCCGCAGCCGTTACTGTTACCAATCCACCTGATCTGTAAATATACGACCTCGTCTCAGTCGTTGCTGTCACCGATCCAACAGGGACAGATCTGCCCCGATCTTGACTACTTAAAACCTGCCTTTATCTCCAACGTTTAGCAAGGAAACATCTAAATCTAGACTTTAAGACTTTGTCTGAAGCAGTTCAGCGAGGTACAGTTGTTGCTGATCAAGTCCTCATGGTTTAAAAGTACAGAGCAACACGGTGGACAAATCGTTTTTACTCAGGAAAGGTTGGCAAAGCCCATCTCTACCATCCAACGGCACACATAACTGATACCAGATTTTTAAAAATGTTATTTAATAACAATGAATTGTGACAGTAGAGAAGTCTGTCCATATACTCTCCTTGAGTTTCATGGCAGAAATCCAAACAGCAAAGACTTCCTATAAGTCTTTGCATTTTGTATCATGATGAAAACAAAGTTCCTCTTAAGTGACCCTGCACAAGTTTGGATAATACTTCCACATGGATCAGCTGATCCTTCCAAAATTCTATGAACAAATGTAGGACAAATAGACAAATTCCTGGTAGGAAACTTTTTTTCTGAAATGCTGCACAAAAATATTCACCCAGGGTCATATATGACCCCACTCAGACACTTGAAGGTTAAATGAACAGCTGCAAGTCTTTCAATCATTGTCAACAGGTAGTGTTTAATTTAATGTGTACTTTATTGTATCAATGTGAACCATTTTTTATTGGGGAAAATTAGATGAATAAAACTGTCAACCCATTCATTCAGTGCAATGTTTTCATGTAGACTTCCACCCTGTGTTTTCCTCCACAAAACTTGGATAAAGGAATTAAAGTTTAAGAACTTAATGGCAAATACAAAAGGTTTACCAACATTGTTTCTGGTCTTTGTGGTGGAACTCTGGGGAAAAAGTCCCATTTGAAGGGTTAAGTGACTAGTGGAAAACAGCAATTTCAACCTCAAAGTTTGAAGACAGAACCTGAAGTTATCCTAGTCAGAGGTGGACACAGCCCTCAGGGTGAAGAGTTTACCAAATAAATTCATTAAGCTCAGTGCTTATCAAATTGGCCTTTATAATGTATCAGAATTAAGTTGTCACAATTGCATGTTTGCAATGTCTGTCATAGCAGCTTTTTCTCAGGAATTGAGCATGGTCCCACACACACACACACACTAATTCATCTTTTCTCCAGGGACACATACAGCGATCGCAGTGGCAGCAGCACCCCAGACCCAGAGATCTCTGAACTGACACTGCCTTCCAATGTAACAGAGTCTGCATGAGAACACAGACGATGGCAGCAGGACTCACAGGTGTCAGGGAGATTCACTTCTGCACCAAGCATTGTTGGGAAGCACATCTTTACTACATTGTAAATCAAGACTCTTGCCTTACTGAAATCATGTGGTACATTTTTACAAAGCTCAGCATGTCTAAATTATTTTAAGTATTGTAAATGGACTACAATAAAAGAGTCAAACTACACTTCAGTGTTTTTATTACATTCAGAATTGAGCTCCACTCAATTATGGCAAATTCACACATACACACACAAAAAAACACACCAGCTGATTCTTTGGACCAAAAGGTGAATCAAGTCACTACATAGCTCTGCAGTTTCAGTTTGAACTAAAGCAAGCCATGTTTAAATACAGCCTTCTGGATTACAGTAGCCAACAGTCTGCTATGGCTTCAGTCACATGGTCTCATGCAGTTGTATGTGACAGTGGGCTGCCAAATCTGAGGCTATTCCACTTTAATGACACCAAGAAACTGAAGATTGCCAGAAGCATCCTTTTGACTTTGACAAATCCTTCACACGTCAGAGTGGAGGACGTTTCTCTTCAACTTTATGCCGACCTGAAGGGCTGAGAAGAGGGGAAAAAAAAACAATTAGCCATCAGTAGCAGCTTTTCTGAGAATATGTTTACGAGCGCCTGATCTCAGTCCCATATCCGCAAACTTCATCCAACAGTCCTCATGATTTAAAAAAAATCATCATGGATCAGACAGTCACCTGCAGAAGTTCTGCATACAAACCTACCTTCCAAAAGGCTAAAGCAGCAGCATCCACAGCTCCAAGTGGAGATCAAGAGCAGGTTGACACCTAAAAGAAACAGACCATTAAACGTGGAGTCTTGTGCATGTACAACTTTGCATCTAACACATCATTTGTTGGACAGCTGAGTGGCTGCTGGTGGTAAAAACAGACCACAGCAGTCAAAGACCACCCCCATTTTCTTGCACGCATTTGGAGAACCACAAGCTACACAAAGCCCAGGTCCTTAGGATAGCATGCTGCAAAGCCGCCTGAAGACCAAGCAGGAGGATGTTACCTGAAAGAGCAGAATCCATCCAGCAGCTTTCAGGTCAGTCCACCACCTAAACCAAGAGGTTTTGTTAATGTTTGTACACTAGTGATAAAACCCTAGAGTAGTTAACAAGGCTCAGGTTAAAATGGTGTCTCAATCAAGCCTAATCTCAGTGAGGGCAAGTTTTGTCATCACAGCCAGAACTGTCAAATTTGTGCACATTGTTTATTTGTTTACCTGTTTATCATTTTTATAATCCACTTCAGCATATTTCACATTATGCAACACCTACAAGAAAACAAAACTGGTCAGTGCTGCTATGAATAGATGGTCCAAGTGTCCTTTCCCTGAATGTTGCTGGAGCAGTTATGTGAAACTGAACAGCGACCGTCGGTGAAAGTTCTCATATCGGCTTCCTTTTGACCGTCCACTGCTACAAGAGAGCATTGTCGGCTTCGATCGGAGCCTGCTTTTCAAAGCAAGAAGGTGTTCACAAACTCACCTGTGTCTTGTCCAGATGTTTGCTGTTGAGGCTGGACAAGGTAGGCATCCTCGTCCCTTAGAGAGCACAAGGCTAGTGAACATCTAGAGAAGCTCCAATCCCAAACCGATTTAGGATTCTTCATCTCCAAAACTGTTGAAGAAAGTGACATCAGTATGAATTAAATGGTTAATACTAAATACTAATAACAGGACGCCATGTTGTGGCGACACCGTCACCGTTTACTAGTCCCATTTTCACTGAAACCATCAGGACGTACTGCCCTACGGTTTTCCATGGGTAGGATAAAAGCTTTAAGTTCATTTTCTGCAGGATTTGATTTGAACGCTTCTGGTTCATTCCAATCAAAAACCAATTTCAGCGTCGCCCACGTGGACGGACCCTTTAGCATCATGGCTATCTTTGCTCTGAGCTTTAACAGGGCCTTTTATCTCGTTTAAAACCTTGTTTTCTAATAAACTCAGCGTTAGCGAGCTAAATTTAAAATAAGTCATTAAATCGCTGCAGTTGTTCACAGGCAATACTTAAAGACTACATTAGCCATCCTGGCTTGGCCTACAAGCTAAACCACTGAATTAGCATGCTTCAAGTATCACCTCCACAAACATTAATCCATGTAACACTGTATCTGGTGAAGCTTTAACTTCTAGCTTACATCTATTTATTTCTATTGTATATAACAATTTAACCCTAAATACTTACTGCGTCTTCCTCGAAACTCTGAACTTCTTGACGCCGCGTGGAGTTTAGAGAAAGAGGAACAGCGCGGGCGTGACGCTGCTTTTATACGAGCTCCGCCCACCACCCGCTCGCTCATTGGCCCGAGTAGCTTACACGTTTTACCCGATTGCATGATGGCATATGTAGTTTTCGTGTATTACGTACGTAAGCTGCTAATCAAAAGTCCTCACTCCAGTTATCCATACATTTGTGGCTGGAAGTATATTTTCACCAGACTCATAAAACAATCTCCTGAACAGTTTACATGGTTGTGAAATGTAGAAATGCGAACCAAGGAGAAAGTGGGGGTAGGAGGGTGGGGGCTGAATGGAGACTAGTTGGTTTTGGAGACAGTCCCCATCATCAAATGAACTGCAGTCGTTCGGACTTTTTAATTTGATTCATTTTAAAGTTTTTTTTCCCTCCAGAGTTTTATCACACAGCTTAAATACAAAAGTATACATCAATATAAAAAACATAATAATAATAATAATAATACACGAGTCCATGTTCCAGTTTGAGCCTTGTCAAGGTTGAGGGGTTTTTGTTTGTTTGTTTTGTTTTTGTTTTTTTTTAATGGTTAATTAGTCATTTTTTGATGTGCTTATTCTACAAGGGGAACTGTAAGGCTCCCCAGAAAAGACCAAACAAAGAACGTTCAGAACCTGGCGCCTTGGAGGTTGTCTGAGTCCAAACCCCGCGGACTTGGTACCGAGAAGTGTGAGGAGATTCTCTGAAACAAGGGTTGAAGTAAACCGTGTTCGGGTGGGTTCAGAACCACGGACAGCACCAGCACGGCTCTGACGTGTATCACCGGCGGAGGCTCAGGAGCACCCACGCATTAACACTTGAATATGGATGACTGTGATATTGCGAGGTGGGAGCAGAAGACATACTCCTAGTAGAACCCAGACATGATACTGGCTCTGCTTTAGTCATATCCCGTTAAAGGTGAAGGAAGACCAGACATAAACGTCTGTGGTTGAAGGCGGCAGGTTTACTGGTGGTATCACGAGTGGAGCATAGGTAAATCTATCACATGATCGCTGCTGAGCAGCAGGCAGCAGCAGCAGCCCGGGCTCCATGTAAACACGCCGCGCGCACGGCTTTGTTTCACGCACACACGGACACGCACTGGTTTCTCCGTCTCTAGTCATGCCATGGATACTTTGTGGCAATACCAGTTCCGTATCATCCTCCTCGGGGACTCCACGGTGGGCAAGTCGTCGCTGCTGAAGCGCTTCACGGACGGCATTTACAGCGACGTGGCGGATCCGACCGTGGGGGTCGATTTTTACGCCCGCTCGCTCGACATTGAGCCCGGCGTGAAGATAAAGCTCCAGCTCTGGGACACGGCCGGCCAGGAACGATTCAGGTACGAGGCACACGGTTGGGGTGGGCTCTTGTTGCTGGTTTATGGAGACTGTATCTGAAATACAAATATATTCGAACATTAAACACTAGAGAAGGCCTCGATCACGTCGTTCCAAACGACACACTTTTATGAAACGAGGAACATTTTCGGTGTCTTTGAGATACAGTCCCGTGGGAGTGTGGAAAAGGGCCAGGATGCGATTAAATGATGCCCTGGTCCGTGTAACGGCAGCACATATCATCCACGGGTGATGGGCAGGATCCTCATATTTAGGCCTCGCTGCTCTGGCTCTGCTGTCTCTAAGGCAACGCAGGAATGACAAGTGAAACCAAGCCTTTTTGATCAATCATATAATAATATATTTTTCTACCGTCTGTCCTGTTGCTTCTATTGTTTTTCATGTATCCTTGCTGTCAGAAAAGATTTCTCTGAAGGGACTGCTGGGGCTTCAGAAGCAGCTCTGCGCTTACATCTCCTTTCTCTTTTGAAGGCTGAGCTTCTGAGGGTGTTTTCCTTTCAGGCTTTACCAGCTTAAGGCTTTCACTTTCACTTAACAGGCCTAGCTTTGGGGAATGTCTGTGAAATCAACCAGCAGTTTTTAAACCTCCACGTGCAGGGATTAGGACCTGTATGGTGAATGTGCCTTTCTCTATTCAGAATGCCGAAAATAGACATGTCTGCATCTTCTAAACTACCACCAACAAATTTGATGGGGCAGACGTATTAAGGGGTTTAGGTGTATTAAGAGGTTTGTTGTACTACATTTATACTTGGCAATAATATGTAACATTTACAGTAAAAATGTAGTACCTTCTCTTTAAATACTATTAATTTTTTTCTGTTATTGTGTGTCATAAAAGCATAATAAAAATCATGTGATGGAAGGGGGGGGGGGGTTTAGTACTAGATGCAAACAACCTCACATGCACAAAAAAACATATTCATTTTTTTAAAAATTTAACAAAAAGGAAACCATAAAGAAATAATCATGTCGTCAGTGCTTAGTACTCCCTTACTGCTTTTATAGGATTTAAATGGGTAGGTCAAAGTTGCTGCTAGGTGTTCATCATTAATCCTTGACGAAATGATCATCAGCAGGTTTAAAGAACTCTGTAAAAGCAGACACTTTTGTAGTTTAAGGGTCTGGAGCACTCCCATGTGCATTAACACAATGCCAACAGGGAAAGGCATAAGCACTAGTCTAAGAGACACAATTGCTGCTGCATGCCAACATGGTCAGTGTTATCAAGCCATTTACAAATAAACCAGGGTTTGGTGTTTTACCGTAATAAAAATTGTTTAAAAGTGTAAAGCATTCAAAAATGTTGCAAATCTTCCCAGGAGTGGAGGGTTTGCCCCAAGTTCAGACCATGCAATTCTTTGGACCCACTTGGACACCTTGCAGTCATTGAATGGACTCTTCTGTGTACCAGAATTTTCTAGAGTGAAATGTGAAGCTATCTGTCTGATAGCTAAAGCTTCACTGAAAATGGGTCATGCAACTGAACAATGGCCCAAAGTACACCAGTAATCAACAAATGAATCAAGGTTTTGGAATGGCCCTGCCAAAGTCTAGACATCAGCCCAGTTGTATTGTTGTGGTTCAACCTGAAGAAAGCAGCCCATAGTAGAATTCCTTCAAAACTGAAGCAACGTTCCAGAGAAGAATGGATCAGTCATGTAAGACTGATGAAGTCATGCAGGAAAGAACGACTTCAGGTTATTCCAGCTAAAGATGACTCTCCAAATTATTGAATCATGGAGTACTTAATATTGCCCACATGCTTTTGCTTTTGATGAATAAGTAATGGCATGGTGAAACAGTTACATGTTCTTCATCTAAGTCCAGTAATGACCATATAGATTATTATTGTTTTTATACACAAAACAACATACAGACACACATCATACTATATTGTTTTTACTTTTTTTTCAGAGAAGGGAAATGCATTGCAGTGGAAGACATTATTTTCCTCAGCAACTCCAGGGTTCAGATCAGGCAGTCTGCATTTGGAAGTGACCAGACACATCTGGCCTAAATGGATCTTACTCAGGTTCAACTGCAGTCTGTATAACATAACCCCACTCACAAAAGTTTGTCAGGACTCGCGGCAGCACACGTGTACTTTTGGGGTCCGTTTCACCCTCGTCCGTACAGAGGGAAGAATTGTTATGCATCACAACACAGAAATCACAGTTTTTTAAAATGCTAATAGCGCATGGCTATTTTATGTAGTGTCAGATAACGCTATGTGCAGGTTTAATAGATTTCATGACAAAAAAGACAAATATGTAGTAATAAACACTAAAAAGCACTCCTTTGTTCAGTATAAGCTTTGGTTCTTCTCTTGAAGAGGAAAACTGCTGTTAGAAAAAAATTGTGATCAAAAATTGGCAGTAGCATTTACAATAGATCAAACTTTATTGATCCCCCAGTGGGGAAATTCCCTGGCCACAGCACCTCAAAAACAATACAAAAAATGCAAAGAATCAAAATCAAATACTATATACATATATGTACTATATACCAAAAAAAAAAAAATACTATGGCCTAAATGGATAATAACAACTGTGTGGGGTTTATGAAGGTATTGCACATCTGAAAAATGACATAAGGAAAAAAAACATCCAGGATCCAAATAAACAGAAGAGTTGTAGAGTCTAACAGCAGTGGGGATGAATGATCTGCGGTAGCTCCTTCCAACACTGAGGGTGGA
>JAOWBL010000003.1:7819331-7834896 GCA_028564865.1 Zenarchopterus dispar
TCCTGGCCCGATGAAGCCAACAGAACCACGTCATCTGCAAAAAGCAGAGACCCGATTCTGAGGTCACCAAACTGGACACCCTCCGCCCCCCGGCTGCGCCTAGAAATTCTGTCCATAAGAGTAATGAACAGAATCGGTGACAAAGGGGAGCACTGGCGGAGTCCAACCCTCACGGGAAACAAATCCGAGTTACAACCGACAATGAGGACCAAACTCTGGGAGTACAAGGACTGGGCAGCTCTTAGTAGGGCCTCCAGCACCCTGTACTCCCAGAGAACCACCCACAGAAGTCCACAGGGGGACACGGTCGAAAGCCTTCTCCAAGTCTACAAAACACATGTAGACTGGTTGGGCAAACTCCCATGCCGCCTCCAGGACTCTGTTGAGGTTGTAGAGCTGGTCCACCATTCCACGGCCAGGATGAAAACCACACTGCTCCCCCTGGATCCGAGATTCAGTCCAGGGACACTGTCCCCGACGACCACGCAATGTTGCACAGGCATGTCAACCAAGACAGCCCCACAACATCCAGAGCCCTAAGAAACTCAGGGCAGATCTCATCCAGCCCCGGTGCCCTGCCACCCAGGAGTTTCCCAAGCACCTTGGTGACCTTGGCCCCAGAGATTGATGACCCTACCTCCAAGCTCAAAGGGTCTGCTTCCTCATTGGAAGGCGTGTCAGCGGGATTGAGGAGGTCTTCAAAGTATTCCCTCCACCGACTCACAACGTCCCGAGTTGAGGTCAGCAGAGCACCATCTCCACCATACACAGTGTTGGTGGTGCACTACTTCCCCCTGCTGAGCCACCGGATGGTGGACCAGAACCTTTTTGAAGCCTTCCAGAAGTCCTTCTCCATGGTCTCTCCAAACTCCTCCCACGACCGAGTTTTTGCCTCGGCCACAACCAAAGCCACTGGCCGCTTGGCCTGCCGGTACCAATCTGGTGCCTCAGGAGTCCCACAGGCCAAGGCCTTATAGGACTCCTTCTACACCCTTATGGCATCCCCGACAGCTGGTGTCCACCAGTGTGTTCGTGGATTACTGCAACGACAGGCACCGACAACCTTACGGCCACAGCTCCGGTCAGCTGCCTCGACAATGGAAGCATGGAACATAGTCCGTTCAGACTCAATGTCCCCCCCCAATGTGGGAGTTGAAGCTCTCTCTGACAGATCCTCACTATACGTTTGGGTCTGCCCAGTCTGACCGGTATCCTCCCCCACCATCGGAGTCAACTCACCACCAGGTGGTGATCGGTTGACAGCTCCGCTCCTCTCTTCACTCGAGTGTCCAAGACATGCGGACACAAGTCCAATGATACGACAATGAAGTTGATCATTGACCTGCGACCTATGGTGTCCTGGTGCCACGTGCACATGTGGACACCCGTATGTTTGAACATGGTGTTCGTAATGGACAATCCATGACGAGCACAGAAGTCCAAAAACAAAACACAGCTTGTTCTTTGCCATGTTGTAACAATTTTCTTTTCTGATTTGATGTCATAAAATCTAACACATTAGCAGAGTGACACTGACCATGAACATACTCTTCACTTTCACCCTGTTCAAAATGAACAAAGAGCTATAGTGAAACTCATTGACTGAACAGCTTGCTCATCTTGCATCATGACTGGTACCACATCAGTCCAGCCATGGCCAGAAGATGGACTTAATGAAAACTTTGTCTTTTATATTAACTGATAATGTCACCTATCATGTGCTATCTGTTACAGTCATGTGCAAAGGTTAGCACCCTCTCTTTTAATCTTAGTGTTTTTGTATAAAAATGATCTAATCGAAGTGGATCTTGTACAAGGGCAAATACAAAACTAGGCAAAACAAACAACATTTAATTCTTTTCACAGGCTAAGTTTAAAGAAGTTAAGAAAAATAAGCATGGGCAATCATAGGTACTCTTCATCAAGACTGCTTCATCAAGACATAAGCCACTGCTTAAGGTCTTAAAGAAGCAATTGCTGCTGCACATAGATTTGGAAAGTGTTATATAGTCGTTTTCAAATCAAATCTACTATGAGAAAGATTATTCACAGGTTAAGAAAATACAAAATAGTTGCCTACAATAATACATGCAGTTTGTTCACTACTGTGGACTGGCTAACAACCCCCTCTGAACTACTATCCAACCATTACTGCAATGAGTTTGCTTCTTTCTTAACTGGCAAAATTCAGAAAATCAGCCAGTCAGTGCAACTATGCCAGTAGCACTGGCTATGCTATGTGCCAAATCTGTGTCCACCTAGAGAAACTATGACAGTTTTGTCAAATCACTCATAAGAACCTTTGATGACATCATACATCACATCCACCACTTTCATGATATGCAGCCAACTATTTTTTTTACTTTAGGTTTTGCAGTGTATGGCCTCAGATGTTTGAGACATTGTAAATATGTCTCTGCTTCTAGGCATCTTTCCTCAGTGCCTAAAAACAGCCAAGTTATCTATTTTAAGCTTTGATCGTGTTATATCACTGATAGTGATCAGGGTTGGTGGAGAGGGGAATGTGTGGGACTGATTTTGTTTTTACTGTTAAAACACTTTGTGCTACATTTTATTGTACAAAAAGTACAAGGTTTGATTTGATTTGTTAGAAATTGGAGCTAACAAAAATTACATGGAGTTCCCCAAGGTTCAATTCTGGGGCCTATGTTGTTTCACATCTACGTGCTCCCACTTGCTCAAATCATGAAGAAGAACAAAAGTTGTTACTATAACTATTCAGATGACACTCAAATCTATATAACCATCTCACAAGTACCCTATAATCCAATTCAAACATTCATCAAATGCACTGATCAAATTCAAGAGATGATCTGCCACAGTGTTCTTCAGTGAAATGAAGACAAGACAGACATAATGGTGTTTGGAGCCAAGGAAGTCAGCACTTAGCTTCAAGCTGTGAATTCAAAAACAAAGAGCCTAGCCAGAAACCTGAGACTGGACTCAGATCTGAATTTTAGCAGCTACAATAAGTCAATAGTGAAATTGGTTTATTTTCACCTAAAGAACAGATCAAGGGTTAAGGACTGATATCTCAGCAGGACTTAAAAAAACATGACCATGGTTTTATCTTCAGTAGACTGGACTACTGTAATGCTGTTCTCACAGATCTCCCTAAGAAATCCATCAAACACCTCCATTTAGTTCAGAACACTGCTGCCCAAGTCCTCACTAAAACCAAGGGAGTGCACCAATTAACTCCAGTCTTTAGATCTTTACACAGGCTTCCTGCCTGTCACAAAATAGATTTTAAAATCCTGCTGTTGGTTTATAAATCTCTGAATGGTCTAGGGCCAATATGCATCTCTGATTTCCTGGTCAATTATGAACCAACCAGAACCCTCAGGTTGTCAGGATCACACATACTTTCTCTACCCAGAATTAGAAATCAAACCACTGAGGCACTGTTCGGCTTTAAGCTCCTCACTTATGGAACAAAGTCCTGGAATGCATTAGGCCTGCTGAAACTCTGTTGCTTTAAGTCAACGTTGAAAGCTTTTTTTAAATTTACTGCTGCATTTCAGTAATCCACCAAAATGCACTGACATTTATTTCTTGCAACTCTCATTTGTTTTATTCTTTTTAACCTATGCTTGACTGTCTTTAATTCTTCTTTAAACACTTACTTTTTAATGCATTTGCACATATATCTTGTACATGAAAAATGACTCGGAAATACAATTGCCTTGCCTTTTCTTACATTGCCTTGCCAACCTGTGCTGTCCAAACAAATTTACCACACAAGGTCAGACAGCGTAAAACACAAAATAGGGTAAAAGACACGAAAAGCCAGGAGCTACATCTCCAAGACTGTAGGCCTCACTTAGCAAATTGAATGTTAAAGTGAGTGTCATCATGGTTAGAAAACTGAACAAGTGTAGTTTGTTTGAAATGGTTGCAGGTGAAAGACTTTTTTGTCCAAGAAGACCATGGAAGTGCAACTGACCCCACCAGACTTCTAGACCACTGTGAAGCTATTTCTACAACTATATTTTCAAAGAAAATTGCTATGTTAAATTTGACCTCTGTCAAAACTTCTAGATCATTTCTAAATCTTCAACTCTTGAAATCAAACTTGCTCCTCTCTCCTCTGTAAAAGCATGGGGGCAGGCAGGACTGGCTGCTACATCGTACTGGACGTCATGCTGGATATGGCCGAGTGTGAAGGAGTGGTGGATATCTACAACTGCGTCAAGACCCTCTGCTCCCGTCGTATCAACATGATCCAGACTGAAGTGAGTGGGAGGGGAGGAATGTGGACAGCGGTCATGCTGACAGGTTTCATCTGCAGATTATGAGGCAACTAGTGCAGACATTTCAACATAAAGACCAAAAGGCTTTGAAAACAGCATATGCAGGAAGTTTTACACACACACACACAAATATATATATATAAATATATATATATATATATATGCACATATAAAGTGCCATAGTTTTGTAAATAAAGCGTTATTTCAGTAGTCCATTAGTAAAACTCTTGTGTTATACAAACAATTTGCTTGTGAAAGACAATGGTTTTTTTATTGTTGCAATTCAGCCACACTTATTTAATGGATACATATTATGACTACTGATCAGAATTTAAAAATGTGTGACATGCTTTCGTCAGATACTACAAAGATAGAGTACAAAACATAGTTTTGAAGCCCAGTTTTAGCATTAGTTTTTTTAGTTTTTAGGAAGTGTATTCAGCCACACTGCGACGGACTGGCGACCTGTCCAGGGTGTTCCCCTGCCTCTCGCCTGAGACGGGCTGGGATAGGCTCCAGCAGACCCCTGTGACCCAGAAATGGAACAACGGGTTTAGAAAATGGATGGATATTCAGCCACTCAAGCCCACCCCACCACCCTCTTGCTGTGTGGTTTTTGATATCAATGTCAATACTTGTGGTACCCACTTCTAACACATGGCAAATATAGCATGAGTGGAGATAAAGAATGGGAGACCAGATACTCTCTGAGATGTCTCAAATCTCCCTACAAATCTGAATAGCTTCCTGAATGACAAATATTCAGACTGAACTTGCCCCAAACAAACAATTCTATTACTTGTGGAAAGTGTGAATACATACATAAAAAACTAAAAATGTGAGTCTAATAGGCATCAGGAAGATCACAACAGGACAAACCCCAGAAATAAAAAAAAAATCCAGCGAAGGGTTGAACAACTGTTCTGTTAACATTGTTGAGTAAAGACCACCAACACTGTCTCAACTATTTTTTTTTTTTTAAAACTTGTATTTTTAAAATTGAATTGTCTTGTAAATGCAATCGTCACCTCTGGTACCCAAAGCTAGTCACCTATGGTCACGATCCTTGGTTCAAGAACAAGATTGTGGATACAAGTGGTGTAAATGAAAAACCTCCACACAGTGACAGTGCTCCCCCTTAGAGACAGGATAAGAAGTTCAGTCATCTGGGAAAGGCTCAGAGTAGAACCACTGCTCCTTGATATTGAGAGGAATCAGATGAGGTAGCTCGGATATCTGGTGAGGATTTTCTGGAAGTTTTCTGGTGAGGTTTTCCGGTCATGTCTCACTGGCGGAGATACCAGGGAGGACCAAAGAGACACTGGAGGGTCTCTCAGATGGCCTGGGAATGCCTTGGCATTCCCCAAGATGAGCTGGACAAAGTCGCCTTGACAGGGAAGTCTGGGCTACCCTGCTTAGGCTACTGCCCCCACAACCAGAAAAGTGGAAGACAATGGATGGATGAATGCATGGATGGGTCATTGACTCTGAGAGTGTAACCCTAACTACAGATGGCCGTTTATGAGTCAGTGAGGTACATGACTCATCATCAAAGACCCTTCCCATGTATCTATTTAAAGTATATCTTTCCATGTGCTTATTAGCATTTTTTCCCCCTTCTCTCAATACAACTTCCCATAAGACTAAAAAGCTTCACAATCATCAACAGTGAAGTTATTTTTGATGTATAATTTATGTAGAAGTTGACAAATGTAGCTTTAAGTCATTCAATAGTTCTTTTTATTGAACCTTCTCTAGGTAAATGTTATATACAGAAATGTTATCTACAGTGGTCAGTCTATTTACATACACCACTTTATTAGGTAAATCAGGTGTACCAAATAGAGGTACATCTAGACTCAGGGTTGTTAGAAGCAAAAGGTATTTATTTCTTTTCCTTGGTTATGAAACACATAACAGGAAAACATCTGTCACCACAGTCACAACTGTTAACAAAGGAAATAGAATAAACACTCACCACTTTATTAGCCGTGTGTGTTTGGCTGCTTGGAGACACAAGTATCTAATCAATCACACAAATGGCAGCCAAATGAATTTTAGTATATAAACACAGTCAAGATAAAAGAATATTTAACTCCCTTTGAGCATGGCTTAGTTGTTGCTAGATGTTTTGCTGAATATTTCAGGAACTGTTTCTTTGACAGACTTACTCTTAGGTGTGAACGTGCATAATTAGAGCACCAGAGCCTACCTGGGTATTGTTACTGAACACACATTACTGTTTATGATTATATTACAGACAGCTTGAATGGCTGCTTCAGCTGGATATTGCTTCATTCCACACATCTCACATCATCTCAAACTAATTTCTTGACCAGGACAGTGATATCTATGGAATGATATCTGTGGAAGATAACTTGTGACTTACACAGCTACTAGATGTCAATCCCAGAGAGAACTTTTAGGATATGATTGACTGAAAAATTGTTGTTATGGCATCATTGCAACTTCTCACAAATGTTTCCATCATCTTATTGAATCTATGCTACCAAGAGGTATCACAGCTGTTAGGACAGGGTAGTCTAGCCTGGCTCTGTGTATCTGTACATCCTCATTACTGTCCACTATTAATTATCTTTTGATGCCCCTGTATATACAGTTTTTGTTTTGGTACAATAATATTGCACAAGACTAAATTATCAAACTCTTTTGACTCAAGATAAATGTCAACAAATTCTAAACTTCACATTCTTTTTTTAATTGTGTTAAGACAAAGATGCTTGCTGTTCAAATTAAATATTGCTCATTAAGAACCACAAGTCTTTAAAAAAATGATACAAAGACAGAGAGAAATTAATTACTAGAATAAGTAAAGCTATTAAAAGTTGGACAGTAAATTCTCTTCCAAACAGATCTGAACTATGGTTTGTAAAGACAAAAACAATACTATTTATCATTGTTTTAGTTCCATCTTTTCACCTTTCAGCTTCAGCTGCCAAATACATGTTTTGCAATTGCAGAATTGATTAAAAATGATAAATAAGTTGGAAGATGGATGGTTTTCTGCCTTTAATTTTGAATGTTTCCCTGCATCTTTGATCTTTTATTTGGCTTCACATCAAAACAAGTTCCCCATTTTTCTCTTTAATTGCCCATCTCATGATGGTTTTTAAATGTGCTGTGTGAATAGTGTGTAGCTCCTCTGATGTGTGTTTTCTGCAATATTTTCTCAATTTTGTTGACAATATTCTGCTTGAAAACAAAGCCTAAAAGTGTACATGGCAGTAATTAAATTCAGAATTGTTTCTCACAAAAGGGCAATTAAAAGTGAGGATGTTCATAAGTGCAGGGAGGTTTTGGTGCAACTCGGTAAATATCTGAATGCTTCCCCTCCTTGCTGTCTGTTTTTCAGGAGCAGTATGTGTTTATCCACGATGCCATCCTGGAAGCCTGTCTGTGTGGAGAAACAGCCATCCCTGTTACTGAGTTCGCTCCCACCTATAAGGAAATGCTAAAAGTCGACTCTCAGAGCAACACTTCACAGCTCAGAGAGGAATTTCAGGTAATGTGTTTTATTTTCATGTCTTTTCTATATTCCTGGTAATTTAAACGAAACAGTTCCTGCTGAGATTCATGTTTACCGTGTGATATTTGTTCATGAGCAGTTAACATAGAATGAGGTCTAAATAAAGGTAACACCAGTTTTTCTAGATTTAGATCGTAAAGTGTTGCATAAATGTAAATTTCAACTAAACACATTATCATCTCAAATCTCAGGAATCCCTTTAAATGTTGCTTTATAACCCAGTAGTAGTGTGGGTTGGTATATTTGTCTTCAAAAGTATCTCCCCCTGCTGTCTCACGCAATCACACATCGGTGGCACAATAAAATCTAATAGGGATTCTTACAGTCAAATGCAAAGGTGGCATCCCCTCTTTTATTCCCTGGTTTTTGTGTTTACCATAGTTAAAACCACCCTTTCACACCGGGTCTTGGTAATTGGATAAGCCCATTTCTATGACCATTGCTTGTGTCTATTCCTCTTTAAATTGTTTCACACTTGAATTGTACAGCTGATAATGATCAGTTCATCAAGAGGGGAGGATTAGGAAGTAGAAAAGGGGCACTTATTATTGTGCTCATAATTTTTTTCTTTTCCTTTTGTTTTTATTAAATAAATATTGGCAAAGTGACAAAACCTTTATGCTGTAGTTCATCTTAGGTTGTATTTCTCTCATGGTTTTTTAAATTAATGGCTGTTGTATGTTTCTTATTGTTGACCTTTAGCCAGGAAAAGGAACAATCTCGTCCTCCATTATAAGTTTTACTTTTAGACTGCTGCTTATAAGGCATCCAATCAGGCTGCCTGCTCATAATTGCAAATTGATGACTGGATGTAATATTCCAGCTACAAGTTTGATTCAGTTTTTGTTTCCCACATGAATTGGGCATTATTTAAAACACAGGGGCCAGTTATGTAATCTGTTCATTTTACCTTGTCATTAATAATACATCATACTGTATTATTTGTGTTTTTATCCACTCATTCTTGTGATGGTTTTCACTGATAACATGTGTGTTCCACAGTTTACGTTAAATGTCTGGAGACAGTTGTTTTTGTCAAGCTCTGACTCTGATTGTCTCTCTGGTTCCCTCTTTGATTTCCTCATATTATATTCTTAATTCTGTACTTCTTTTCTCTGTGTCTAAAATGTTAACCCATTTTTAAACAAACATGTCAAACTTTTCTAATTATTGTCCCTGTACACTCCCTCCTTCTTTCCTCTGTTCTTCCGCCTCTCTCCTCAGACTCTGAACTCTGTGACTCCTCACCTGGATGTGGAGGAGTGCAGCATCTCTCTGATGCCCAGGAACCGTGAGAAAAACCGCAGCATGGATGTCCTACCGCCTGACCGCTCCTTGGCCTTCCTCGTCACCACAAATGGGGAGAGCAGCAACTACATCAATGCAGCACTCGCTGACAGCTTTCTCCAACCTGCCACCTTTGTCGTGACGCCGCACCCACTGCCCAGTACCACCACTGACTTCTGGAGGCTGGTGTATGACTATGGTTGCACCTCTGTGGTGATGCTCAACCAACTCAACCAGTCCAACTCTGCCTGGGTAAGAGAATCCAGAGAGTAGTTAAGTTGGTGATTTAAGATGTCTATGAATCTCCCCAATAATAAAGTTTAATTCCTCATATTCGATTGATTTATCAATGAGTCAATTGTCCTTTTGTGTCAAAGCAGGGTCTTTATGTGCCATGCAGAACATTTACTAATACAATTGCAATAAGAAAAAGCTGGGACAAGTCAGGCAATATAAAAAAAAAAATAGTACTTATTTGCAGACAAGATGTTTCAATTTTCTTTTCATCAAATATTAATTTCACTTTCAAACAAGTCTTAAAGTGTGCAACAGCATTGGGTTATCACCGTCACACTTTTCATTTCTCCACACTGTTTATAGTGGATAGGTCAGGAAGTCAGGACTGCAGGCAGGGTTGCAAGGATTTCCCTGGAAAAGATGTAGTTATGAAGGAATCAGATATTGTTCTGAATGCTCTGCATGAGCTTTGCCAAGGGAACTGATACAACCCCAGGTCATCACAGAGCCTTGCTGCTGCACTTGTACCAGTCTGAATAGACCTTTTTTTTTTCCAAAAAGACCAGGAATACTGACTTGTCTGATCACAATACATGTTTGCACTGCACAGTGGCCCATCTCAAATTCTTTTAGGCCCACAGAAGTTGCCGTTGTTAGGAAAAAATTGACAAAAAGCCCTTTTGTGTTTTGCCTAAATGTTGACGTTTGGCTTCATTTTTAAAACCCAGTTCAGTTAAGACATGTTAGTTAACAAGTAGTAAGGCAGCTAATTTTGGTTTAATTCTACCAGTTAGAGAAGCTTTTCATCTGAGAAATGTATTTTATGTCTAAGGAGGACATGGGGAGTGGACAGTGTCAGGACAAAATTCCTGCCAAATCTAATCACTGCAAGAAGTAAGCAGTCCATTGAATATTTAAGAAAAGATAAAGAAACAGAAAGTAGTGTAAACCAAAGACATGACACATGTCCACTTACACTCCCCCCAAAAAGTAATTTGTGCTCCCTGCCAAAATTCCCGACCCACTTCTTAAGTCCAGATGTTTACAGAGACAAACTAGGAAGCAAAGTATTTTTCTCAACCTAAGCAGATACATTGCAGCACCAGTCTGATGCACTTGCTTTAGAAAATGCTCAAGAAAGGAAATTTAAAAAAAAAAAATCAAAGCCATAAAATAAAATAAAACAGAGACTATCTTGTCTCTTTATTGTTGTATTGTATGTTGAAAAATTCAGATATGCATATGTCTAAACTCAATTTAAGAGATTATAGAAAGTGAAATACTTTAATTTAGTTTAGGACTGCCGAAGACTGAAAGGTTTTCATTCACTGAATCACTCAGATCTGCAGGGTTCTGTGACATCACACACCCAGAGGAGTGTAGAACTACCTCACCTTCACATACCTGTGTTCACAACTTGCTGCATTTGCTGTACACCTGGGGAAAAAAGTTATATTCAGTTATATCAGTCAGTCATCTACTGCGATGAAAACAGGGGTTTTGTCAACAATAAAGCAGATTAATCAGTCCCTATTTATTAGAGATTTATAGAGATATTGGAGGTGATGAACATAACCTCTGGTTTGTAGAACTGGAGCCCATATGTGAAACCTGGGGAGAAGACAAGATTTTAACAGGTCAACGATGTTGGCAGGCAAGAAACATTAGAGGACACGTGAGAGACAAATTCTTGCTCCAGGTGTACAGCAAATGCAATAGAACTATGAATGACATGGAAAATGGGAATAAACCATGCAAAGGAGTGAAAGCCACCATATAACACTAATCAAGATGCCTGCCTGAATAACTCCTGACAAGCTGCATCATAAATGCTTTATCACTTGTGATTTTCAGAACTTAAACCACTTTGTAACTAATGTGGAGCTATGCTTGGGGTCTTTGTCCATTTGGAAGATCCATCAACACCCAAGCTTTTACTCACAAGCTGATAGCCTGACATGTTGCTTAAATACATTCACAAAACAAGACGGCATGAGTAAGGACATTTTTTGAAGTGCACCAGTCTGTCCTGTAACAAAGCAACCCCACATTATGATGCTTCCATCTCCATATATCACTGTTGGGATTACATTCACACACTTGGAGGCATCCCCCTTTTCCCACCAAACATAATATTAATCAATATGAAAACAGTTCAATTTTTGTCTTATCAGAACATAGGATAATAAGATTCTGTTCCTATATGCAACAACACACTGCAATCTGGATTTTTTTTTATTGGCAAAGGTGTCCTCTTGTAGTGTGTCCTCTCAGCTCAAATCAGAGTTTTGACTGTGAATAAAGATACTCTGTTCTTGGTTTCAGAGATCATATTTGCAGTGTCTTTGTTTTTGATCAGAGTACCATTTGTACACTTCATAGCAAAGCACTTTCATCTCTGAGAGACAAAAACCATCTCCTTCCTGTGTATGAGTTTGCTTTCATGCTGTTTACTCCATCTATAGTGGCAATAGGCAGGGGTACACCCTGGATAGGTCGCCAGTCCATCACATGTCCACATATATAGACAAACAACCATGCAGACTCACACTCACACCTACAGGAGGAAGCTGGAGTATCCAGAAAGAACCCACGCAAGCACAAGGAAAACATGCAAACTCCACACAGACTCCTGGTTAGCCCAGGAGTCAAACCAGGAACCTTCTTGCTAAGAAGCAACAGTGCTAACCACTAAGCCACCGTTCTGCCCGCCTGCTGTTTACTCTCATTTCATATTGTTTGAACAAATGAGTGTGGGACCTACAGACATCTTGATAACCCGATTTGTGAAGGTCTGTGATTACTTTGACTACTGTGTTGGTTGATTGTTTTTTTTTTGGACTTTCTCAAGAAACTGAACATTTGACTTGATGGAAAATAATTTGAAAATTCTCCTAAAAATGAAAAAAATCAAAGATATTCTATCAGACATTTTACAAGTAATATTAAAATCTCTCCATTAACTTCTGCTTATCCGTATTGAGGTCGCAGCAGCAGCCTACGCACAGAGACCCACACCTCCCTTTTCCAGCTAGTTCCTCCAGCTCTTTCAGGAGTACACCAAGGCATTCCCTCACAAGTCAAGATACATAATGTCCCCAGCCTGTCCTTGGTCCTACCTTGAGCTCTTCTCCTGGTTGGACACATCCAAAACCCATCTCCAGGGAGGTGACCAGGAGGCATCCTAACCAGATGCCTAAACCACCTCAGCTAGTGCTCTTTATGGGAGAGTCCTATGGGAGAGTCCAGCCACCTTGCAGAGGATCTAAATAGTGGTGGAGCTTGTTTGCATGCCCAAATTTACTCAGGAGCTATGTTGTCCCTCAGACATGTGTGACTTTCAGATCCACAAAAAAACACTGGAAAATTCTGAAATCTAATCGGTTTTATGGCATTTATGTAAGAAAAAAATAGAATGAGCTGTCTGGGGTACTTGTAATGCCATGTCCATATATTCCAGGATAATGAGGAATGGATTTTATTCATTCACTTTCATTAACTCAAACAAAACAGCTGTGTCTTTCTTGGATTAAACTGCCAATTTAACATTCACACCATCAGCATGAATGTCTACATGTCCTCTATGGTAAATCAAAGCAACAACTCTGATATGCTACCTAAGTTTATTTGATCTTTTTCATTAATTGGAAACACAACCTTTGTCTGACATAAGTCACTTATGTCATGCTACAGTCATCTAACAATAATCTCTAGTGTTGCGTGATTACCTCAGATTATGGAGCTACCAAGTACCTACATGGTAACCTTAATTCTATTGCTGGGTAGCCAGCAGTGTCATAACGTCATTAGAATCTGAAGTCTTGTAGTAGTATTACGTCATATCTACTACTTGCTGTGTAGCACTAGATATAAAGTTCGATAGCACTATACTTTAAGTGGTGCCTTTCCGATTTAAACAGTAAATTAATTTAATCTTACCCTGCGTCAATGAACAGTGCTAATATATATAAGTCCCATATTAATACTCTCCAATGTGTGCATCTGTCTAAAAGATCTAAAAAATATATAAAAGGATAGACAGTTACCATTATAAAACTGTAAACAACAGTGACTAAGGGGAAGGGACTTACTGATAAGCAATTTGCCCAAGGCAGGGTCACCTTAGTCTGCAGGCTAGACTAAGGGAATCCAACATATTTGTGTGGATACAAAGAAATCAAGAACGTGATATTCTTCACCCAGACTGGGATCACCGGGTCAGTACCCTGGAGCCAGGCCTGGGAAATAGGCTCATTGGAAAGTCACTAGGTTTCTGCCATTCTATTTTAATTCAGCATTCAGGTTGTCCACTTAATGTGTTGTCACACCATTAACATGCTCTTATCACTTCCCTTTGTGTTTGCCCATGTATAGGTTTGTGGTGCTGTCTCCATATCACTGGTGTGTTACCGTGTCAGCTTATACCTGCTCAACATTTCCTCCATGCCTGTCAGCTGCAGAGCTGAACTTCCTCTGCTGTCATTCTTTTCTCATCTTCCCCTTCTTCCTCCTCCTCCTTGTCTTTTACTGCCAGTGGATTAAAAGTTCCCCACCCCTTCTCCCTCTCCCCCCCAAGATACACACACCCAATTTGTCCTGCTGAGTTGGGGCTGCCTGTCACCTGTCTAGCTGTATAAATATTTATCTCCTGTCCTGCTCAGTGTCACCTGTTAATACCCTCCTAACATGGTGTCTCTGTTATCGCTTCCTCCTTCAGGGTTCTGCTTACTGCAGAACATGTCAGCATGTAGCATGTCAATGCTGCTCCCCGTGTAAAAAGCTTTTCATGAATGGGAGTTTGGAACAATTGTGATGATCACAGACATAAGATCATTCTGCTTCTTAGCAGACTCTGCACAGTCAAGGTCTCTTATTCTGCAACCATGCAAAATTTTGTACTCCATCTTTTAATTCAATGTTTTTGTGGAAAAGTATGATAATAATGACAATCTGATTGTGATAGATCTTAGTATTATACCAAGTGCTTCTAAAAATTAATCACTGCGAAACTGATTGTCAGCAGATGGGTAAAAGTAGATGTTTTGGCATTTTGACATCTGACATCAAGTGGCAAAGACCCAAGTAATGGCTCTCTAGAAGCAATTGTAACTGCTGATCAATCATTTTCACAATGATCCACACAGTCCTCAGAAAAAATAGTTACATCTGTAACTCTGCAAGCCTCACTGAGCATGCTTGATATCAGACTCCATGGCAGCATAATTGGAATAAGATTGAACAAGTAAGGTTTGTTTGGAAAAGTTACTAGGAGAAAGTATCTTCTGTCTAAAATGATCGTTGAATTACAACTGAGATTTGAGAATGTACGTCTGATGAAACCACGTCTTCTAGAATGTCCTATGAATAAGTTCAACCTAGGTGGAATTGATTGATCTGTTGATGATCAGTAAGAGGTTGTTCATCTGGCTTTGTATTTTCCTACTACTAAAGACCAACAATCAGATAATTTTTTTATGTTTTTACACATAAACATAAGCGCACACACAGTGATATAGGTTTAAAAGAAGGAGCCCTGTAAGATATAGTGCACTAAAAAGTGGTACTCTTGAATAATTCATACTAAGCAACTGTGGCTTGTGTGAAGAATCTTTTCCAGTTATGATTGGTCTTCTGCACATCTGATTTATGGTTGCTGTTAATCAGTAATCATTTTCATTTAGGCTAACCATCTCTATTGTCCACTCTCAGGTGTCTCCTTACTGACTTCACCGTCACCAGCTCCTGACATAATAATTTATTTTGCCTGAAGCAAGTGATGGCTGACAACCTTCTCTCCCTCTCTCCTCACTTTCCGCTTCCTCCCAGCCTTGTCTGCAGTACTGGCCCGAACCAGGGCTGCAACAGTTTGGGCCCATGACAGTGGAACTTTTGTCCAGGAATGCAGATGACGACGTAATAATCCGCCTCTTCAGGATTCAGAACATCACCCGGGTAAGTGGATTCACCAAAAAATGTTTTTTCCATGTTGATTATATCAAGTCACAATGTGGTGCCCCACATGGTTTAGCATATATCCTGAATTTTTGCATTATATTGTATATTGAATTGTCAGAGACACCCAGTTGAAAAAATATTTTTAATTGCAGCAAGTCCAGAAGGGAGTCAGGTTAATGGTTTAATCTGAGATTTAGAAGGACCAATGCTGGGTCTATCAGGGCCATGGAACACTAAAAACATCTGTTTACTGTCACTACAGACT
>JAOWBL010000003.1:7845793-7861717 GCA_028564865.1 Zenarchopterus dispar
TGTAAAACCGTTTCCATAACCATCTTTTGATGTTGTCAGTGTGGTACTACTTTGGTGCGGTGGGCTCCTTCATCTTCATCATCATCCAGCTCATCCTCCTGGTGGACTTTGCTCACTCTTGGAACCAGTCCTGGCTGGAGAAGGCTGAGGATGGAAACTCCAGGTGTTGGTTTGCAGGTAGAGGAGAAACATGCTCACTTTGAATCCAGTAACACGTTATCCAAAAAAAAAAAAAAAAAAAGGTTTCATTAGTAGGCTTTAACTTATTACATACAGATGGTGAAAAACTGAACCCGTTTTTCTGTGCTTCACTAAATATTTAGGTGTATAGAGTAACTATACATAGAAACAGAATATGCTGCTCTTTGTTTGGAGCTTATTCAGTTTTAGGTTTACTCCATTATCTTTTCCCTAGTATTAGCAGTTAGCTCAGGGGAAAACAAAAACACTGATTCTGGTTTTCCCTGAGCAAATATAAGCCATTTATAAAGCCATGCCATCGTGAGTTGCTGTTTTTGAGAATGAGTGTGGGCCTGGTGGGTTTGTTTTTCTTTCCAAAACTCATTCAGGAAAAGTCAGTGGTTAATTATTGAAACATTTAAGTGGTTACACTGGTGTATTGGTTCTCATGTGGTTTGATCACTACATGACAGAGGATTGAGATGAGTTGCTTTTTGTTGAAGCAGAATTGTATAATAAGATTATATCAAAATAAAATTAAAAACAGGAAAAAAAAGTTACACTAGAATTTATTTGTAAGTTGTGTGTAAAAATTACTGTGGAACCAGGCAATGAATGTCATGGTGAAATGGCAAAATAATAAACAGTTTTAGAAAGTTTTTTTTTTTCTTTAATTAAATTCTGATGAAGTGGGTGATGGTCTCAGAAATGCGTGTTTCAAATGTGTTATCACAGGGACCATCAAGGGAAAAGACCAGGGTGCCGTGTGGTGTTTGAAAGACCTTTTTGTGTGTATTTTTGTGCCACAGCTCTGCTCTCCTTCACTGTCAGCCACTATATCTTGGCTTTCACTGCTGTCGTCCTCTTCTACGTGTTTTACACTCAGCCTGATGACTGCACCGAGCACAAGGCCTTCATCAGCCTCAACTTCTTATTCTGCATCATTGTGTCCATCGTGGCCATTCTGCCAAAAGTTCAGGTAACACAGATGGATGTCTGGCTTCATAATATTGACTTTTAGTCTCCCAGTCCTGCTCTGTGATGATGACTTCTCAAAGGAAGAACTGGATCCATGAAGTGAGAATGTCAGCTAATATGGAGTCAATATTTGTTGGATCTGTGACCTTTAGGTTGAGTTCAGGTTGGGTCTTTTTTTTTTTTTTTTTTTTAAATCCCAGTCAGCTAAAGATCCAGATTCTTTAAAGTTGTTCCCTCATTCAGTGGTCACATTTTGCATTGCATTAGCACGAAAGCATTTTTATTTTACATTTTAGTGAAGCATTATGTTGGATTTTTGAGATAATAAAAATGCTAACTAAAGTTTGTTGAAGTAAAAACCGAGTTTATTTCTCCACAGGAGGCTCAGCCCACCTCAGGCCTGCTGCAGGCCTCCCTCATTTCGCTTTACGTCATGTATGTCACCTGGTCAGCTATGACCAACAACCCCAGTAAGTCCAGTGGTTCTGAGTCTGGCTGCAGGTCATCAACCCTCGTGGCCTTAGCAGCGAGTCAAGTGATGGTTGAAATGAGTCTGTTGTGCATCCAGTTAAAAGTGTTTTCTGTCCTCAGACAAGCAGTGTAACCCCAGTCTGTTGAGTCTGGTCCAGCCCAGCACTCCCACTCCTCCACCAGGTTCTGCTACTATTCCACCACCATCAAGGGTGCAGTGGTGGGATGCACAGGGCGTGGTGGGCTTGATCATTTTCGTGTTCTGCACGCTTTACGCCAGGTATTTTAACAATGTTACAGAAGAGGCAAACCTCCGTTAATGTGCTGGCATGGCGGCTTACAGAAGAGTTGATATTGAAATGTAAACAGACATAGATTGTATTTGTTTAAATGGGAGGGAAGGAATTTATAAAAGCTGCCAGATTTCCTTCTATTGGAGTTCAGTCACTGACATTCAGATCCTACTCACAGCAACGTGTCAGAGTCATTCAACGACTCTGACGACAAAACTTTTAGAGAAGCCTGATTAAGGCAATAAGAATCTAGGAAATAAACAACAGCCTTAATCCAACGAGGTCATCTGGGAAGTGTTCGGGGGTGACTACTAATGCAAGACAGAAATACATTTCCTCAAGTCTTTCAAGTTTTGCTCAACCCCCCCGAGAACTGTCGTTGCCTTCAACCTCTACCTATGACGAGGCGCCTTTTTGTCACACGATTCATTGGTGGAGGAAGCCCGCCGGCACTTCGGTGGTGTTGCCGACTCAGCGACTTTGATGCGATATTTAGTGAGTTTTCAGGTCTCTCCAGTGACAAATGTAACCACTGTTTTGGTTGGAGACTTTTCATTGGAGATTCTAATCTGAAAGCACATATGGTTTTCACTTGTCTCTCAGCGAGCAGCTAGTGCTCCTGTGGGGAACTCTCATACCAAAGCGCTCTCACGGCAACCTTCTGCTCCCAGCTCCAGTCAGAGCTGGGGATGTTCAGCCCTGGCCGTCCTGGAAATGGACTGCGCCTAAGTTAAGCCACAGCTGACTGACCCTGTACTAGCCCATTTTTAGTCTAAGATACTGGTCCAGTGCTATTGAATAATAAAGATTGATTTACCTATTTATATTAAAAAGTTATTGAGATACAGGATCTCATTTCTGAGAGAGAGCTGTTTTACACAAAAAACATTGCAAAGTAAAAAAAGTTCAGAAATGAAGTTCTTTAATATCAAGAGTTACATAGACATCATCACTATGATAGTGAATACAAGCAGAAATGTATTTAGAACAGGAGATTTTTCTTTTTTTATCTATCATTCTAATTATTAGAATAATTCTTCAATAGGACTGCGCTGGCCTGCAGGATAAAGGATTATAGTGACATTGTTATTTAACATTGTTATTATTGTTACAATAAACATTTAAATTTGTGAAAAAGATTATGCCAGAGAATTGCAATCTAAGCAAAAAGATTGCAATTGTAATTTTTTCCAGAATCGTGCAGCCCTACTAGTGTGACAGGAGAATGGTACTTCTTGTAGGTGGGCATGACTGTTACACATGATGTTCTAGGCCTTTGCCAGGTGTGTTCAATTCAGCGCAGTATACGTGCAGCCTTTGTGGTTTTAATTTGAATTTGATTAGTTGTTCATGTCTTTAGTTTGGCCACGTTTCCTTGTTGCCCTCCGCAGCATCCGTTCTTCCAACAACGCTCAGGTGAACAAGCTCATGCAGACTGAAGAACACCGCGATCTGACCACTGACTACGATGGAGCAGCTGGAGAAGACGGAGTGCGACGTGCTGTGGATAACGAAGAAGAGGGAGTGACCTACAGCTACTCCTTCTTCCACTTCAGCCTCATGCTGGCTTCTCTCTACATCATGATGACCCTCACTAACTGGTACATGTAAGTGTCTGACCTTTGCTGCTCTTTGTCGACTCCCTCCACACAAGCTGACTTTCCTCTGACACCGACTCCACCTCTGACCCGTCAGACCCAACACGGACCTTGAAGCCATGCAGACCACCATGCCGGCTGTGTGGGTGAAGATCAGCTCCAGCTGGATCGGCCTGGCCCTGTACCTGTGGACTCTGGTGGCCCCACTGGTGCTGCCAGACCGGGACTTCAGTTGAAAATGATGAAGTCCACCACAGTAAAACCAGCTTCAGCCTCAAATCGCTCTGCTTTAATGATTTCTATTCCTACAACTCTATTTTCAAATGGTGGTATGCTTTACTGGGTGTTTATAGTTTCAGGTCGGGGTTTCGTGTATCTAGAAGTAAAGTTTGTGTCTCTGCAGAAATGGAATTGCTTAACTTTGATCACATTCCAAATTCTCACCTCTGGTCATTTTCGTTTTCAACTTTAGTTACTGAAACGACTTGGAGCGCTACATAGAACAAGATGATGTAAATCTTGAGTCATCTTTCTACATTTAAGCTGTTGGTATTCTTTAAATCCCACGATGCTGTTTTTTATATTTCTGAGATTGACTTTTTTTCCAATTGTGCCATTTCATTTCTTTTCTTCACTGTATTTTTATTCAAGTCTCCAGCTTTATATAAAGTGCTTTATTATATTTTGCACAAGCACAATTCAGATGAACCATTTAAGTGTGACTATATTAACCAAGTTGCTTTATAGTGAATAATGAAGTTCGTGTGCTTGAAGACACTACTTCCATCTAAAATAAATTCAACATCAAGTGGGTAAGTGAATACATCACAAGGTTGTGGTTGTTCAAGAAACCTGTAACACTCAAAAATGAAAGCCTGTTATCACATTTTTTAAAAACGAGAAAAACTTTATGCAGTCCAACTCTGGAGTCATTCTTACTTTTGATGTTTCACCTTAATAGATCATAGTCCAGTGAAAAAGTCCACTAGATTCCTACAGTCCCAAGTGTCTGTGACAAATCCAACTCATTTTTAATCAGACTGTTGTTGTATTGCAATCTTGGATGAGAAGTTGAACCATCTCCTCTTCTGGGGAATGTGTGACTTTGACTAGAAGTCATACATTTATTGACGTTTTCAAATGTTTTATAATTTAGTACCTCCATATCTCAGTGGCACAAATATGTTAAAATGACTGCTTTACAAATCCTGGCTGAACATTCCTCTTCAAAAACTTTGTTAGAGCAGAAAAATCTGACCTGGTAAAGACAATGGTGAGATGTTTTCACTAATCCAAAGACACTTTTTTTTCATGTAAACTTAACTTTACAGTCTTGTGATCTCATGTGTTGCCTTCATTGTTATGCAGAATCATTCAGATGCACTCATTTTAAAGGAGGCTTGTCATTTTCAGGCAGGAATCTCTAACAGGCCTCATTAGGAAGGATACATGGCATCCAACTAGATTGAATCTGTCCTGCAGGTGATGCTGTTGCCTGGCATTAAACTCACAGGGTTACTTTACAGTCAACCGATTTGGACAAAGTAGTTCCAGGATTCCCGAGTGTACTTTTTTAAAGGCGTCAGTCTCTAATTTCTTTCGAAGCGGGGAACACGGTGGTACTGCCTTGTTTCAGCTGGGTTGCACTTTACTCCCCTCCCTCCATTAATCACATGATCCTGCTGAAATGTAATTTATTGTGCTCCCTCCTTGAAGGATTCCCCAGTCAACCAATAATACAGAGGGAATGTGCTTGTCGCTGGTCATGAGATCAGCATCAGCAGGGTGGGGGAACATGCTTCATATCATGACACTGCGTGATATTCATTCAAAGCTCGAGTTGAGGAACAACTACAATGTTCAACTGTGAAGTCATTTTTGGACTTCTGGTGGTAAACTGTTATGCAGATTTCCATCCCGTTTTTGCTTTTCATGTTGTAAGTCTGCAGTTCATAAAGTCCTTTTAGATAATCTAGCCTCGGCTGCTGTTTGTCGACTCCCTCCACACCAGCTGATTCTCAACTGGAGGGAGGGCGTCTGGTTTATTTACAGTCTGTAAAGGGGTTTCTTCCACATATCTGTGGGTCCCCAGATTTCTAAGAAAAGTTTCACTGATTGTAATCATCTTATGTAACTTTTGCTAAAGCTTGAAACCAAAATTGCAGCAAAATCAATAACAAATTGTGTGTATATGAAAGCCACTGCTTATTTTAACTCGGTGGAAGTTGCTTGTTGTTATACTGTAACTGGTGTTGGCTCATGTGGTCTCATACCCTCTATAAACATTTTTCTTTTTTTCAAACGCACAGCCTCAGACTTTTATTTTCTGTCAGATGTTAGTTACTGAGTGAGTTAACTAGTGACACTGAAAACAAATGGATGAATAGAATTAACTTTAAGAAAATGAATAGATGCCAGCCAGGAAGGCTCTGAAAGCTGGACTTTTTGATCTGAAGTTCTATCCTTCATGTTGACACTAGTCTGTGTTGAGTGATTTCACATCAGAGATAAAGCAGCCAGATGTGAAATCCATGGAAACGACTGGTTGTCGTGTTAATCTGTTTTAACTGTGATCTGATCTTCATGGAAGACACAATAACACTTGTAAACACAATATGATAACCCACAAACTACCGTTGAACACAGTTTAACAAACGTTCGTATGAATATGAACAGCTTATTCTTCATGGAGCAATGACAGCAGCAAGAAAACGTTTGCATTTATTGACTGGTTTTCTGACTGTAGATCCCATTCCTGCCTTACCAAGATCAGCTTTTCTTGATCTCATCAGACATCTTTGAGCAAGGCATGCTTTCAAGTCAGAAGATGCAAACTTGGAATGGTAGCCCTGAATCCCACTTCCACGTTCATTAGACTCCAGGTGGGTTTTATTTGAGTAATAATCGCTCACTTTCAGGGTTGACTTTCTTTTTCTTCAAGCACTGTGAATGTTTAATGGGTGTAACTGTTACTAACATTAAGTTAAGGTGACATTTTATAGCAAATGAATGCACCAAACTAATTTCAAGGGTCACACATTGTTACTTGCTACTTTATCTGTACTTCATAATATTAGGGTGCTTTATAAAGCAAACTTGGCTGATTTGGTGATAAAGTTGAGTTAAAGTGTAAAAGACTGCAGTGAATAAGTTCTGCATGTGACTGATGATCCATCTGAAGTTCAGAAAACCTTCAGCATTCACATGTTCAGTGACAAAAGAGGTCACAAAAACTGCATCTCCTTTGACAAATAACTACAGAACATGCAGATCAAATGGCTTTTTCTTCACACTGAGCTCGTGGCCGCACATTTGATTTTGTTTTTAATTCTGGATCCGATGACAGTGTTGGACTTTTTGGGGGCCAATGAATCAACGTTAACAAACCCACACAATCCAAACAGTTAAATGCATTCATATTTTGAGTCAGTGACTCGCGCTGTACAACACAAATGCACATGATCACATCTGTATACACATCATTTCTGAATGAGATTGTCTCATTTAGTCCTTTTTTTTTTCTAATGTCCAGAAACGGGATAGAAACAAGACAGTGTGAACACAAAGCTGATGCATTCAGGTGCATTTGTTGTGGCACATCAGTTTGAACAGAGATATAAAACCGTTTCCAAACACATTTTTGGAAACGGTAATTTTCACTGTAATTTGTTTGGAAAACAAATTACAGTGAAAATGATTACTCACATAAAGCGCTCAGAGAAATAGATGGAAGTAAACCAGAAAAAAAGTTCAGTAACTTCATCTCAGACAATGCAGTATGTTAAATGTCCATGACAGTACATTTAGAAGACAAAACAAGTCTGAGGTTTACCAGGAGAAAACCTCTGTCTAAAACGACATCTGAACAAATCACAAGACTTGATGAAAGGAGACCAAAATAACAGTACATGTACTTACTGTTTCACCTGACTCTGTAATATCACTCGGACCCATAGGCCATCGTCCCTGTTTGCAAGACTTTTCAAGGTCCAGTGATCATCTTCAAGCCGGAACCAACCACCCACCCGGAGGAATCGGAGCAATTCTGGCACCAATGTCTCAGGATCTCCTGTGGATATGAACTTCAGTCTTTGGAAATGCTCAACTGAACAAAGAGGAAGGCTTCTAGGCATCAGTTTTGGGATCAGATGGCAGAAGAGATTATTTCAAATGAAAAAAAGGAGAAACATCCAAACCAAAGACCACCTGCTCAAAAGCAGTCATTTCCTGTAATTCAGATACGTAGGGCCCCTGCAGCCACCATGTTCTCCTAGTGACTAGGAGGACTAGGAGGTCTCCAAGCTGCAAGCCAAATTGGTACTTGCAGCTTTCAGAAGGGCAGCCAGCTCAAAGTATGAATGTGCTGTTCCTGGAATAACCACTAGGGGCAGGTTTCCATTGACTTATTTACAGCCTGGGACAAGCGCCATAATTAAAAACATGACCCAGCATATTCATTCTTATTTTAAAGATCATTTATTTTGTTGTGCGATTAATTGTACACACAGATTGCTCCAACTGGATGTGTATGAGCTTGGAAGGGTCCTAGGATAAAGCTTAGCTAAGCAGCAGGTACCAGGAAAAGGCTCCCACCAGCCCAGCCAGCCTCCTGATTGGCCTGTACCCTTTTGGGCTGACTAACTTTGTCTGGATCTGTGCTGGGTCTCGGCTCTGAGAAAGCTCTGATAACCTAAAGGCTGCAGGCAGTTAGCCAGATACTGGCTCATCAAGGATGCTGCTGGTGCCTGTTCCTCATTTCAGCTCATCCTCATTACAGAAATGAGGATGGACGGGTTTCCGTCTCCGGTGATGCCTGCCTGGACCTCCAGAAGTCCTTGTTTCATGTCCAGGAGTCCTTTCAAATATTGTTTCAGTCTCAACAGCGAGAATGAGGACGGATTTGATCAGATTGAATGTAAGTTAACACTCATTGATATAATTTGTTATCATGCGGCATGGTCACTGGGTTGGGGGGGCTTCCAGACAACCTTTTAGGTTAACCAGGGTTGAGCTACACCACTTCCTGCCAATATGGCATCATGCAGAGAAACATTTAAGAGGCTAGAAAACCTGTTGGTGGTGGGGACAGTCTAATCTGGGTAGGAACCAGGAGTTAAAGCCTAACTGATGAATGCATCACCAGGGATCATTGTAAAAGGGTAAGATGCTCAAAAACTAGAAACAAGCCCCGCTGAAAGCATGAAATGTAGAGCTTTGGTTATTATTTTTCTTAATGAAAAAAGTACAATGTCCATAATATTTTATCTGACATAAGTTTTTTTTTATGTAGTCTTGCCTGAACTGGTCATTTCTGACCCACATTGCTTTGCGTGAAAGTGACAGTGGCCTGGCCTGGTCTGGCCTGGCCTGGCCTGGCTGCGAGCAGCAGGCAGCCAAACGTTGTTATGTAATGCAGAACGAAGCTGTGATCAGTTGCATAAGCCAGTTAGAGGATCAGGCTCCACTGGGGACTCTCCTGTCTTATCTGCTCCTCAGCTTCTCAACGCCACCCGAGAGGACCATCATCAGGGCTGCTGCCATCAGCAACCGCACCTGACCTCCTCGAGGACTCCAAACTCCAAGCAACACGCCTGAAAACACACACACACACACACCATGTGGCAGTTTGGAAGAAGATGGCCCCAGTAATCTTCATCAGAAAAGCAGTATGATAGTATTCATTTCAAAGTGTCTGAGGGCAGAACAATGTCAGGGCATGTCCCAAAAACCTGAAAATAAACTGGTGGAGACTAGTAAGAAGGGATGAGTTTTCAAATAAATATAGAAGATAAACAGTGAGTGCAACCGAAGTCCATAAGAGAACATTATGTTCTGTTTCAGTAGGCTATTTCAGCCACAAACGAGGTTTAAAGGGCTTCTTCAAAGTCCCTACTTCGTGTTTCCAAAATGACGCCGGGAAACTTCTTATATAATTGTAATACGAGTATGTAAATGAACGGCTCACGCACACGTGTTACATGAACCCAACTGTCTGTGATTTGTACCGGTCCAGTAGGAAGCCTCTGCTGGCCGGACCGAAGCACAAACGTGCTGTCGCACGCGCTCCAGATGTTGCGGGACGTAGCCGCGTGTCAAGCTGATCTCACTTCCACAGAAACACCCAGCGGAAGTGTACAGCCAAGGCCGCCAAAATAATGGGAAGACAGTTTTCAAGGTATTCATACATTTGTTTTTAACATATATATTTGTGCACAAATGTAATGTGTTTTAGAATATAAAATATTTAAAAATCTGCTTACTTTATTTTAAAACCCCTTTGCTTAGCTATGCTAATCTTTATTTACAGAAAATTTATATTTTAACTAACAAAAGTAGTGTCAAATCATAGCATTAGCTTTCAGATTTCTCTGATTACTATCACAGCACCTGAACCAAATAATATCAATATATGTAAAAGTTATTTATTTCCTGCTTTCTTTCTATAGAAGTCTGACCAGAAACACAGAGCATCAAGCATAGACTTCTTTGGATGTCTCATGTGGTTTCGGCTTTATTATTGATTTAACAAAACGTGAAATCGCATATGTTTGCGATTTCACAAAAAAAAAAAAAAGAAAAGAAAAGAACGAGGTTTTAGCCATGATGTCAAGTTTTGACAACGTGAGAGAAGAGAAGGGCATCCTTTAATTTGAAAGTGTGGTGTTTTATGTTCCGGTTTGGTACCGCCTGACGACGTCGTACTTGATGCAGCCTGATCCACGGCCGCAGCGCGGAGAAGTGAACTTCAGCATCCTGCAGGTAACCTAAGCTCAAACACCGCTCAGCGAGCCTTTGCTGTCAAGCTCATTTGCTATAGTTATTACAAAATTACAACAAGTGTTGCTGTACAGGTGTAATTATTCTGAATGTATCGCTATTTTGGTGTGAACTGAAAGATAAAAAATGCGTCTCACGGTTATTGAATAACGTGAGCAGAGCTGGCATGAAACGGCGTCATCTGTTTTCTATCTTCCAAACACGTTGGAAGGCAAAATGCCAAGCTGAGCTGTTTTTTGGGTTGTACATTTCCCCGAAACAGGCTTCATTCATTGTCTGTGAGAAAGAGGTGGCGTTCAGCTACGTCAAGTCACCCAAACTGAGCAGAGGAGGCCCGGAAATGACTCGATTTCAGGCTACCAAAAAAAAAGAGAAAAAAATCTACTCGGAGTTGTGTTATTCTTTATTTGGGGATTGGCTGGGATTGTTTGTTGGTGCATCCCCACTGGTATGAAAGTCTCTCTTTTTAAACACGAGACGGTAATGAGCCACAAACAAGGAGACAAGCTTATTATTTTGAGATTTTATTTTGAAGACATTTTTTGGATACTCGTTTCTTGTAACCCTACACAAGAGCTTAACTCGTTTCAGTCCGTGGTTTTATGGAGAAAAATTGCTTGTTTTGTGTGGATAAGCCTGCTTAGGGTTGGTGCTATGATTTAAAACCACACGGGGCATCTACTTAGTTCTTTTTCGAACATCCCTAGTGTCGCTTTTTTATTTTTATTTTTTGACACAGGTGTGCATCATTGGTCAAACCTTGTGGTCATTGGCCGATGCAGATATCACGGTGAAGATAGCTTCGCGTTGGATGATTAAGAGGCTTCCCAAATCACGTGACCCGCTGACTGGAAGCAAAAGTTGACTTGTGGATCTGAGACGAATGTGACAGAAATTGTTATTGTTTTTTTAAAACGTTCTTTTGTTTCCTGTTAACAGTTTTTTCTACTTGTTTCAACGTACAATTTTCAACAGTTTCCAGACTATGACATAAAACCACAAAATCCAAGACAACACAAACCTCCTTTTATGTATGAAGCAGTAGTACAATTTTAAGCGTATAACAAAAAACAAAAACCTGATTGTCACGTAAGTTTCTTTTTCTTTTCAATATCACATGCAGCAAAGACAATATAACTCTAGAAAATAAATTAATTGTACGATGAAAGACACCTTCAGCATACATTTTAAGCTTTAGAAATAAGTTCAAATAAAATGTAATCAAATTTGGTGTCTTATGTGTATCGTTTGGATTTACTGGCTTTAGGGGCTTCTGCAGTGATACATGCCATTTTTCTGTGATTTCTTTCTTTAATTAATACAATGTAAGAGAACGCAACCCATCGAGGGCATCACAGCAGGGTATCTCATTTGTCTCTTGTGGTGCTACAGTTCGGCTTAGGTTTGAAGTGGCTTGATCGCGTGGATTAGCCGCGATTCTCAAGAAACTGCGACAATGAGCCAGAGTGGCTGTCAAATCACCAACGTGAAAGTAACTTCAGGCCGGTGATCGAGTCGGCGCTGCGCGGGGTCGCTCTGGGCTACAGCAGCTCTATGCTCATCCTTTGTACCAAACGAGCCTCCATTCAAAAATTCGGGCAAGTTGGTATTTATTTATGCGCCTGATATTGCGCATGCCCGAAACGAATACGGCTGAAGACGGCCCGAAAAATGTATTAAACCTCAAAACACCTGTCTTTTTGTGTATCACCCGTGTTCAGTGCTGGGTTTTTTGTTTTTTTTTTCTTATCATTTCCCCCCAAATGGCCGGGAAATCCACGTGTGGAGCAGCGTGTTGTTCGTGTACATGCAACACAAAGCTGCGTCCCTGCTTCTCGGGCATTTCCGCATAAAGGCTGGCGAGAAATCCAACATGACATCATGCATGAGAAACAGAAACAGTCCTGCAGGATCAAGTCTCTCATAACATTACATAATCCCAGCTGAGCTGGAATTGGTGTGTTGACTTGGACGTCGGTGCGGTGGACGAGCGGCAACGCCCCCATGATGCATGTTTGCTTTTTGTTTGCTTTTCTTAGGGTGTCTCTTTTGCATCATTGCAGGATTTTATTGTTTCTATCGGGATTAAAATAAAATCAGCTGGAATCCTAAACCATAGGGCTGCTTTTATGCTGCAAAAGTTGGATACTTTTACAACCAATGACATGATGAATAATGTGGCACAACTCTATCAGTTTCTGTTTTGATATAAAACCCTGTTGTAAAGAGGCTGAGAGTCTGTGGATTACAAACGAAAGCAGAATGTCACGATTTGACTAAATCCATTCTTTAATTCACAATGCCACATAGAAATGAAATGTTGAAAGTTAAATATTGTACAAATTTCCATGAAATAGTTTCTCATTTTGATGTTGACAGTAACAACATGTCTCTTAAACATTGTGTAACATTAGTGGGGATTTAAAGTGGTTCTAAAAAGATCTGGAGGAACATCTTGATATTATTTAAGTCAACAGATCAGTGGTATGATTGGTATAAAAAGAGCATCTTAAAGAAGACAGAATCTGTCTGACAGGACAGACAGAGGTTCAGGTAACTGCTAAAAACAGCTGTCAGAATATCGTTCATCAGTATAAAATTTGGATAGGCCCTAATATCCCATCATCTACAGTACATTATCAGAGATTATGAAGAAATCTCTGTCTGCATGGGACAAATAGCATTGGAAGGTGATGATCTTGAGGCCCGACTCTATATCAGAAATCAGTGCTAGGAGCACTTTCTGAAATCACAGCTTAACACCACAGCTGGACATCTTAACGCCACATCTACAAATACAGATCAAAGCTCTGTCAAGAAGAAGCCAGATATGAGCCCTACCGTATTCACTGGAACAAAGCGGAAATAGACTGAGGCAAAAGGGGAAAACTCTGCCTCAGTCAGATGGATTGAAATTTAAAATAATTTTTGGAAACCATGGACGCCGCATCCGCTGGACTAAAGAGGAGAGGAACCAGATTTATATGTGTCATGAGAGGAGCGTGTGTTCCCATCCAGGAGAAGCCTTAAAACCTTTCAGCAAGACAATATTAAACGGCAGAGTAAATCCATTACAGAAGCAGCAGGTGCTGAACCCATCTGCCTGCAGTCCAGATTTTTCACCAACTGAAAACATCTGGCTCATCGTGAATCGTATAACATGGCAAAGACCTAGCTCCAGTTCTTTACCACCCAACGTTATCACCTGGTCCCCCCAGTTTCCAGATGTCTATGGAATGGTGTTAAAAGAAGAGGTGATGCTACACAGTAGTAAACATCACTAAACATCACTTTAACAGCAGATGTGTTTGATCTCTGCACCACATTACTCCCATGTGCTTGATTGTCTGAGGAGTCGGGCCTGGGGGACATATTTGTTCACTCCTTGCTGTTTTACAGTTGATCCTGTTGTACATCCACATCCTTCATCTCAGACCTGAGGCTGCTTCAGAGTGTCATGTCACTTTTGTAGCGTCAGGCTCAGATTTTTGGCATCTTCCTGTCAGACTGTGCCCTTGAAGGGGGAATTTTTTTCCTCTGACGGAAAAGCCAACAACTGAGACTGCGCATGTTTAATATCATCTTGTCTTTTCCTGGAGCAGCTCTTGGACTGAAGAAGGATTCACAGGAGACTTAACAATCCCTGGCTATGTGTGTTTGTCGTATCTGTGTCAATCACTCATCCTGAACATGAATTACTGGGCAGCTGGTTAGGATAAATATAGAATTTTTATATATCTGTGAAAAGCAAAATGCAACATTTTGAAAGAAAATGTATCCTTTACATCAGTGTTCTACTCCGGATACACAATTGCCGCTATGATCCAGTGCAATCCACCAGTATTTCAATATATCCCAGTATTTTACATTTTTTATTTACTTACCACAGTATCCATGTAGATTCACCAGGAAGTAAACTCACGACTCTCACTTGATGTCATCTGCACTGACTCCTGGATGATGGAAAAGTCAAATATCAGGAAGTTGCTTGATAATTTAAACCATGTTTTTTTTCTCAAAAAGCATGGTAGAGTATACACATGCTGCATACCAACTCACAGGAGAAGTTTTTCATCTTCCGTGTATAGAGAATATTTATATTTAAACAAAACAAAACCATGCCACTAGGTGAACCCATCAAAAACAATGAGAAGGCGGCGTAGCACGGAGAACTGGGGTTTAGCTACCAGCTGCGCTCTTCTGCCATTAAATAAGAATGGTGGAAAAAAACACCACAATAAGATTAAAACTCAGAGCCAGCAGTAAAATAAGAGGGGGGAAAAAGCAACTCCACTTCCTAAAGCCCAACTCTGAAAACAAACAAAACTTTGATTTTTTTTTTTTCATCATAAATCAGATTCAGATGAAAACCCTCACCAGATTCATTTAATCTCAAGTTTCTGCGACAGATCAAAATGATTTTTGACCTCTCAGATCTTTTCTGTTGGCCGTAAGAGCGTAGGAAAGCAGTCAGTACAAGTATCTTCTCTCTGCTCTTTTTCATAAAGTGTGAAGCTTGCAGATTTGTGAAATTCCCACAGATTTTATTGGCTGTGAAGATTTCAGAAAGGGATCACCGACCCTGAAGGATTTCCTGAGATATGGCCTTGTTGAATCACTCCCAGCTCACTGAGCACTCCACCTGGTGGTGCACAGCACACATACTGAGGAGAACATACCGATACAAACCGTTTTTATTTGAATATTTGAAAGAAAAAATAGTGTGATAAGTATAATCACAGATACAAATAATCATAACTTGTGCTTCTATATTTCCTTGAATGAACTGGCAGCCAACTTAGTTTCTTGTACCTTTTATTAGTTTCTTCCTGCATATAACCACAAATAATGGAATTATGTTTAAAAATGTATTTTATTAATTTTATTTTTTATATGTCCCACAGAACCAGCTGGATAGTTTGAATTCTTTTTGTTTTATATGAAGTTATGAGAAGTAAATATAGGATCAAGAAAGAGTATATGAATTAACTGCTCAAATCTTCAGCTAAGTCTCAATAATAGACAAACACAGTGTGCTTTAACTGATTATACAGTTATCTTTGTTTGTATGTGTGTGTTTGCAGCTTTATGGAGCACACATATTAAACTGATGCTTTTAAGAAAATAAGTAAATAATATATCATTCCATACCTGAAGAGTACCTTGGCAATCCATTACGCTACTGCGAGTATGTTTTCAGGAAGAACATTCATCATCATGTATGAAAGGCCACAGCTGCCCAATATCAAAAAGTTACTGGAGAAGTGTGGAGGAGGGAGTATTTTGATCTGGACGGGCTTTGCTGCTTCAGGGTCTCAACCTTTTATCATCATGGAGAAGAAAATGATTTCCACAAGTTTACCAAAATAACCTCCAGAATGATATCTGGGTGTTTGTCCACCAACTGAAGCTTAGTCAAGGATCAGTAGAAGCTCAACTTAAGCTTGATAGAAGCTCAGCTGAAGCCCAGTAGAAGCTCAGCTGAGCTGAGCCCAGTAGAAGCTCGGCTGAAGCCCAGTGGAAGCCAGTAGAAGCTCAGCAGAAGCTCAGTAGAAGCTCAGCTGAAGCCCAGTAGAAGCTCAGCTGAGCTGAGCCCAGTAGAAGCTCGGCTGAAGCCCAGTGGAAGC